>CM076581.1:192705714-193024479 GCA_034641835.2 Pinus albicaulis
GCAGCAATGGGAGTGTGTTAGGTCCCTATATTACTAGTATAGATCCTTATTGTTGTTAGTGTAACCCCCTTATTGTTATTATTGTACCCTTGTAATCCCCATTTTGTTATTATTGTGCCCTTAAATTATTATTGTTAGGTCGGCTAGGATTACATTGTGGCCCACTAGGATTACATTATGGCCCCTTGGACTCCTATATATAGAAAGGAGGTTTTGTAAATTGTATCATCCAAGAATTGTTCATTTATGTAATGTATTGGAGGTTTCCCCCTCGAAGTGGCTCATTTCTAAGGCTTTTATATCTCTTTTCTTCTCTTTTTGGAGCTGGTTACACAACATTTGGTATCAGAGGTTTGGATTCTAGGGTTTCGCTGCTCCAAACAGGTCATCGTGGAATTTTCGCTATAAATTTTTTTCTACGAAGTTTCAGAAGCTGAAATTTTTAGGGTGTGAAGAAAAAATCCTGAGGAAGCTTGTATAAAAATTTTAGAGTTTGGTTCGCAATAATTTCGGAGATATGATCTGTGGAAGTCAGGTATTTTTTCAGGCTCCTAAACAGGTCATCGTGGCATTTGCGCTATAAATTTTTTTCTACGAAGGTTCAGAATCTGAAATTCATATGGTACGAAGCTGAAATCCTGAGGAAATTCGTCAAAAAATTTCAGAGCTTGGTTCGCAATATTTTTGGAGATATGATCTGTGGAAGGTAGTGCTTTTTCAGGCTCCTGAATTTCATCTCAAAGAGGTGATCGTGGGAAAAGTTCAATAACTCTCTCTTTGGGGATTGGATTGGAGTGCCGTAAAAAGTGGTCGCAAGTACACAACCTTTAGTTTCTTGGCTATCAATTTCAGAGACAAATGACAAAACAGTGACACGTGGAAATTCATACAAGTTCGCTCTACTGAACCAGTCCAGAATTAGGTGATTGTGGGAGATTGGACACAACTTTTCCTTGGAGAATCCAAATTAGGTCAGACCTGTGGCATTTGAAAGAAGCTTCAAAGGGCTACTACAGGGCTTAATTTCAAATATCTAATATTTTCAATTACAGAGATAATCCAATTTTAATATCAAGCTCCTCAAAAGCAAGAAAAAGGTGTGTATTTTTTTTCCCGAATTGCATAAGTCTTGTTTGAAGAATCAATTTGAATTGATTCCAAGGGCATATCAGTATTGGGTTCTAAAATATGCCTCGTAAAAATAATTCAACACCCATTAAGGCTTCAGAAGGGTCTACTATGACTCATGAAGATGAAGAATTGCAACATGATCTATCAAAATTACAAGAGCAAGTGCAACAAATTTCACTCTCGCAAAGAGCAACAAAAAATGAAATGAAAGTTTTGAAGAAAGGCGTGGAAGAGAAGATGGATGGCATGGAAGCTAAGATGGAAAACATGAAGAATGATCTAAAAATAGACATCGAAGGTTTGACAAAGTTGATACAAGAACGGTTTCCTAATGGTGAAAAGATAGTAGAAGAACCTCATGATGAGAACAAAATCAATGTTAATTGTGATTTGATAAACTCTAATGTTGGCGGGAAGAACCACCATATTCAAAAAATGGATATAAGGAAGTTTGATGGAAAGGATCCTGTAACATGGATACTACAGATGGAGCAATATTTTGATCTCCATAATGTGCAAAACACACAAAAGGTACGCATTGCAACTTCACATTTAGAACAAAATACATTTGTATGGTATCGATGGCTTTGCTCCCGTAAAAAAATTGTCACTTGGTCAATTTTTACGGAAGAAATGATAGCACATTATGAGGATACAAAGAGCAACACGTTCTTTAGCCAATTGATAAATCTCAAACAAAAGGGTTTAGTGGGGCAACACATTGAGGAATTCCAAAAATTGAATATAAGGGTAACTGATATTCCAGAGGAACACAGGATTGATCTCTTCATAGGCACTTTAAGGGATAACATACAACATGAAGTTCACGTTCTGGAACTTGATTCATTAGAAAAGGCATTCAGGTTGGCAAGAAAAGTTGAATGTAAAATTATGGCGACAAGGAAGCCTACCACTCAATTCTATAAAGAAGGAAGTGTTGCTACGCCTAGATTTCCACAACCTACTAGGTTGACACCACAAAAATTGGAAGAAAAATAGCAAAAGGCCTTTGCTACAGTTGTGATAGAAAATACACTAAAGGTCGTAAGTGTGCTGAGAAGAAATTATTTTACATAGATTGTGAAGAGGAAGAAGACAATGAACAAGAAGAGGATATACACCAGGAACCAGCCCTAGAAGAGGAAGAAATGAATACGACCATATCGTGTAATGCACTGGCAGGAATTACCACTCCTCAAACTCTCAAGATAGAAGGACAAATCAAGAAGAAAAAGGTAATAGTGTTGATTGATTCAGGTAGCACCCTTAATTTTATTCATTGTAAGGTAGCCAAGGAATTAAATTGTTTCCTATACCTAGCACCAGAATGTCAAGTGATGGTTGCAAATGGAGGAACTATAAATTGCTCTGGAAAATGCCATAATATCAAGCTAACCATGGGGGAATATGTATTGACTAGTCCAATGCCTTCCATTCCTATGGGAGGTGCTGATGTTGTACTAGGAGTACAATGGTTACAATCTTTGGGGACGGTAGCTTTTAATTTTCAAGAACTTTTCTTGAAATTTTTTTCAGAAGGAAAGGAAGTTGAATTACGGGGTATTGCGGGGAAGCCAGGGAGGATAATAAGCTCTAATGTCATGACAAAGCTTCTAAAGAAAGAACAGCGAGGCGTAATTGCACAATTATGCTCACTAGAAGTTCCAACATCAAAATCATCTATTTCTGCGGATCTCCAACAAGTCTTGGACAATCATTCCAAGGTGTTTGAAACTCCCAAAGGACTCCCACCTATTCGTGATCATGATCATGCTATTCATTTGATTCCAGGAAGTGTTCCTCCAAACATCCGGCCTTATCGATATCCTTACTTCCAAAAGAGCGAAATTGAACGTATGATTGCAGAAATGTTAGAGGCGGGTATAATTCAACCCAGTCAAAGTTCTTTCTCTGCTCTTGTATTATTGGTACACAAGAAGGATGGATCATGGCGAATGTGTCCAGATTATAGGGAGCTCAATAAGCTCACCATTAAAGACAAATTCCCCATTCCTGTGATTGATGAATTATTGGATGAATTACATGGAGCAATTTATTTTACCAAGTTGGATCTTCGTTCAGGATATCATCAAATTAGAATGAGGAATGAAGATATTCCAAAAACAGCATTTCGAACTCATGAGGGTCATTATGAATTTTTGGTCATGCCTTTTGGCCTTACCAATGCACCTTCTACATTTCAAGGGTTCATGAATTCCATTTTCAAACCCTTCCTTAGAAAATTTGTGCTAGTATTTTTTGATGATATACTAATCTACAGCAGGTCTTGGAGGGATCATGTTCAACATGTTGACAGGGTGCTCAAACTATTTCAGGAGAAACAATTATATGCAAAAAAATCCAAATGTTTCTTTGGAGTACAAGAGGTGGAATATTTGGGTCATATTGTATCTCACGAGGGTGTTAAAGTAGACCCTAACAAATTAAAGCCATTAAGGAATGGAAAGTCCCCACAACCATAAAGAAGTTGCGAGGATTTCTCGGGTTAACAGGGTATTATCGCAAGTTTGTTAAGAATTATGGGAGAATAACGGCACCTCTAACAACATTATTGAAGAAAGATGCATTTTCATGGACTCCTGAAGCAACTAAGGCCTTTGAACATCTTAAAGAGGCAATGTGCCTAGCACCGGTCTTAGCTACGCCGGACTTCACAAAAACCTTTATTGTGGAATGTGATGCCTCAGGAAATGGAATTGGTGCAGTTTTAATGCAGGAAGGAAGACCCATTGCTTTTGAAAGTCGTCCAATCAAGGGAAAGTATTTACATAAACCTATTTATGAGAAGGAAATGTTAGCAATACTGCATGCACTAAAGAAATGGCGAACTTACCTAATGGGGAGACACTTCAAGGTAAAAACTAATCATGATAGTCTTAAACACTTTTTGGAGCAAAGAATATCTTCAGAAGAGCAGCAAAAATGGGTCACAAAGATGTTGGGTTATGACTTTGAAATAATCTACAAAAAAGGAAAGCTTAATGTTGTTGCAAATGCACTCTCAAGAAAGAATGAAGAGGTGGAAGCATTGCTTTGTGCCATTTCTATTATCCAACCAGATTGGATAACTAAAGAAAGAGATGAATGGAAGAAGGACAAAGATGTATGGACACTCATTCAAAAGTTGCAGCAAGATCCTAGTACATCTGATACATTTAGTTGGAAAAATGATTCCTTATGGTAAAAAGATCGCTTATATCTTTGTAAGAATTCTCAACTAAAACAAAAGATTCTTCTGGAATTGCACACTTCTCCTTTAGGAGGACACTCAGGATTTTTAAAAACTTACCACAGGGTGAAGAAAGAATTTTTTTGGGATAGCCTTAAATCTGATATTCGAAAGTTTGTGGCGGAATGTTTGGTTTGCCAGCAGAATAAAGTGGAAACAATTAAGACCCCAGGACTTCTACAACCTTTATCCATTCCAAGTCAACGTTGGGAGGAGATTTCAATGGATTTTATCACAGGTTTACCTAAGTCTGAAGGAAAGAGTGTCATCATGGTGGTAGTTGATAGACTTACCAAGTATGTACACTTTTGTGCATTATCTCATCCATTTAAAGCAAGTACAGTTGCTACTACATTTATGGACAGAATTCAAAAGCTACATGGAAGCCCAAGGGTTATTGTGAGCGACAGAGATCCCATTTTTACTGGAAATTTTTGGGCGGAGTTATTTTCTTGTTTGGGTACTCAATTAGCTCATAGCTCATCTTATCATCCTCAATCTGATGGTCAAACTGAGATAGTAAATAAATGTTTGGAAGGATATCTTTGTTGCTTTGTATCTGATAAACAAACACAATGGGTCAAGTGGTTACCTCTCACTGAATGGTGGTATAACACTTCCTTCCATACTGCAGCAAAAATGACCCCATTTATGGCACTTTATGGATATCATCCACCATCCATCACATCATCTTTAAAGGAAAATTTGAAGGTTCAAGCAGTGGAAGATCACATCGAGCATCAGCAAGAAGTTCTCCAACCCTTAAAGGATAACCTGAATTTGGCACAAAATCGAATGAAACAACAGGCAGATCAACATCGCAGCGAGAGAAGTTTTGATGTAGGAGATTGGGTATTTTTACGGCTACAGCCATACAAACAAATGTCCCTCAAGCAAGCTAAGAAGGATAATAAATTATCGCCAAAGTACTATGGTCCTTACAAGGTGTTGCAAAAGATTTGTACTATGGCATACAAATTGGAGCTTCCTGCTTCTTCGCGAGTGCATCCAGTTTTCCATGTTTCATGCTTAAAGAAGGTTATAGGTGAAAATCTTCCAGTTCAAACAATATTGCCAGAACTTGATGAGGGAGGAAAAATCATATTGGAACCTGAAGCGGTCATGGAAACAAGAACTCGACAGCTACGGAATCGATCAATTTCAGAGTATCTCATCAAGTGGAAGAACTTACCCACTGAAGATTCTACATGGGAGGATGAGAATTTTATACCGAAGCACCCGGAGCTACTCAAGTGTTGAGGACAACACTTTTTTGAAGGAGAGGGGCATGTTAGGTCCCTATATCACTAGTATAGCCCCTTATTATTGTTAGTGTAAACCCCTTATTGTTATTATTGTACCCTTGTGACCCCCATTTTGTTATTATTGTGCCCTTAAATTATTATTGTTAGGTCGGCTAGGATTACATTGTGGCCCACTAGGATTACATTATGGCCCCTTGGACTCCTATATATAGAAAGGAGGTTTTGTAAATTGTATCATCCAAGAATTGCTCATTTATGTAATGTATTGGAGGTTTTCCCCTCGAAGTGGCTCATTTCTAAGGCGTTGATATCTCTTTTCTTCTCTTTTTGGAGTTGGTTACACCAAGTGGCTATTTTTATGATGGTTTGTGGGGGAAGCCACATATTTCTTGGTGTGCACCATTGGCGCCAATTTGTATTTTCATATTTACATCTTATGAGAAGTTTGTGGTAGCAAACAAGTGGCTGGAAAAGAACTTTTTTGTTTTTATTTTTTATGCAGGAAAGAGGTGCACTGCATTGGTCCCATGAATGGAGCAGTGACCCACTCTCTAGTTGTCTTGTGACAGTTTGTTTCTATTGCATGTTGCCTCCTTGTATTGCTGATGTTTATACAATCACAAGGAGCACTATTGTGAGAGTGATGTATATTTTGGGACATCCTATTGGGAGCATAATTCTCCCCATTGTATATGTTTTATCTTGCAAGAGACACCATGAGAAAACCATGATTGCCACATTGCTACTTTTCTATTCTTGTGGGAAGAACCACTTGGAGAACTTGAGGGGGCACTTCATGGCTGATTTTCTTGATGGGGAAGATTGGGAAATTCTTGGAGGCCATACCATTTCAGCCCAAGGACAAAGGCAGCCCCATGTGTATCAAAAATGGAGAGAGAAACACCATGGGAATCAAAAGCCCAACTCTCCATTCAACCCCAGCACATTTCATATACTAGGGGTTGAGACTTTTAATTGGATGATAGCATGGATGAGAGGATCGTCATTGGGGATACATTTTTCCCATGCATGTCATCACTCCTAACTTGAGGAGGCCATAGCACAGCAATAATTTTTCCACCTACACCTTCTATTTTCCCATGATGAGTACCATTCTGGTTTGCATATTTGAAGGAAGCGTGGGAGGACAGTTTTATTGTAGCATATATTGAGCAGTGGTGGATATTGTTGATGAGGAGGCCACAAGAGAAGAAGGGGGAGGAATTTTGTTCTCTCTATGTAGTTGCTTGACGACAAGCAACATGTTGGAGGGGAGGACTGTAATGTTCCCAATTTTTAGCCTCAAGCTAAATGGAAAATTATAGCTAGAATATTTTTATTTTTTTGAATAAATTGGGTAAGGAGACCCCTTAGCCCCTTTAGACAGAGAAATAACACTCCTCCTGTGAAAGGAGGAATAATAATGCAGCTGAATAGAGCACCACATGGCATGAATAGGATTAGATCAAGCTTGATCTAGTCATTTTGACCAAGTCAACTAAAACTGTCTAGACACATTGCACCTACTTGGACAACTCAGTTTTAGTGGAGGCTACCCTTGCTTGAGCTAGAAGCAAGTGTGAATGGGACCCATGGTGAGATGGGTTCTTTTGCTTTATAACGAGGAGATGGCAGCCCATTTTCATTATGCATTGGATTATTATTTTGAGAGAGTCTGCAAAGACTTGCATCCCTCGGATGTTTAGCAAGGTTGTAGTGTTTTTCACCCAAGGGTGTTCCCGGTCAGGAATCCCTACCTCATCCTGAAGGAAGGAGAGGTTTTGGACTTCATTTCCTCATTTATTAATTTTTCCAAGCTTATCTCTACAGCTACAACATTATTTCTGCAGCAGATTAATGTTGTGTTGTTGGGTGCAGCAACAAAGGAACTCATTGAGTCATTCTTGGCTTGTTTTCTAGTGTAGGGCTCATATATTCATTGGAGGATCAGTGAGGAGGACTCCCAGTCTTATTTTCAGATCTTTGGCATCAGGCCAAACAATCACCATCTCTCACAGCATAGTCAAGGGAAGAAACTGGGTTATTTTTAGAGGCAGTAGTTGGGAGAGCCATTTGTGCTTAGCAGGAGGAGTGTTTTTGAGTGAAATGGATCAGCCCTTTGCTTGAGAACATTATCAGAGGAGGGCATGAGTATTTAAGATCTGCCATAGCCTCATTCTTATTTTGATTCAATTGTAGTGACAAGTTATTTGTCACCCTGTACATTTTTTGGCATTTCTAGAAATCTCTCCTAGATTGGCTACAAATCTTGTATTTTAGCCCATCCTTATATTTCCGGGAATTTATTTGTATATTTCAGTCATATTTCATGTATTTACATCTATATCAGCAGCTACACTCCTAGATACAGCGCTTTCACTACTTTCCGGCATTTTATGCAGTTGTTGCATCTCTTGTATTTCATTGCCTACTCATTGGAGGTGGATTCTCATTGTATGAGGGCTTTATTCCTCATTACATTTCTATATATTGTTGCTGATACAATAATTTACATTATGGCTGTAATATATTACATCTTATGTTTCATTCATATTTGCATAGTTCATGGTTATGTTCATGTATTGCTGTAAGCTCTCTCATTAAGCATTTTCTGAGAGATCCACTTTGGGGAGATCTGTATAAGCCCTCTAGGCTTATTTATTTGAGCTAAACTCCTGGAAGAGAAGTTTTTAGTGAGTTATCAAGGGGATCCAAGCCCCCTTTTATATTATTTTTACATTGCCTCTCTTATGCAGTATCCTTGAGGACCACATTTCAGAAATTCCCGAAAAAGGAATATTACAAGATTCCATACAAATTCCATGAGCTAAGACAATGCAGTTTTAGGGCATAAACTGCTACAGAAATGATATAAAAATGTATTTATATTTTTATATAGCTCAAAATATTTTTGGGCTAGAGATCTATGCTCCCAAACACATTTCCAAGACAACCCAGGAAGGGTTTCCTGAAATAACCAAAATGAAAAAATGTCAGAATGCAACCCCAGGGCTGAATTGTAGGTACAACTGAATATCTGGATGGAGGTGGCTGAAACTAATATAGAACTATATATATCTCCTCAAATATATCCCTCAAGTGAAGGGCTGATCCCAAGACTGAAAATCTCACCCTCCAAATCAAGCACTGAAACGTCTACTGCAAATGCTCACTAGCATAACGCAGTGAAAGAGAGAGTCTGCATTGTAGATGATGGAAATATGTTGGCTTGGTGCCAAGATATGAAATAAAGATCAAGTACCTCCCTTGCTGATATCCCAATGGGAATAATTCTTCCTCCACTGAAAAACTAACTCAGAAAGTGGGTTTCTCAACCCTCCACTTCAACACCCTGGAACACAACACAACTCTAAACAGAAATTGTGCTTTAGATGAAGACTGAAGCTTGCCCAGAATGACGAAATGTGGAAATGAAGTGAAATACTCTTCCTATAGGCTCCTATAGGAAAGAGGTGGGATTCTCGCTCAGGAACACCTTGTGCTAAACAGCACAATAATCTCAGCTAATAGCGGGAGAGTGCAAGAAGTCATACAGACCACAAAATCAATAATCAATAACATAACCATCTATGGATGCCTTGCCCTCCTTATAAACAATATGAGCCTTCTCACCTTGGGTCCCACTCATTAAAGTCACTACTATCATGGATACTTTCTCCCATTCACACTGCATTCTCTCTCATAGATTATCCACTCCCTCCATACCATCATTTTTTATTTGGTCAAACTTGACCTTGTCCACATGCATAGCCTTTTTTCACGCATGAGGGTACTTTATCCAGCTATTAATATGATACCTTTTCACATTAAAAGGGATTTTATTCCTAATAAGGATATTTATGGGTCTCCATACCCTCTTATTCTTCAACCCAAGAAGAAAAATCAAAATTTAATATTTCAATTAGCTTTGTCCTAATTTAGAAATATTACAGGTTTTGGGTTTAAAAGTCCTGAAAAACTTAGGTAGTCAAAAGATTTCAGTTTTCATTGATTCTGAGTTAGTCGTCTAGCAAGTGAATGGGGGCCTATCAAACCAAAGATGTGAAAATGAGAGTATACAGAAATCTAATTCTTGAATTGTTGGAAAATTTTGAACACAAGTTTACAATAAGGCCTAGAGAGTAGAATGGTATTGCAGATTCCTTGGTTGTTTCATACATTCTATTTAAAATTCCCTTTCATTCCAGAATTAAATATGAGATTTGAATCATACATAGGCTAGCAATCCATGATAATATAAAAATATGGTAGGTATTTGAAAATGATCAACAAGTCAAAAAAAATCTGGAGTTGAAAGAAGTGTTTGAAAAAATATGTTTGCTAAAACCAAAGCCAGTACAGAAGTAATCCGGCTAAAACACAATTGTATTCCTAAGGGGCTAGTTCCACTTGAAAAATTATTTGACAAAAATGATGTAGCCAATAATCCTATGATGAGATCTAATGATGAATAGGTTGAAACTTGTATTCTTGGTACAACATAAAATCCTAAGTGTCTCAAGCTGTCCAAAATCCTTTCTTCTTTGGTAAAACATAAATATTTTGATTTGATGAAGAGATACATTGATATATTTTCATGGAATTATTAAGATTTGAAAAAATACGATCCTAGTATCATTCAACATACAATACTAATAAAGGAACATGAAAATCCTTTCAAACAAATGCTAAGGAGAATCAATCCATTACTTTTGCCATTGATTGAAAAGGAGATTAAATTTTTTTTTGAAGGAAATATCATAGTACCATTGAGGTTTTGGAGATGGTTCAATACTTTGGTATCTATAAGGAAGAGAAATGGGGAGATTAGGATATATATTGATTTTAGAAACTTGAATAAAGCCTCACTAAAAGACAACTATCATCTTCCCAAGATGGATTACATGCTACAAAATATAGTAGGATAAAAAATGATGTCAATGTTAGATGGTTTCTTAGGTTATAATCATATATTACTGCATCCATATCACTAAGAGAACATAACTTTTACCACGCCTTGGGGAAAATTTATGGATGCAAAAATTCCCTTTGCACTCATGAATGCAGGGGAAACGTTTCAGAGGGCTACGAAAATTTCATTCGTAGAATAAAATGACAAATATGTGATTGTGTATTTGGATTACATCATCATGTTCTCAAAGAAAGAAGAAGAGCATCTCAAGCACTTGGAAAAGATTCTTTAAAAATGTAGAAAATTTTGCATTTCTTTAAACCCTACCAAAAGTGTTTTTTCTCTGAAAATGGGAAAATTATTGGGTCATATAATATGAAACAAAGGAAATAAGGTTGATCCAAATAGATTTTTTTCTATTCAGAAGATATATCTTCCGAGAGAGATAAAAGAAATCCAATCTTTTTTACGAAAAGTGAGCTTTGTAAGAAGATTCCTTCCTAAATTTGCAGAAATTATGAAGCATATTGCAATGATGCTTAAGAGAGAATGCAATATTAAGTGGACAACAGAGGCTAAACATTATTTTTATGAAATCAATAAGGCACTTACTCAAGCTCCAGTACTCATAAACCCTAATTTTTCAAAAGAATTTTTGGTTTTTACCTTTGCTTCAAAACACACTCTTGGAGGAGTATTATTGCAGAAGAAACAAGAAGGTTGTTGGATCAAGGGGTCCTGACCCAGGTTTAGAGGTTCAATTTTTTCCAACAAACCCCTATACTACTGGTCCTTTCGACAGTGACCTGCTTGCGCAAGCCAAAGTCTCACCCGAAGTAGTATGTGTGGGTGCTGGAACTAGGTTTCTGCACCTTGGGAGAGTGTAGGTAAGTTAATCTGAGTTGCGTTCAGTCCTACAGGAACCCAATATGATATTACAGAGACTATATCTATAGATTCCCTTCTCATACATGTGCTTAATCACAATGATACACACAATAATCAACAGATGATGAATTTATATAAGGTAACACAACTATTCCACATATTCTTGCAGAACATGTAACAGAACAGTCCTAGATTGCAGCATAAACAAATGACACAAGTATATTCATAGCCTGAATCAATAACACATCAACATATATTAATCATCCATGCATCAAAAAATAATTCAAACAGATTCAGATATCAACAATACTTCCGCATTCATTAATCCTTCAGATCTACTTACAATACCCAAATCTCAACATGTGCACACAATAGCAGGGTCTGCACACAGTAGGATAGGGAATCTCCATGCACACAAAAACAGGAGTCCCAACAACCCTAACCAGATCTATCAATCCGCACATAGCATCAGTCCCTTATCATTCTTAATCTGCCCTACCGCTAAAAAATTTTCAACTATTTATACTATTTTAGCCTATGCATTGAATGGTTTGTAAATCATGGTTTATGGACTCTTGGTCTACCCTTGACCCGTTTGAAATAATTTAGGGGCTTTGAACCTCCCCAAAACCAATGAGTTAGACAAAATATAATAAATAAATGTACAAAATGGACCAATTTCGCAGCTTGTAGGAGACCCTGTTCCAACAGTACCCCAACACAATCTTGTGACTCATCCTGAGTCACTGTGGTGGTGGGGTTTCCACATGTGCACGTAGTGCATTGATGGCGATGATCAATGGAGGCAGTAATTCTTAACTTTGAGCAGCAGCGCCCTGTGCAATATCCACGAGCTTCTGGGATGTCGGTCCTTATGTTGCCGCAGTGACACTTTCGAGCGTCTGATTGAGCTGCTTAACCACGGCATCAGTATCTTGTGATATTTGGAGGGCAGTGGAAGTCCAAGGCTTCAATCATTCCCCGATGGTGTGTTTCTTGTGCCAGATTTCCTCAATTTCATATTGGAGAGCATTGCTGGTTTTCAAACGTGCCAACCGCTGTGCAGGAACTAAGGAGGGCAATGTAGCCTCAACCTGATCAAAATATTCCTCCTTCTGCCGCAAGTCTTGATTGATTCTCTGTAAGACTGGATCACACTGGATCGTAGTCCAAAGTTGCATGGCATCTTCAAGTAGCTGGGCACCCTGAGCAATATATCCTATAATGGTGTCAGTGGCCTCCGTCACTAGTGCGGCGCACTGGGATTATATGTTTGGAGGTGTTTCAGGTTGCAGCTTGGCTTGTAAGTCAATGATTTGTTGCTCCAGCTGTGTCTTCAATACCTACATCTCCATCCGAGATGCCTTTAATGCCGCGACTAATCCCTCAACTTTAGCCCGGCGGGTGGCCGCGGCCAAGATCTCTTCAGTAACCTCCGTGCAGAGCTGGTGGATTAATGTTTCAAGCTTCACTTGCTCTGCCATAGCGAGGGACACTTCAGTGCTCTGTTCTGCAATGGTCTACTCAGACGTACTGAATTGTTGGTGCACTTTCTCATCCCGGTGATGAACCTATTGGAACACGGTAGTGTGGAGACCTTGTAGTGATTCATGTGACACTCTAGCCGAATTCAACTACACTTCCACGCTAACTTGGGGTTGTATCCCGATAAGGGCGGCCCAAGGGATGGAGAAGAGATGCCTCTCTCTTGTAACTATTTTCATACTACTAGTTGCCGAGGGTGAATGTACCTAAATTGCACTGGTTTGTAGGGTGCGGAGTTCGGCCTGGATTGTATCGACTGTAGATTACTGTCATGCTTCTATGGTGACCCATTTTTCCTTCGTGGCCAGGGTTACTGCATCTGTTATTTGTTCGAGATCGCCCTCAGTCAGTGTGATTGTCTCATCACATTCCCCTCGCTAAGATCGCTGCTTCTTTCGAAGTCCTTTGACAGGCTCACTTGTTCTTTTCACACCCTGGGGGGAGGGGTACCTCTGATATCCAATCCACCCGTGCCCAAATCCTTCCACAGATCAACCTGAGGTTTGGTACCGGTGTCCTTCATGGTAGTCTGCTTTGGCTTTGTGTCCTTTTCCATGGCTACATCTAAGCCTTTCTTGCTTGGTCCTACATTCTCCTTGATGGTGGTTTTGAAGCCTATCTTCCAGGCTAGGGGCCATAGCGCAATCACATTGTCTATTTCCTCATATTATACCATATAGGGAAGTGACTTACAGGCCTTATCCTTGTGGCTACGGATATCATAATTATTTGCAGTAACCTGGAATGCTGCGATATTCTTGTACTTATCATATATTGTGGGGACAACCAAGGTCGAGAATTGATAGCTGTAGCCACAATACTATGGAAGAGGACCCAGAAGACCTGGTTATCTTCAATGTGCTGCACATCCTTAGAATCCCACAAATGGGTATACCAAGCTCCTTCGCACATATCTGGAGTGAGCTCAGGGAGGATCGACTCCTCAGGGGACTCCCAGGAAACAAGGGCTATAAGAAATAGTATCCAGGCATAGCAGAAGGCTTTTCCTTGCTCTTGCAATTCATAGACGTTGGTTAAGAACTCGTTGTATAAGTACTGGGCCCAATTGAGTCAAACCCCTCCGCACACTGACCGGCTAGCTGAATGACATAAGCGGGGATGGTGACAACATGACATTTTATCATGAGATTACAAGCTAGCATTATGGTACCCATCTACGTAGTTGGGTCACTGATGGATTTTATGATAAAGCCCCATGTATTTCTTTGCACATGGTAGGTCTGCCACACATTTTCCATAGTGCCCCCTTCATACATCCTACCCACACACTCCAGAGGGTGTGGCTCACTCATGGTAAGATCTGTGATTCTATGGACTAGTTCAGCATCTATGGGGATCATATCCCTAATCCATAAGCAACCATTATGAATTAGGGCAAGAATTTGTCCAGCCAGTCAATCCGTGATATTGTAATGGCCAAAGTGGGGCATACACAGTAGGTTCAAAATCCCGGATCCGGAAAATCCACTTACCCATCACAGAGGGACAACTATGACCCCATCATCCGCATGAATTGTGTCGAAGTACGGTTTGGGGTTTAGTTCAGGGAAGGCTTTGTAATTTTCCAAGTCATGATCATCAAAATCAACCTCATGGAGCCTCCTGTAGGGGTCACTTAGGATAGGGACTTCCCCTAGGCTTAGTAGCGTCTGCAAATAGGTCACAAAACCATCAAGGTTATTTGGTGTGTGCATCGAGGGCCTTCATGGGTGGATGAAGGGTGGTAACCAGTTGATTGGATTGGCAAGTAGCACTCCTTCCTAGGCATCCTGAGCCCAGGGCGTTCCTCATAGGGACTTGGCTTGCCTTGGGGAGTTCTTGGGCTTCCCTGAAGCCCATTTTGCTGCTTTTGGGGCCTTTCCTAAGCCCTAAGATTTTTCTTTTCCCTCTCTTGTGATAGGTGTAGAGAGTAATTCTTCATCCTCAGATATAATCTCCATTACGTCTTCACCTTTTGCTTCTGTAGGGGTCAAGTGTTCAGTAGGGTTCATGGCCATCATCCCAGTGCAAAAAATGAATCCACCCTCTGGGTGGCCATTGTCAGACGGAAGGGGTTGAGCTGACATGAAAGGGACAGTGAAAACCCAAAAAATCCTACAAATTACCTTTGTTTGAGGTAAAAAAGATGAGTGCAAGCTATGTAAGTGAGATGGAACCATTGAATGAGCTATCATGCCCTTCTTATAGTGTTGTTGATTTTCCAACGGTAGGGCATACTTCTCTTGGAAATTCCTGGCAGGTAAACGGTAAAAAATCCCCAAGATTCGCCTCATTAAATGCCAACGGCCCACCCCATGCAACAGTAACTTGGGATTTTTGCCATCTGTTAACATACCAATGGTTAGCTTTCGCACCTTTCGTGCGCTTAGTATACCTACCATGCTCAGGTCAAACACTGGTGCCTCCTGCACACCCTCCCCCAACATAGGCTTGTCCCCTAGGGGCTTCACAACCAAAGAGATATTTTCCTAACAGGTGTCATCCCATGTGGGTATTTTCTGTGCGATAACCAGGTGTGACGTACCCCATAAACCAGCATCAATTTTTTGCAGAATGGCATCAAGCGCTTCAGTCCCACCTACTAACCCAAATGTCCCTAGGAATTCTTCCTTCAATGTTCCCTAGTGGCAGGTGCACCGATGTAGTTCCGCATCTAAGTACCATGCCGATGGAAATTCCCCTAGGTCATGAATCAGCAGGTGAGCCCACTCCTTAGTCATCCTATCACACTACTGCTCGTCCTATGCTAATAGATATTCATGTGGATCTTCCGACCCAAGGAATGTTCTGACACGCATGCCAGTTGGGGCTTCAAATCACAAGATCATCATATCCCGACATTCTTCCCAATCCTTCAATGCCTCCTTATGTGTTTCCCACCATTGTGCAAGTACCCCTTGTATGGCCAACTTAAGGGCCCATAACCTTCATCCCATGGGAACCTCTGCTTCGAATGCTTGCAAAAATTCCTTAATGCTACTAGACCCATCAAAGAAGGGTATGTCATTTACCTTTGAGGAAATGCAGCAGAAGCCCCTTGTGACTCGAAGGCATTACAGCGCCAAGACATCGTGCAATCGATTTTTCCAATTCTCCATCTCCCCATCAGAGTCAGAGAATCATTCATTGTCCTTCTCCCAACAAAGTACTCCTTCCACCGTGGGGTTGATCGAATATTTGTCCCATGCAGTCAACTAATAAACTTGATCCAACTCCTCTTCATCTCTCACTGGCTCTGTGTATCGTTCACCTTCCGTAGGATCTAATGGTACTATCACCCTTGTATCGTTATTCTGAAACACCATGCTTCTCTTTTTTAGTTTGATGATACCACCCATATCTATGGCCCAGTCCAACCCTAAGAGCGCAGGGCAGGGGTCTGCATCTTCTACAATTTCAATTACTTCAAAGTCAGCTTGAGCCTTTATTCCTGCAATATCAACCATAATTTTAGACAACCTTCCTAGTGGGATGATTTTCTGTTGATTTTCCATGCGCAACTAGATAGTGGACCATTCCAACTTAGGCTCTCCCATTCATTTCCAAGTTTGTTTAGGTAACACATTCGCATATGACCCCAGGTCCAAAATAACCTAACACGTCTCATAGTCACCAATATGTGCAGACAACTTCATTTCTCTTCCGGTGCGTTTCTTATACTTGTATATTTTGTGCACATCCTTGACCTCCGATGGTAGATGGGGTTGTGCAGCACAGTTATCTATTAATGCCTGAAGATTCTCCACAGCCTTTGGGTTATGTAGTAGCTTCATACATGCCTGCAAAAAGGGCTCGACCTCCTCATCTGCCTTGAGTTTCGTTGGTGGCCAAGAAGTAGCTGCCTCTACCTCAGCAAAGACCTTGCGAGCTGCAATAAATGCGTCTCTCTGCTTTTGTAAGTCCAACCCTTCCTGTTTACCAACAGCTTGTTGGATCAGAGGTTCCATCACAGCCTCCTCCTCAAGTCCTCTAGTGGACATTTCACTCCGTTTCACCACATTCACACTCAAATCCTTGTCTCGCAGTTCAGCCTTAACTCTCTACACATTCTCCGTAGGTGTTGACTGCTTTTCCTGCATTTTTTCTATCAAGATTGGACAATATTAAATTTCATGATCCATCTATCTGCAATACCAATAGGATTTCCTAGTGGGGTTCATGGAGTCCCTTGCAAATTTTCTTGCTTCTCCACAGTTATAACAGATTAGTTGACCTCGTCCCCATCCCACACTTCCTCCTTGGCCGCCTCCCCTGCCTCTAGCTAGGGAGCCACGCATGCCTACCGGAGATGTTAGTGATGTAGGATCTATTTCTACCCTATACAAGTTTCCTCGATCTATCATCAAATCATACGTTTGACAGTTCTGCTCATCATGTCCTACTGACCGAAAAAATTTGCACCATTGCTTTTTTAATTCAGAGACGTACGTACCTAGGCAAGGGCAATGGTTTGTATCATGCAAGCCAGCTAGGCGGCAATCCTCACCCCATAGCACAATCCACACCACGTGGCCATTTCGTCTTCCAATGGTGGCGGTGGAGGTGGAGGTGAATTCTTACCCTTAGGCTAGTTCGAAAGTGGTGTGGCTGGAGGACTCTATGAAGATGCTTCCCTTGCCGGACTATAACAGATCTATCTCCTTCTAGGTCGGTCCTATAGTATTTTCCACTCCATGTTATGCTCTTGTCCAGATCAGGGGTCATTCACTCGGTATGTCTACATAGAATACTATTTTCGCACAATAATATCTTGATCAACAATCGTAAGGTCTTCAGAAACTTACCTCAGAACCCCGTAAAGAATCTTTGCTCTGCTTCAAAGTAGGATACAAACTGAACTATGGAAAATTCTGTCACAAATCCTCCTAACATGCTGTCTACCTAGTGGTCCACTGTGCGAGTGATGGTGTTATCAGTATTTTCTAACTGTCGAATTAGTTCGGGGGTCCACTCTATGATCTGCTCATCCTTCCAACACTTCTGGAACTCTACCATCCTTGCAAGCCACTCCTGGAGCTCGATCGTGATCATTAAAATGAAGATCTTATAGATCTCTGTAAAAATGTACTTATTCATCCACTCTTCAATGGTCAACCTTTCACTGCGGTTTTATTTTATAGTGAGCTCATGAACTTGCTATTAAAACAAGTCATCGATTTCCTTTTTCTCAGGTTTCCATTACGGCCTTGGCATTACCTGATCCCTCTATCAAAATGCTCCAGGTCCCAGCAACGGAACCATTTGTTGGCTCAAGGGGTCCTGACCTGGTTCAGAGGATCAAGGTTTGCCAACAAACCCCTAACTAGCCCTTTCTACAGTGACCTGCTTGTGCAGGCCAAAGTCTCACCCAAATTAGTATGGGTGGGTGTTGGAACTAGGTTTCCGCACCCTAGGAGAGGGTAGGTAAGTCTTGATGAGCTGTGTTCAGTCCTACAGCAACCCGATCTGATATTACAGAGCCTAGATCTACATATCCCCTTCACATCCATGTGCTTAATCACAATGATACACATAGTAATCAACAGATAATGAATTTATATAAGATAATGCATCTATTCTAGATCTTCTTGCCGAACATGTAACAAAACAGTCCTAGATTGCAGCATAAAAAAATAACACAAGTATATTCACAGCCTGAATCAATAACACATCAACATATATTAATCATCCAGGCATCACAGAGTCATTCAAACAAATTTAGATATCAACAATACTTCGGCATTCATTAATCCTTTAGATCTGCTTACAATACCCAAATCTCAACCTGCGCACACAGCAGCAGGGTCCGCACACAATAGGACAGGGAATCTCTATGTGCACAGCAGCAGGAGTCCTTCCCCAACAACCCTAACCAGATCTATCAATCTGCACTTAGCATTAGTCCCTTATCATTCTTAATCTGCCCTACCGCTAAAAAAAGTTCAACTTTTTATACTATTTTAGCCTATTCATTCAATGGTCCGCAAACTGTGGTTTTCAGACTCTTGGTCTACCCTTTTTCCCTTTACAATACCTTAGGGGCATTGACCTGCCCCAAAACCCTTACGTTAGACTAAATATAATAAAAAATGTACAAAATGGAACAGTTTTGCAGCTTCCAGGAGACTCTATTCCAACAAAGGTAATGATCAACCTATCTCATTTTTCGGTAGGACGCTTGGGAATTCTAAATTGAAGTATAGCATTATGGATAATAAATATTATGCTATGGTGAAGGCACTTAAATATGTCATGGGATTTGCCATCCATTCACATATTTTTTCTTTTGTACCTAATGCTATGGTAACATATATATTAACCCAAGTTGATCCAGATGGTAAGAGGAGTAAGTGGATTTCCACTTTTCTGAAAGATGATTTGGAGATCAAACCTACAAAATTTGTGAAAGGAAAAGGAATGGAAAATATTATAAATTTATCAAATTTTGACCATCTCGACATTCATTTTATAGCAGAAAATATAGATATGATTGCAGATGAAGATTTTATCCCTCTTGTAGAAAATTTCACTATGTCATACTTGTATAAAGATCTTGTTTTTTTCTGCAACATCATAGAGATCCTCATGAATTAAAAAAATGAAAATCCATATTTTTCAAGATGAAATCAGTGAGGTATTTTATCTTGAATAGATCTTTATATTGGAAAGGCACATGTGGAGTACTTCTTAACTATTTACTAGAGGATTAAGCTGAGAAAGTAACTGGAGAATTTCATAAGGGTGACTGTGGGGGTCATAATTACTGGAAAAAATGCGAATAAAATACTTAGAGTGGGATTTGATTGGACTTAAATTTTTAAACATGTGTATAAGAATATTTTTTCTTTTCATGAATGTCAAATATTTGATGGAAGAAGGAAGCTACTCCCATTACCTTTGGAACCCATTTTTTTAGAAGCTCTTTTCCAGTAGTGGAGGTTGGATTTTATTAGGGAAATTTATCCTGCACCTTCAGGCCCGCATCGATGAATCCTAATTGCCACTGATTATTTTACAAAGTGGATTGAAGAAAATCCTACAAGAAAATCCACAAATTCAATAATCATGCAATTTCTAGAAAACAAAATCCTATCTATATTTGGTTGTCTAATGAAAATCATCAATGAAAATGCTAAGACCTTTTAATCAAAGAAGCTGGTGAATTTATGAAATGAGTATAATATCACTCTTGGTTACTCTACAACCTATTACCCTCAATGTAATGGTTTTTTTGAGTCATCAAACAAGAGCCTGATCAAAATTATGAAGAAAGCATTGTAGTAAAAGAGGAGGTCATGGCACTTGAAACTTAAATTTTCTTTATGGGTTGACATAATTTGTACCAAAAGATCCATACGGGTTTCTCCTTATGAGTTTTTTTATGGGACTGGAACTGTGTTTCGTAGATCCCTTGCAGTTCTAGTCATGATATTGTTGCAAGGATTGGAGGAAGAACCAAATAAAATTCAAAAGAGGCTAAATCAACTAATTGATTTGTAGGAAAAAACGGAAGAAGTCTACATCAACTATCAAAAATATCGAAATAGAGTTAAAAAGACATTCAACAGAAAGAAAAAATAAGATGATTTCAATATTCATGATGTGGTTTTGAAGTGGGAAGCTAATATTCAAGACAAGTGGAAACATGGAAAGTTTTTTAACATATCGAGAGGGCCATATAAGATCTCATCCTACCATGGAAATAACACATTTATATTTTGAGAGATGGATGATAAACTGTGTAAATGAGGCCCTATCAATGGTTGGTTTGTCAAAAAAAGTTCCTCTTGATTCGGCGAGCTGGAAGAAAAACCATTGTATATATTCCATATTTCATTTCCTATGTGCAGGGTGGATGATTTATTCAACAAGTTTGAGTCTGAAGTGAAGGCTATAAGAACTTGGAGATGAAATCATAATTTTTTAGTTTTTAGTTTTCAGTTTTCAATAAGGAAACTGGTATGCTAGTTATTTTCTGCCCCATAGGGGTTCAACACCCCAATTGGAGCCACTGTTATCCATGATAACACTTAGAAATAGTTTTTGAGTCAATTGGTCAAATTAGCCAGGGTTTTAAATTTTCTCAAAATAAAATTTCATGTACAAAGTGTCATGTCGTAATATTTTAATCATGTAGGGTCAATATGAGTTTAAATGTGGTAAATCATAAAGTTTAAAATCATATTTCCCATGTGTGTCATGCTTATTTGGTCATGATTGGGATTTTGATAGTTTTTCAGAATTTCATAGCAACTGCAGCTAGGGAAATTGAGGGTTTGCTACAGAAGTTCCTGACACTTCCATAGCAGATCTGTCTCTTTGAACGCCTATCCCTCTATGGAATTGTGCTGTTTTGGTAATGGTAATTTTTTTTAAGTTTTGTGGTCAGAGTCACTACGGGTCATGAATACATGATGTTTTTCTTTATGTTGAAAATGCAACAAGATGATGGAGCTTATTGAAATGAAGTCGCCTTCACTAAGTGGGCCCGCAGGCTATTTTTGGCGCAAAGTCTATTTTTAGACTATGTCTATTTTTAGACATATGGAGCATGGTCTAGGAGTTGCGGTATGCTATTCTTGGATGATTGGTCGAGTTGGTAAAAATAGATGGACCTCTATTTTTAGACATACAGGTCGAAGTCTATTTTTAGACTGCCTGTCTAAAAATAGGTCAGTCAAATATTATTAGCCCTTAATAATATTTGGACTCTAAACTTCAGTTTATTCTCTTACAACACTTCAGTTGGAGCTATGGATGTGGCTCATGCACCTGACAGAAGGAATTATGCTATTCCTAAGGGTTTGGTGAGCTCATGCATGGTTGACTTCAGTTAGAACTTCAGTGGCAGAGTTTGGTGGAGTTGATGAGACAGTTGGTGGAGTTGTGTTCGGTTTAACTTAGTTGAACTAGTTGTGTTTAGTTTAACTAGCTAATACACTAGTGATGAGTTGAGTGAATTAAATATTATTTAATTCACTAATTATTAACTCACTATTCAACTCAAGAACACATCAGTTTACTACAGTGCATGGACAGTTCAGTGAAGACCAGTGGAAGAGGTAGATGAAAGGGTGAGTTTGCTATTAGTTGCGACATGAGTTGTGCATGAGATTTGCACAAGCATTGGAGGAGATTTCCCATGAGGATTGCACAGTTGAAGCCAAGGAGATTCTAACTTGGATCTCTCATTGAACCAACTTGGATTGCGCAGTAGAGGCAGGCAATTAGTGGATGAGTTTTGAACCCGTGACTTGTTCAAAACTGAGCTAGTTTGTGTGTAACTTTTGGAGACAGTACTGAGTACTTGTGAGGAGTATTTTACTGATATTGTTACATGTTCTCTTCTATTATAATATACAAAATAGCTGGGGGTTTTCAGCTATAAGCTTTCCCCATTACATATTGTGTTTATGTGCGCATGCGACTGTTTCTATTTCCGCAAATTGTTGATCAATTGTAGAAGAGGTTATGTGTTATGCATGAATTTGAATTAGTGTGTGACCAGGATAATCTCAGTGGATAAATCTTCATTATTCAGCAAATTTCTACATGGTATCGGAGCGAATTGATCATCGGGATCTATTGCAGTGATTACAATATTATTTCGGTAGACAGAGTCTGTAACGGGCCAGGTAGCCTCTAGATCCATCCTTTCTCTGAAAGGTGATATATCTAGTAAATGCCCTTACAGTCGATCTCTGTGCTAGAAATAATTTGTTCTCACAGATCCAGAAGCAGTTGAGTTTTTGAGTTTGGAATTCGAATTTTGCAGCAGTTTGTTTTCTTGGTGCCGGAGTTGAAAATGTCTTTCAACGATTTGTGACTCGAATATGCTCTTGAAGGCAGTTCGAATTATGTTGCATGGAAAGATCGCATGGAGGCAGTATTAGAAGATAATGGACTGAAGGAGTTCGTAGATACGGATGTCCAAAATCCCACTGATCCTGCTGAAGTTGAAGCTTGGCAAAAGAAGATGGCGAAATGTCAAAGGATTCTGTTGGAGGGCGTTAAGGATCACATTGTATCCAGCCTGCATGGAAAAGCTTCTCCATATTTGATGTGGAAAGCGTTGAAAGATCTATTCCAGAGTAAGAGTGACCAAAGGAAGCTGGTGCTCAAGGATAAGCTCAGAAACATTAAGATGGAGAAAGGCGACAGTATCGCCAAATACCTCACGAAGTTCACTCAATGCAGAGATGAGCTGGGAAGTGTGGGGGTGACTGTCGAAGAAGAGGACATGGTAGACCTGGCTCTCCTTGGTCTTCCGAAGGCTTGGCATTCCTATCAGGACTCTGTCAATGGTCGGGAGAAGTTGCCGAGATGGGAGCGACTTTGGGCGGATCTCATGCAAGAGAAGATAAGGAGGACTACCAGAGACGGATCTTCATCAAAGGTATCTGATGAAGAAAATTGCGCTTTGGCTACCAAAGCAAAGAAGGGGAAGAGCAAGAAGGATTCTTAGTCTGGTGCGAAAGGCAAGAAGCAATACATGTCCAAGGTGAAGTGTTTTCACTGTCACCAGCACGGACACTATGCCACAAATTGTCCGCAGAAGAAGAAAAATAAGAAGGCTGCTGGATCTGCAGTGGGAGAGGCATTGGCTTCTCAATTCAAACTAGATTTTTCACTGATCGCATGCTTGGTTTCAAGTGTGATGGGATCAGTATGGTTCTTGGACAGTGGTGTGTCATTTCACATGACCGGAGATCGAGATCTGTTTTCAGATCTGGAGGAAAAAGATCTTGGAGTGCACATCGAGATGGGCGATGATGGTAGATACAGTGCGACCGGTATCGGTACCATTTCCTTTGAGAGGGAGTCTGGTAAACCCTTCGTATTGAAGGAAGTATTGCATGTTCTAGGATTGATGAAGAATCTGATCTCTGTGGCGATGTTGGAAGACAAGGGGTATGATGTGATCTTCAGTGAAGGAAAAGCTTTCCTGCGTAGTAAGACAACTGGAGAGACCCGGAAGATAGGGGTTCGAGTCAAGAACCTTTATCAGTTGCAAGTAGATGGCTGCGCAGCAATGGCATGCAAGGCGGGAGAAGTGGTGAGCCGGGATGATGAGGGCGAACTGTGGCACAGGAGATTGGGCCACCTTCACCACGAAGCTTTGAAGATACTGCAGCAGATTTCTACTGGGCTTCCTAAGGGCACTCTTGCGCAGTCAAATCGGTGCAAGGGGTGTACCTTGGGGAAGTATGTGAAAGCCACCTTTCACGAGAAGGATAGTCGCGCCACGACGATCCTTGAGAGAGTTCACACAGACGTGTGTGGTCCTTTCTCAGTTGCTTCGACAGCAAAGCACAAGTATTATGTGATCTTTGTTGATGATTTCTCTCGAAAGTGCTGGATCTTCTTCATGCAGAAGAAGAGCGATACATTCGCAAAGTTCTGTGAGTTTAAAGCACTGGTCGAGAAGGAGTCGGGGAAGAAGGTGATTGCTCTAAGGAGTGATAACGGTGGTGAATTAATCTCGGCTGAATTCAATGAGTTCTGCAGCACAGAAGGGATTTGGAGAGAGCTCATCGCACCCCATAACCCACAGCAGAACGAGGTGACTGAGCGGAAGAACAGAACGATCGTGGGTGCTGCACGGGCGATGTTGCATGATCAGGGCCTACCCCTTCACTTGTGGGCTGAGGCATGCAATACAGCAGTGTATGTGCAGAACCGTTGTCCTCACAAGGTTCTTGGCATGAGTACACCGGAGGAGGCTTATTCTGGTAAGAGACCTGACATTTCTCATTTGAGAATTTTTGGTTCTTCTGTCTACATGCATGTGACGAAGGATGCCAGAAAGAAGCTGGATCCGACTGCAGAGGTTGGAATATTTGTGGGGTACACTGATACACCTCACAACTATCGGGTGTATTTTCCAGACAGTCGCAAGACTGTTGTGCGACGGGATGTCAAATTTCAGGAGGAGAAAGCCATGCAGTGTTCGCTTGAGAGGGAGCCACACTTGCATGTAGATGAGGAGCTATTAGTTCCTAAGGAGGAGCTTCCGGATGTGGATCAGCCACAAGAGGAAGTTCATGAGGTGGAAGAGACCACTCATGCAGTGCCAACCATCAGAGGGCGCAAGCGCACTACAGAAGCTGAGCGACTGGCTCGAGATGCAGAGAAGGTTGTAGGACCACCTACAGCACAGCGCAGATAGAGGCAGTCACCGGACCGGTACACTGGATACATGGCTCTTATGAGAAAATGTGTCGTGACAGAACCATCCTCTTTCGAGGAAGCTATGGAGGAACCCGCATGGGTAGATGCCATGGTGGAAGAGTATGATTCTATTTTCAGAAACAATGCATGGGAGATTGTCCCAAGACCGGAGGGGAAATCAGTGGTGGGTTCGCAATGGATCTACAAAGTGAAGCAGGCGGCTGACGGGAGTGTGGAGAAGTACAAGGCAAGATTTGTCGCCCGTGGCTTTTCACAGATCGAGGGGATCGATTATGAGGAGACCTTTGCACCTGTCGCAAGGTACTCTTCCATACGGACGATCCTTGCTCTCTCAGCGCAGATGGGGTGGCACATTCATCAGATGGATGTGAAGACTACATTCCTCAATGGAGTTATTGAGGAGGAGGTGTACATAGAGCAGCCTGAAGGTTTTGAGATCTTCAGCAATGAGTCACATGTGTGCCGACTCAAGAGAGCACTGTACGGGCTGAAGCAAGCACCTCGTGCTTGGTACACTCGGATAGACAGCTACTTCACCGGGCTTGGATTCTCCAAGAGTGAGGCGGATCCTAACCTGTACTAGATTGTGGTGGAGGGGAAGTTGTTGATCATTGTACTGTATGTAGATGATCTGATTTTGACGGGTGATGAGCTATTGATACTTTCATGCAAGGAGGATCTTGCTAGAGAGTTTGAGATGAAGGACTTGGGCCTCCTTCATTATTTCCTGGGATTGGAGATTTGGCAGCGCAGTGGTGGACTGTTTGTTTCTCAGGGTAAGTATGCCCGGGAGATACTGGAGAGGTTCAACATGCATGGCTGCAAGCATGTTGACACTCCTCTTCCTGGTGGTTGGAGGAAGGAGGATGCTACTTCAGCGGAGGTAGTGGATGCCACTGTCTATCGACAGTTGGTGGGGTCGCTTATGTATCTGGTCAATACACAACCCGATATATGCTATGTAGTTAACCAGCTTTCGCAAGCTATGGTTAAGCCTACCAAGCTCTTTTGGAAGGCAGGCAAGCATGTATTGCGCTATATCAGAGGCACATCGGGATATGGTCTATGGTACAGAGAGGAGGATGGAGCGAAGCTTTCTGGCTTCACTGATGCAGATTGGGCAGGGAGTCCAACGGACCGGAAGAGCACTTCTGGAGGAGTTTTCAGCATTGGGTCGACAGCAGTTTCTTGGTACAGCAGGAAGCAGAGATCCGTGGCACTCAGTTCAGCAGAGGCCGAGTACATGGAAGCAAGCTTGGCTGCATGCGAGGCTATTTGGATGAGGAAGATCCTCGTTGGATTGTTCGGGTTGCATTTGGAGCCTACAGTGATTTACTGTGATAACCAGAGTTGCATTAAACTCTCGGCTAATCCAGTATTTCATGATAGATCAAAACACATCGACATCAGGTACCATCATATCAGAGATTATGTTCAGCGGAGAATCATGATGCTTTCATATGTTCCCACGGAGGATCAGGATGCCGACATCTTGACGAAGGCGCTCACCAGGAGCAAGTTCGAATTCCACAGAGGTAGGATAGGGGTTGCAGATAATCCATATCTTGCTGAGAGGGAGTGTTGAAAATTCAGCAAGATGATGGAGCTTAGTGAAATGAAGTCGCCTTCACTAAGTGGGCCCGCAGGCTATTTTTGGCGCAAAGTCTATTTTTAGACTATGTCTATTTTAGACATATGGAGCATGGTCTAGCAGTTGCAGTATGCTATTCTTGGATGATTGGTCGAGTTGGTAAAAATAGATGGACCTATATTTTTAGACATACAGGTCGAAGTCTATTTTTAGACTGCCTGTCTAAAAATAGGTCAGTCAAATATTATTAGCCCTTAATAATATTTGGACTCTAAACTTCAGTTTATTCTCTTACAACACTTCAGTTGGAGCTACGGATGTGTCTCATGCATCTGACAGAAGGAATTACGCTATTCCTAGGGGTTTGGTGAGCTCATGCATGGTTGAATTCAGTTAGAACTCAAGTGGCGGAGTTTGGTGTAGTTGATGAGATAGTTGGTGGAGTTGTGTTCGGTTTAACTTAGTTGAACTAGTTGTGTTTAGTTTAACTAGCTAATACACTAGTGATGAGTTGAGTGAATTAAATATTATTTAATTCACTAATTATTAACTCACTATTCAACTCAAGAACACATCAGTTTACTACAGTGCATGGACAGTTCAGTGAAGACCAGTGGAAGAGGTAGATGAAAGGGTGAGTTTGCTATTAGTTGCGACATCAGTTGTGCATGAGATTTGCACAAGCATTGGAGGAGATTACCCATGAGGATTGCGCAGTTGAATCCAAGGAGATTCAAACTTGGATCTCTCATTAGACCAACTTGGATTGTGCAATAGAGGCAGGCAAATAGTGGATGAGTTTTGAACCTGTGACTTGTTCAAAACTGAGCTAGTTTGTGTGTAAATTTTGGAGACAGTACTGAGTACTTGTGAGGAGTATTGTACTGAGATTGTTACATGTTATCTTCTATTATAATATACAAAATAGCTGGGGGTTTTCAGCTATTTTCCATTATACTATGTTTATGTGAACATGTGATCAAGCTTTATTTCCGCAAATTTTTAACAATTGTAGAAGAGAAAGTGTGTTATGCATGAATTCGAACTAGTGTGTGACCAAGATAGTCTCAAGATAACTCATTATTCGTAAAATTTCTACACTTTATCCATTATCACCAAAACATTCACACCATATAACTTCATTCCTGACTCATTTTCCTTTTCATTTTATATTGGTTTTTCTATCGTAAGGAAGGTCTCTTTCTATCATATGAGTTGGTCTTATTATATTTACGAAATATTCTATTGTTTTCATAGCAGGTCTAGTTTCCTTTAGGAGCATTTGTAGGTGCCAAGGAACTCTCTACGTGTTGCACCACAACATAGAAAAAACAATATAAAGGAGGAAAAATTGTATGCTATGAACCTGTAGACGTGAAGCAATTGGAGGAGGACCTTGCTTTTATTCAATCATTTTCCAGTGTGGGATGCCTTCTTTTTTTTTCCAGAATCTGTAGTGTTATCATAGGCAGATTTCCAAAGAACCTTCCATAAATTTCACATGGATAGAATCAAAGGTGGGCATGCCAAAATTTCAAGTATCCTTTGATAAAATTTCTCATGCTATAGAGATCCATAGGACTGGTGAAATGTGGTTCAAAGTGAAAAAATTTCAACTACTAAATTGTGATGAATTTCTCAAGGAAGAAAAAAAATGGATTGACATCACTTCTAGCATTTCTAGAACTTGCCTCAAAGAGCATTTTTCTATGCTTCTAACAGTCATACAAAATTAATTCAAATGTGAAGGAAGATTCAACATGGTTTGTTTGTATCACTTAAGATTGCTATTTCATTTCACATGTAAGCAGCCTCTAGACCTTTCTTTTTACCATTATAGAAGTTTGGGGAAGATGGCTAACAAGTTCCAAGACAAACCTTATGCTAGTAATACCTCTAGTTTTCATGATGGCCTCATCAAATTGCTGGCTGTAGAAGAGCTAAATAGGCTTAAAAAAGATTGCCTTACGTTCTTATTTTTGAGTGGATACGAATCAGCTGCTGCCACCCCCCTTAGAAAACTCCAAAATATAAATCATTAACCTCCAGGGGAGAGAAACAACCAGAGGTAGAACCTATAGTGAATACTTCCACAAGCATTGAAAGGAGGACGGCTAGAAAAAAAAGCAAAGGGAATGGAAAACTATCTGATATCCTAGAGGCCATTGAGTTTGAGGAAATTCCATATTTTCACCCTGTCCAAGTGACAAAGGTAGAGAGTCAAAAGAAGAACAAGCACGGAAGAAATTATATTTTACACAAGAGGAGCCAGGTTTTTTTTTCAAACTTAGGAAACCTATTACAAGATCAATTTAACAAGCTAAAAATATGTCTAAGGCACCTTCAGAAAAAGAAGAGCCGGAAAAGAAAATAAAAGGTAAAGAGCCTTTACAAGAAAAATGAGAAAAATAGGTTTTACAAGAAAAATTAAGAGAAGTTAGGCAAGAGGTGATAGAATATAAACTATTTTTTTATGAGTTAAAAGAGGATATATCAAAGCAGCAAGATTTCTATACAAATTTTGGAGAAGAATCTAAAAAAATGGTGAAGAGGGCACTGCCATTGAATATAATGTTGAAGATCATGTGCAGACGAAACAACTGGTTACAAGAAGAGATGAATATGTTGTTGGGACAAGTCAAATAATTAGAAACTCAAATTGAAATAATCAAAGTTGAGCTCTTAAAAAGAAATTTCAAGATTTTTGCTGAAATAGATGGCACTCCTTGAATAAGGTAAAATCCTAAATTTTTTACTACACTATGTTTAACCAATAGTTTTAGTAATATACAAGCTTGGACAATATATTATCAATGACAAGGAGTCTGAAGAAATCATGGAAAGGAAAAATCTCAGAAAATTTACAGTTTCGTAGCAGCTCCCCATAGTTAAGGTGAGTATTTGCAACAAAATTCTTGTAGCTTTTCATAGAGGAAAAAGAAATTAAAAATATCATATAAAGTATTATAACGACATGTGTTTAGCTAAAAAACATAAATGAAGACTTTATAACTTACAGAAAGGTCATATGGGTAGTAGAAAGGTGTTTTTTGCAATTTTCTACCAAATTTTGCTACGAAACATTCCAACTCCGTTTTTCTGCGTTATAAAGTTTTGATTAGTTTTTGTTGGTCATCAGACAACATGGAAACTAGATGGGATACAATTCATAGGAGTGTCCACACCATCAATTAAAGGAATCATATTTTTAAGGAATAAATTTCAACAAGTTAACGAGGTCAGCATCCACGTGGAAAAAGCACAGCAGTCCAACACATCAACACTAACACATTCAACAGTTGGTTTGATTCGATGAGGTTCACCAACATAATTTTTTTGAGCTCATAAATAAAAAGACTCATATTTGTAATAATTTTTTTTTAAAACACAAAAATCCCTACAAGGGCTCAATGTGTTGTAAATTGTAATATTCCCAATTAGCTTATTTCTAGTTGGAATATTATATGTTACTTCTATTGTCAGTCTAGAAGAATACATGGGGTAGGGAGACCCTTAAATATCTTTAATAGGAATAAAACACTTATAGTGTTAATTTTGATCAATTTAGGTAGACAAAATAAATTCACCTTGGGTGTGAAAGGGAGCAATGCATGTGGACTAGATCAAGGTTGAACATATCAACAACACTGCCAAAGAAGAGAGTGGAGCTAGTGGGAACAATGCAGTTTTGGAGGAGGAGTCTTTTCATGGAAGTAACCTCATAAATGGGTGAGGCCAAGGGTGAGGAAGTTCTCAAAGAATATAAGGGAAGGGATGGAAGCCACGAGAGGCATTCAAAATATTTTTTATGTTTGAGTCTTATGACTTATTGCATGCTTCAGCTATTTAGCTGGGTTTGATGTACTATTTAGTACAAGGGTATTCTCATGAGGGAATTTCCCACTCTTCCTTGGAGGACTTGTTGAATAAATCTGAGAGGAGTATTCTAGGCTAAATTTCCACTATGAAACATTGGTCTAAGCATTCATCTTCAGCCACAACACAGTATTCTTTAGAAACTGTGTTATTTTTCATGGTGTTCCGGTGGAAGGGTCAAAACCCCTATTGATGAGCTAGTTTCCTAGTGAAAGGATCAGTCTTTCACCCGCAAATCTAGTAAGGAGAAGTTTTAGCCATTTCTTGTCTTTTCACCCATATATATGCAGAGCTTCAATCAGGAAATGTGATTCAGCCATAGATCTGCAGATTATGCTTTTTGTATCTTGTGTCCTTCCAAGAAACCCTTGCCGGGTTATCTTGAGATTGTGTAAAAGAGACTAGATCTCATTTTTCTTAGCTCTTTGAGTAATATATCATCAGATCTATTTGTTTCTATATTTTTTTATCAGAAAACCTCATTAAATTTCGTTATAACATGCTTCGTAAATTATGTGTTGCAGTAGTCATGGGATTTTGAAGCTTTTGGGCTATATTGGGCCTGGGAGATCTATTTAACCATGCTAGAATTATTTGTTTCTAATCCCATTCTATATTTTGGTGCTATAATACACAAAATAATGGATCCATGTGTTTTTCTTCATTATTATAGCGTAATTTTCTGAAAAATGTGCTTTTGGTGCCTATATTGCTAGTTTTTCTAAACATGAATATTACACTGGTATCAGAGCTCTGATCTTGGACCACGTTGTGGGCACAATACATATATTACCATGGAGGAGAGAGAGATCCCAAATATCCTTCTTCAGACTATGCAAGACATTTCCAAAGATATCAAAGAAATGAGGTTTGGAAGACAGAAGGAATCCCATAGAGGGTTTCACCATGGAGAAATCTTCGGCACTTCACACTTGGGGGAGAAAACAACAACACATCCTTCTTCACAATGCTCCACTATGCCCACATTCCTATCTTTCAAAGGCGAGTAAGGAATACCCTTGAGGGAAGAAACCCTTGGTGATTATTTTGTAGAATATGAATCTCAATCACGAAGATTCAAGGAACATTTGAAATTTGAGGAATTATTCCGGATCAAGGATGGTAGGAGATCCTTCAATCACCATAAACATAGAGGGTATATGTAAAATTCATATCTATAGTTCATTTTTGGTAGGTTCCTTTTTCCCTCTTATGATGGATCACCCAAGTGCACAACGAAGGCTTGGGTAGAGAAGTTGGACACTTATTTCCAACTCAACAAAGTTTCTAAAGTGGAGGCTATCAAAATAAAAGTGCTACACCTAGAAGGTGAGGCTCATGAGTGGTGTTTCAATGGGATATCTACACTTGGTCATGCTAGTATCACTTCATATCCAGAATTTAGTAGGAGGTTGCTGGAGAGATTTGACCCCAAAGATCTGGAGGCTCATTTTGTTGGGCTCACCAAGCTCAAGCAATTGGGAGATTTAGAAACTTATATCTCTGCATTTATGAAGCTTTTAGTCATGGTATCTAACCTCACTATGAAACTGAGAATATGCATGTTTATTGATGGTATGGTTGAACCATTACATGGGTTGGTGAAATCCACTAGACCAACTACACTCCAAGAAGCTATGGAGAAGGCTAGGGATTTGTTGCATGCCTTTCCCAAGGACAAAGCTTCCTGTCAAAAAAATATTTCTTCTTGTCCAAAGGAGAATCAGGAGAGGACATATTTTGATAATGATGGATGGAATCTAAGGAAGAAAAAATTTTGTTTCACTTGTCAGGAGCCATGGGTACAAAACCACCAATGTGTTGCAGGGAAAGCACATTGCATTGAGATATTTTCTAATGAGGTGGAGAAGACCAGTGTTGTAGGAATAGAAGAAGATGCACCTCCCATAGAATATATAATAAAGGCATGGGCTCCAATGGGAGGAACTCTTGTAGCCTTTAGAGGGGTTCCCAAGTATCTAACCTTGAGATATAGGGGCACTATTATGGGACAAAGAGTATCAATATTGGTACGCAATGGAGCTACCCATAAATTTATTGATACACAATTGGTGCAAACAAGAGGTATTCACATAGAAGAATTTGAGGGGTTCTCAGTTTTGGTTCGAGGAGCTAGAACCATGCAGTGTGCCAAGTATGTTCCAGCATTAACCATCACTATGGGGACCTACACATTGACATTGCACTTCTTTTTGGTTGATATTCCAGACACCAATGTGATATTGGGTGTCCAATGGTTAATCAACTTAGGAAATGTTATCATTTTTTGGGAAACCTTAGAGATGGAGTGGACAGAAAAAGGGAGTGGTAAACATCAGAAAATCAAAGGCATACACACCTACCCACCTTAGATTGTCTTAGCCCATAGGATGGAAGCATATTTGCGCAGAGGGGACACAGAAGGGGTAGTAGAATTTCGTTTTTCAGAAGCTGAAAGCAAGGATTCATCAGTACATCCAGATGTACAATCTATTTTGGACCAATATTCTACAGTGTTTGGAGATATTCCACCTAGAAGACCTCCTGACTAAGGTTTTGAGCACAATATTGAGTTGGAACAAGGAATCCAAGCAGTGATCACGACACCCTATAGGCATCCAAAAGCCTATAGAGATGAGACTGAAAATTCCATTAAAGAGATTTTGGCCTTAGGACATATCTGGCCTAGCACTAGTACTTTTGCCTCTTCAGTGGTCTTGGTGAAGAAGAAATATGGAACATTGAGAATGTGCATTGATTATAGAGCATTGAAGAAAAATATCATGAAGAACAGACATCCAATTCCCAGGATCGATGAATTGATGGATGAACTAAGAGAGTCTATTTACTTCTCCAAGATTGATTTTAGGTCGAGCTATCATCAAATCAAGGTGAGGGATCAAGATATCCCCAAGACAACATTCCAATGTCACTATGGGAATTTTGATGTTTTGGTAATTCCTTTTGGGCTAACCAATACTCTAGCAACATTTCATCTTGAATGAACCAAATATTTCGTGGTCACTTGAGGAAGTTTTTATTGGTCTTCCTTGATGACATTCTTATTTATAGCCACACATGGGAAGAGCATTTACAACATATTGAGGCAGTATTACACATTTTTAAGGAACAAAAATTATATGCTAAGCTCTCCAAGTGTGAGTTTGGGCTCACAGAGATTCTTTACTTGGGCTGCATCATTAAGGAAGATGGGGTAAGATTCCATGAAGAGAAGATTCTTTCTATTAGAGATTGTCCTAAACCAAAGAATGTCACAGAACTTCGGGGATTTGTAGGCATATGTAAAAGGGTTCTCTCAACTATCAGCACCACTTACAGATCTAACCAACAAGGGAGATTTTAGTTGGAACCCCACAGTGTAGAGATATTTTGATAAGCTCAAAGAGGTGATGAGTAGTTTCCCAGTATCGGTCCTACCTGATTTTACCCAACCCTTTTTTTTGGAATGTGATGCTTCAGGGGAAGGCATTGGGGTAGCATTGATGCAAGGGGTACACCCCATAGATTTTGAAAGCCTGATGTTCCTACCACATGAGAGACTATACCCCATATATGAAAAGGAGATGTTAGATATTATGCATTATTTAGCCAAGTTCTGGCAATATTTGGTGGGAAATAGATTCTGAGTGAAGACTGATCATAATAGTCTTCGATTATTTCTTTAGCCGAAGAAACTTTGCGAGGCAGTAGAAATGGGTGAGTAAGATCCAAGCATATGAATTTGACATATAATATGTTAAAGGGAAGAGAAATGTAGTGGCAGATTCTCTATCTAGGAGGCCAACAACGCTATCCTTAATGAGCATAGATGTAGATTGGAAGGCTCAATTGTTAGTAGAATACTCCAAAGAAAAATTTGCATGTGAGATCCTAGATGGAGTGGTGAATGATGAGATTTATAAAGTGATGGATGAGGTCATATATTACCAAGATCGGGTCTTCTTTTCTAGATATTCTAATCTCAAGGAGAAGATTTTGCAAGCATCACATTATTCCCCACTTGTAGGGCATCAGGGATTCACTAAGACTTATCAGGCTATTCGGGAGAGATTTCCCTAGAAGGGTCTTAACGAGGACATACTCCAACATATCAAGGAGTGCATAGTTTTCCAATAGAATAAAGGAGAGCACAACCATCTTGCAGGATTATTGCAGCCACTCCCTATTCTGGATGGGAAATGGGAGCGTATTTCCATGGACTTCATCGCTGGTATACCTATAGTCCAGGGTAAGGATTGTTTCTTTGTAGTTTTTGATTGACTAACAAAGTATTCACATTTATTTGTGATTTCTGCATGATATAATACTTCACAGGTAGCTAAGATTTTCTTCAAGGATGTGTTTAGACTCCATGGTCTCCCAAAGACCATAGTCGGTGATAGAGACAGCTACTTCATGGGTGGCTTTTGGCAGGAGATTTTTCGGTTAGTGGGGACTGAAGTGACACCAAGTAATAGATATCAGACACAAATCGATGGAAAAACTAAAATAGTGAACAAGTGGTTGGAATTGTACTTGAGGAACTATTTTTTAGGCCAACAGAGAGCATGCCTGCATTAGCTCCATTTGGGGGAGTATTGTTACAACACAACTTTCCATATGTCCATTGGCGTGACCCCATTTCAATCCCTTTATGGGTATGATGAAATTTCATTTGTTGATGTAATGTTTGGGGAAAGAAAATCTCCTAGAGAAAATGAGTGGATCCAATAGAACCAAGATATACTCTGGCCACTCAAGGACAACATTGCTACAGCACAAAACCAACAGAAAATATATGTAAACCGTGGTTGGATAGAGAGGCGTTTTGAGGTAGATGACTAATTCTATCTTCGTCTTCAACCATATAGACAATCTACACTCAAGGAGAAAAGAGCTGTGAAGCTCAAACCTCGATTCTATGGACCATACAGGGTGATTCGTCGTGTGGGAGACGTAACATATGAGCTATAGAGTCCTATGGGGAGAAAGATGCATAACATTTTTTAATGTCTCATGCCTCAAGAAGGTCATTGGACAACATGTAGTTTCCACTATGGATCTCCCACCTATTGATGATGATGGCCATCTATTTTTTCAACCATAGGTTATCTTGGATACTCAAGAGAGGCAGCTAAGGAGAAGGGTGATCAAAGAATATATGATTAAATGGAGGAATCTTCATGATGAGGATGCCACTTAGGAAGGGGAGAAGATCTTATAACATCCTTATTTAATGTTGCTTGAGGAGAAGACTCTTTTGGGATGGGAGGACTATAATATTCCCAATTATCTTATTGCTAGTTTGAATATTATATGTTACTTCTATTTTCAGTCTAGAATAATAAATGGGCTTGGGAGACCGTTAAATCTATTTAGTAGGAGTAAACAAATTCCAGTGTGAATGTGGATCAGTTTAGGTAGACAAAATAAAGTCACCTTGGGTGTGAAAGGGAGCAATTCATGTGGACTAGATCAAGGTTGACCAAATGAGCAATGCTACCAAAGAAGAGAGTGGAGCTAGTGGGAACACCGCAGATTTGGAGGAGTCTTTGCGTGGAAGTAACCTCATAAATGAGTGGGGCCAAGGGTGAGGAAGCTCACCAAGAATATAAGGGAATGGATGGAAGCCATGAGAGGCATTTTGAATATTTTTTCTGTTTGAGTATTATGACTGATTGCATGCTTTAGTTGTTTAGTTGGGTTTGCTATACTGTTTAGTACACGGGTATTCTCATGCGGGAATTTCCCACTCTTCCTTGGAGGACATGTTGAAGAAATATGAGAGGAGTATTCTGGGCTACATTTCCACTATCTAGCATTGTTCCAGGAATTCATCTTCAGCCACAGTGCAGTATTCTTGAGAAACTGCGTTATTTTTCATGGTGTTGCAGTGGAAGGGTCAAAACCCCTGTTGATGAGCTAGTTTCCTAATGAAAGGATCAACCTTTCACCCAAAAATATAGTAAGGAGAAGTTTCAGCCATTTCTTGTATTTTCAGCCATATATATGCAAATCTTTAGTTAGACAGCAGGATTCATCCATAGATCTACAGATTGTGTTTTTTGTATCTTGTGTCCTTCCAAGAAACCCTTGCTGGGTTATCTTGAGATTGTGTAAAAGAGACTAGATCTCCTTTACTCAGCTCTTTGAGTAATATATCATAATATTTGTTTGTTTCTATATTTCGATAGAAGAAACCCTCATTAAAATGCGTTTTCACATGCTTCAGAAATTTTGTGTTGTAGTAGTCATGGGGTTTTGATGTTTTTGGGCTATATTGGGGTTGGGAGATCTATTTACTATGCTAGAATGATTTGTTTATGATCCCATTATATATTTTGGTGCTATAATACATCAAATAATGGATCCATGTGCTTCTCTTCATTATTATAGCGTAATTTTTTGAGAGCTGTGTTTTTGTGCCTATATTGTTGATTTTCCTAAACATGAATATTACATAAATCAAGTAGGATTAGGTCTCTTAGCTGTTGATCGAATCTAGCCTAGGTGGTTGAATTCATAATGGAGATATCTCTCTATAAATATGTATATTTTTTACTATGAAGGGGTTGATGGATGATGTGAGAAGGTCACATTATGTAAATATTTTATCGAGTTAATAGACATTTTCTAGAATACTTTGTTTTACTACCTGAGATTTAGTTTTGGCTTTATGTTTTCTTATCATGATTTTGTGTTGTTATCAATTTTCATAGCATATTTATTACTTGGAATTCATGTCACATTTCTCCAACTTCCTTCAATTTTCTATGTTTTACTGTAAATGTTTATTTCACACCAGTTTAAAGCCAAAATTGTCCCATATTCTATGAAACATTGTTGTTTGTAATTGATTTTTTTCTTAACTAACTCCATGCTTACAGACATCACACTCTCTTTCACCTTAGAAATCACATAAACAAAATCCAGAGTTAGCCATCTAAAATTTTGAGTTTTACACAAAAAAAATTATAAGTATTTTGAGAGAGCCCTCTCAGACTGGAAGCTCTAACTTCCCGTAAAAAGTTAGTTTTAAATAGTTATTCTTGGTTAGGTACTGACACGACTCAACCTATCCTATTCAAGTGATAAAAATATGTATGCCTTTGTGTACTTTGTAGTAAAATTGTTGTGTGGAGGTGGGTCCCTTGTCCCACAAGCAAGGAGGTCTCATACACTAATTTGGTGTTTGGCTTGGCCATGACCTTAAAATCAGATAATAATAATAATAATAATAATAATCGATAGTTGGTGGAGAATTACTAAAAAAACTACAATATTGTGCAATTCTTGTAATAAAATTGATTTTAATTTAGTGATTTTACAATTTTTGGAATACGAATCTTTCCATACGACTTTTCAAAATTGAATCAATTGGTTAGAATTGTTTAATCTATTGGTTTGTAATTTATGCTCCTATTATGGGAAAAAATTATATTATATATGTTTTATATATGCTTTACCAATGGTCAAATATACACTAAAATTTACATGTTGTAGTGTTGAGGTCCTTTATTTCGAACTTAGAATTCCTCTATTGGGCATTATGTTTTTGCAGTGGGAAGGCATATGCATGTATACACATTAAAGAATGAATACCTAGATGCCTCAATGAGTTGTATTATTTTTTATTCTTTAAATAAAAGCCATGTTTTCTTGCTTACAAAATTTGTCACGGAAGGGAGGAGTTAAAAAAAAATACAAGGAGGATAACATTGATGCCAAAGGGGTATGATAGATTCAAAACCAATAGTTATAAGTTATCTTTTTGTTTGTGATAATTCATTTATATACATAGAAGCTATGGTAAAATTAGTATTTTTGGCCATTGTATATGTTTTGCATGTGTGAAGTGAATATCGAGGAATTTAAGTATGAACTGTTTCATGCAGGTTAATAGATAAGGCGCTGATAAATAGAAGTTAATGAGAAAAGAGAGAAGGGTACACTTTGGAAGAATGGTTGCCATATTTTTACTTTTAATGGTCGAATTTTTGTTTGGGTGTTGTTTGGTTCCCTTTTAAGTCTCTTTTAATGTAATTTGTGAATAATTTTATGTATTATATAAAACCAGTTGATTACATTCAATGCCTATAAGAATGATGTCCAAAATTAAATGCCCCTGACCAAAAGGATTGGTTTATTTTATTTGAGATCATAATATAGACAATGAATACAATAATTTCATGGATAAATTTCACATATAAAGTATTTATCTTTGTGTGGATTTTGAATAATAACCTTAAACTGAAGAAAAAAAAAAATTCAATGTTCTTTCCAACTGCTATAGGGCTTTCTCACTCAGGTTCAAACTTAGTTTATCTTTTTAGATAGGTTTGTGGGAAGTTTTTCTAGGCTCAAGAGTTTAGTGGAAGTATCATTGAATTAATCAAACTCTTCTGAGTGACAATTATTATGCCTACCAATTCTCATGATTAAAAAAAAACCACCTTCACGTGAAAAAAATTTGTTTTAATTTTTTTATTTTTTTGGGTGGATGTTGGCATATTCTTTCAAAATTTGGGGTTTAAAGAGATACGTGCCTTTTGGTAAATCATAGGTCTCATTTTATTTCCCAATTTTTTCATGGTATTATGGGATTCTCTAATTCTTTCATTAGTTCTTGATGACAGGATAAAAAAACCATACTTTACAAAGACTCATACATTAAATATGGAATGCAAGGTTTCCATGGCTAAATATCTTGAAAAAGTATGACTAGTTAGCTTATATTCTATTTGAATGTGAAGATTAAGCATTCAAGTTTTGTGGTTGCATGCTTATTATACAATTTCATGCGAAACTCTATGTTTTTTTTGTTGATATTTTGGAACCACATAAAATTCATTTGTATTCTATCTATTTTGTAGGCTAATGAAGAGTTCAACTTTACAGAAGTTGGAAAAATCGACATGGTTGGTTTAAAATATTTTAAAGCTTCTACATTCACCTTTTATGACCATATAATTCTTATGATAACTTGTAATATGATTATGAAATAGTTTTAGTTTAGGGTGTTGAATTTTTGTAGGGGGGCTACTTGTATGAACTAGAAGATTCCTATAATTATACATCTAAGGATTATGCATCTGAGTACTAGTCAAAAATAGTTTTTCTGACAAACATCCCAATTCCATGAGGCTTCTTAGTAAAAAATTTGTTGGGTTCTTTCTCCTCAGGATGACTCATGATCATTTCACATGTTCTTAGCTACAGTTAATTGAACAAGATGGACCATTAAAATACATCTATTTGTGATAGACAAGTGCAACATGTGTTGCTCAAACTTTTTTCACATTTGTTGTTACATTTTTTTGGATGTCACAGGCATGCAATATCCTTACTAGATGGAACTTTGGTATTCTAAATGAAGCAATATTAGAACTTACATTGTTAATTTTTTGTAATTTTGAAGTTATACTTACATGAAAAAATCGTATCAGAATTTCACTTTAATATAAAGTCTCGAAAACATGGACATTCTTTTTCATATATATGTTTTTGTCAAGAGGTTTTACAAAAACTCGTTTTTTCAAGATGTTTTCTTTCTAATGAAAATTTTCATTGTATAGAATAATGTTGTGTTTATATCTACATTGTATTGTGAATTTTGAGTGTATAGAATAATGTCATGTCTATTTTGAATTTATATTGTATTGTGAATGATGTGGTCTATAAGGTCAAATTATTAGTCTCTATATTTAATTTTTATTGCCAACTTGATATATTGTCAGGTTTGCCATCTAGGAAGAAAATATTGTATGTATTAACCTTATGTAGTCTTGTAATGTTATTCTTTCAAATAGAATAGAAAACCTAAAGAGCATGATGAGTTTGAAATAATTAAAATTTTTATCATGATAATAATTTGTGATATTATATTTTTAAACCAGAGCCACAACAACTAGAAAAATAATGACATTTCCATCATGTGGCTCTTGTTTAGGAAAACAATTGCCGAGACTTTACAAAGTTTTATAATTTATTGAAAGTTGTAGAATTTATAATTTATAATTTTCAAAGTCTAATGTTTTAAATTCAAAGTCTTTAAAGGGTACTAGCTCAATGGAGGAGCACATGCTTTACAATAAAGCGGTTTGTGGTTCGATTCCATCATCCTCTGATATTTATATGGAATGGTGATGATCAATTTTTGGTTATGGACACTCTTTTGACGATCACCATTGAGCTTATGGTGATATTTCTTGACCCTCACCAAAATATGAAATGTGACGGTCAACGAATTCCACCATACATATGCATCAATAGTGACGATCATGAAAGGTCCATCTCTATAAATTACTATTCTTGATATGAAATAGTGATGGTCATTATTTATAATTATAACCCTTATTATTGAAGGACTTTGAATGTCACCACAACACCTCTAATTTTGGTGATAGAGACTCTTATGACCATCACCAATGAGCTTATGGTGACATTTTTCAATCCTAACCAAAATAGCGAAAATATTTAGACATCATGAACGTTACAATATATATATATATATATATATATATATCTATATATCTATATATATATATATATATATATATTAACGGCCATGAAAGGTCCATAACAGTAAATCATGATTGTTCATATGAAATAGTGACGGTCACTATCCATCATTAAAATCATTATTTGTGACGGAACTTGAATGTCACCACATCACCTATAGGTTTCATGACTCCACCTTTCATGATGTTTAGTTTTTTGGTGACAGATGCTAAGGTTTGTCGTCATTGTTCATATGAAATGGTGGCAATCACTATCTATCATTATAAATCATTATTGGTGATGAACCTTGAATATCACCAAAACACCCATACTTTTGGCGATGCTACCTTTGGTGACAGATGCTCTTTTGACCATCCCTAATGAGATTGTTGTGAAATTTTAGACCCTAACCAATGTAATATCTCTTTTAGTGTACCCATATCCATTTTAGTCACCATTTTGGAAAACTTTCTTGATTTTCGTACCTTATGGCATGCAGAATTGATGGAATTTCTAAAAAAATAGTCGGGATAACCATGTTTGAGAGACCAAATGGGAAACTTTTCAAAAAATATTTCTATCCTAAGCATCCCTTTATTTATAATTTCTAACCAAATTTGAATCACTCAATTTGGAATTGAAATGAAAAATTTGTGACCAAAATGTTAACAAGGTGTCTAGTAGGAAACTGAAGGACAATGTTGGGACAATTAAATTTTGGAGACCTAAATGAATAAATATTTAAAACATGTTTATATGGTATAGTAACCTATGAATTTAGTTTATAATTAGATTTGAATCACTTAATTTTGATATCGTGCGAGAAAATTATGACCAAAATATTGACTGCCTATCGAAAATCGGCATTCTTAATGTTGGACATTGAATAAACCAACATTCCCCGTGTGTTTTGACACATTTATGAACCACCTCTCATGGATCCTTATCTCTAATGATGCAATCGTTGACTAAAAACGATGGTTTTTGGTCCAATGGAAATCGTGATTGCCAACAAGTGGTATCAGAGCGTAGGCCATGAGTTTGAGACACACTCAACTCACGTTGGTGAGGAGGTTGTTGGACATTGAATAAACCAACACTCCTGATGTGTTTCAAAACATGGAATAACCATATCTAATTGATCCTTATCTTTGGAAATGTGATCATTTACTAACACCTGTGGATTTTTTTCTATCGAAAACTATGATTCCCAACACTTGAAACTCTGTATTTTTATTTGATCACTCACATATTTTACCCATCAATTATTATTTTCTAAAAAAACCATTTCTATTGGAGATAGATACATGAATATAATTTAGCCTCCAATTTGAATGAGTTAAATCCTCCATGAAATGAAAACGTTATGCTTAACATACCAAGTGTTAGTCTAAGTTGGGAAATCCAAATGACTCTTTTATGCATGTTGTTCTGAGTAAATTTCATACATCATATGATGGAATTTTTAAAGCATGTTTATATTGGTGATAAACCTTTTAATTATATTTCACTTAGATTTTTAATCAATCAAATTGGACGAAAAATGAGTTATGATTAAAACATTACTAGTTAGTATGGTTGGCAACCGCTCTCCCACAAGGAACACATGAATTTTACTTTTTTTTATCTTTCCCTGTATTTTTTTTATAGATTAACTACTTGGTATTTTTTTCATATTTCTTGGATTAAGATAGCCCTCACATTTCTCTTATTCCGTCAGTTTATGTTTTATTGCAGGAAGATGCTCATTTTTTGCAGGTCCATGGAGAATAAAAGAGGTCCATTTATGAAAAATTCATCGTCGAAAGAAATGTTAATGAAATAAGAGAATTTCATCCAAGTTAAAGGAATTTAATATCATATGATGTTGATTTGTTTTAGGTTCCATGTCTAAAATATATTTGATTATAATACCTTGCTACAAATTTCAGGGTTACTCCTACCAACAAGAAAAAAAATAGCATGAATACTTTTTCATTGCTCGATCAATTCATAACAAGAGAACTGAAGAATTTATTTCTATGTTTTTTAGTACCACTATACCATCAACCATATAATTTCTACCAAATAATTCTTCCAAAATATCTTGTGTTCATGCTTATTCACCACTACTATTAAAGTAGATTTTTTTTCCCTCAGGAAGCAACATTGCTGCATCTGAAATCACAATTGTTGCAACTTAAGTTATTTATATATTTATTTATGGTTGTTTACAATAAAGTGTTGTATTTTTTTTTCTTTTTAATTATGTTTTTGGGTTTTAGGTTTTTCTTCCTTCAAAGTTGTAGTTGGTTTTCCTTCATAAAAATAAAATAAGAAAGTTTTTGAGTTTCATGATGTTGCTCCACATCTATCCTTTGGTTCATTAGGCTTATCAAGTGTATGGCTGCCTCAGTTATAATATCAAACACTCTTACGGTAGCTCTTGTCAAGGATATTTCACTCTTAATTATTCATTATTTTTTAAAGTGACTATGAATATTGATTGGCTTGTTGTTCAAGTCTTTCACTGATGTCAATATGGAACTATTTGTGATGGTAAATATTCTTGTGATACATGTCCTAACCCTTGCGATGTTTACCTAACCTCATACAAACTATAGAAGAAATTACTATGTGCATATGTCACTTAATTCAATTGAGGTCAATCCATTAATTAATTCAACCGTATGGATATTTATAATGATCCTTCATAACATGCCCTAGCCTCATGATCTTCTAGTGTAGGTGAAAATTCCATTGCATAAACCATATACATTGTTGAAAAATCTAGCATTTGATGCATGGATGATTGTTGGTTGGAAAATAAGATGAAGCCGTAAGAATACTTGATTGATGCTTCTAGTTCTCTAGTATTTAATGAAATAATGAATCCCTCATACTAATAAAGAACACAAGTAAATAAACCTTAAACACTGTCCAAATCATAGTCCTAATGGATACCATTATAAAATCATGATGAATGTTTCAAAAATATTATTTTCTTGATGATAAAATGACCTCAACTAAGGATGATATTGACATCATATTGTATAGGACATTTTTCCTCTTTCCAATGAGCTATTTCATGCCCTGAAACTCCCTACTGTTGAAGAAAAAATGAATTTTTAAGTAGAAAAATAATAAACTTTTAATGTTGGCCGACATGAACTTATTGGCCAAGTCGGATCTTCCTCAATAAACATGTCCCTTCACCAAGGTCCTAAGCCACTATAAATATAAGTCTCAAACTCCTCATTTTAACATTACATTTAGGTGATAAAATTTAGAGAATAAGGACAAAAATGTACAGAAGGCCGAGGAGGATTAATGGATTGAGCATACTTTTGTTGAGCCACTTGTAGAAGCTCGTTTAGAGCCTGGACGTGATATTATATTTGAGATATTACAGTGGGGAACTTAAAAATAATTTATAGTAATCTACTTATGTGTACAATCTTATAAAAATAAAAACTCAGATTTTTTTGGGTGCCTAGAGAAACAAATTCTTACCTCGAACCTAACCATTGTTTTTGAGTTCGGATTGCAGATTTTTTGGAGGCTCGGACCATGGTTGTAGCGGCTTAAATATTTTTTACAAGGGTTTTTTGTACCTCAGACCTACCTCTGTTAAAATATCATAATTACTCCTTGGATCTGGAAGCTTCTCTCTTTTGGAGGTTTTAGACAGTCTTTTCGGGGCTTGGCTTGGTAGGACTATGATATCTTGGAAAAGTAAACAATATCATATTCAAGAAGCCTAGATCTGTGATATTTCACCTCATAAAATGGAAAGTGCATTGTTTCAGACATGTGGAATTAGTCCTTGGTTATGAGTTCTTATCTCCTTCAATCTATAATACCTTGGACTTGTAACCATATGATGTCTCGATGATAATAAATCTGTGGAAGGCCTGGTAATGATGCAACTATTGATGGGTTGGTAGTGATACAACTATCAAAGGCTCAGTGGTAACAAACATGTGGCAATACAACTGTGGAATGGCCATACAAATTAAGAAGATACATTTGTGAATTGGTTACATATATCATTTGGAATCTTGGAAAACCACCCATAAAAATTCAATTCTTTGGAGAAGTGAAAACTACAAGACAATGAACTTTTGGATATTTGTGTAAATAGTATTGCAGAAGGCTTCCTTTTTTTAAGGTGTTTTTCACTCTTAAATATTTTTTGAAGGGTCATTTTATGGAAATTTTGAAACAATCCTAGAATCAACTAGTAGCATATTTGGGTTGACAATGGGGGAAGTTGCTTTGAAGCATTGTCTTGAAGTCAAACTGAAGGATTCATTGAGGTGTTGTGAAGATCTTGAGCATACATTGGAGAATCATCAAGAAGCCTACTGAAGACATTTTGAAGAAATCCTGAAGAAATTTTTAAGGAACCCTTGGAGACCATGCTGCATTAGTCATCATGCTGTGATATGAAGAAAGCATTTGGGTGACATGAAGAGAAGCGGTGAAACCTTATCAGAAAACAAGTTTTCATCAATGAGCTAAGTGTCTTGGAGATTGCTTGAGGGCGTTGTTGAGTGTGAAGATATTGATAAGGCTCGCTGAAGAAGATAATAGAAGAAGTGAAGAATCACTAAACTTATTGCGATGAATTAAAGTTGTGGGTTAGAACCCTAGAGGATAGGATTCCTCAAGAAGACCAAGTTGGTGTCTGTACCAGAGATAGAGTTGGAGCCTTGGAAGATAGTGTTGTATAGCTAGAGGATGGTGCCTCATAGTGAAAAGGTTGGTGCCTTAGGAAGATAGGGTTGGAGCGCTAAAGGTTGGAGCCTCATGAATTCCAAGTTAGTGTTTGGAAAAGTACAGGTTGGTTCCTGCAAGGATTGAAGATTGGTGTCTTCCTCTAAGGTTGGATCCTTACACTACATTGTACTTGATTTATTTTAAATAAGAGATTAATAAAAATATTTATTCTTATTATTCATTTTATGTTCTAATTATAAGTGATCTAACTTGTAAAAATTACAATTGAGGAGAAATATTGATTCACCCCCCTCTTAGTATTTCCAACAATTCGTATTAGAACCAACACCTTCTACCAAATCCTAACATCTTGAAGGTAGTGTCATTCTAATTTATGGAGTTGAATTAGAGCATGTGCTTTAGTTATCAATCCCGGTTTTTACACTTAGAAGCACACCAAGGTATATGGATCTTAGATTTAACTAATGTAGGAAGTAGCTGTTTAGATGAAAATAATAGAAATTCATATTAAAAATATAAAATATTGATTGTATGTGAAGCATAAATTTTTTTCTTTAAGCATGAACACGTGAATGATATAATAATAGTAAATAAGGAACAAGCTCATGACTTAGAGATCTCGGTTGTCTTTCCTATTGATTTATTTTTCAACAAAACTAAGTTCACCATAAAGCATAACACCTAATTTAAGAAATAAAACGATTTAAGAAAGAAAATGATTTAAGAATGCAAGAAATGATGAATGCATAGATAGAAACTCCAGTTCAATTCTTAGCTCACAAGAAAGAGGCTCCAACTTGGAGACCTAGGTTTTCCTTCCTTATCCAAACTAGTCATTGAAAGAAGATCAATTCCAAAATATTAATGGTCATGACGTACTAATAAGTTTATACATAAAATATTTACAAGAAATTATGATAGAAATATACTAAAATAAAAAATTCTACTTAGTCACAATTATGCACATCAATGAACAAAATAATGTATTTAACTTAGAATGGGGCTCTCCACCTTTGCTTGGTACATCTCTAAGACAATCAACTACAATAATTCACCATTCAATATCATAGCAATTATGCATAAGAATTATAAAGCAAGTCTTCAAATGTATTCATAAAGAGAGTAATCACAATAATAATAATAATATGTTCATAGTTGTTGAGCAGTTGTGCTTAAATAGGCTAAAAGTGTAAAAAACTAAAATATAATGGTTTTAATAACCAACAAGAGTATTATTCTACCTAATACAGTTGAAATCATCCCTTCGTTGCACACAATATGGGGAGATTCCACAAAATCATAGAACTACCCCTCATTTAGAGGATTTCCTTAGTGACTGGTCAAGTTTGACCAGCTTTGACCAGGCATGTTGTGACTTGTTTCGAGTGTGCCAATATGAGTCTATCCATGCTTGTTTTGTGCACTTCATGAATATATCTTCAGTTTTTGCCTAGGTTTCCTGCATATATGACTTCAATGGATCCATTACGAGAAATTTCGTTTCTACCAAAAATAATTTGTAATACCCAAGTTTTACTAAAAATTCCAAAAACTAAAAGACATTATTTTTTTACGTTAATGTGAAAAAAGAGGAAAAAATATGACAAATATGATCATGATAGGGTGGTAGGGGATGATATAAATGTGGAATATGCATGGTAAAAAATGGTCGAAATTGAGGGCCAACATCTCCCCCTTGTTTATATACAAACATGTCCTCATGCTTGTGTTTGTCTTTTGGATCCCTTGCCTCTGCATGCTGATCTCTCTGTTGTTATGCCTATGGATCTGACCCATGATGTAGAAGCTTCTATCTGAGGTGCTAGCAAAATTATATCAATACCTTCTTATCATTTTTATTATCTCTTGTAGATTGCACTCTTTACCTTTTGTTTCTCATATTTGTATTGCGAGTGTTTCTTCTCTTTTAGCCACCCATATGCTTGTTTTGAAATGAAGATGTTCTATGTTTCAAATTTATTCATTTTCTTCTTCAACCTCTTTTTCTCTTTAACAACCTTGTTTTCTTTCTCCTTGTACATTTCATTTTCTTGTTGAGATGCATCTCCATTAATTTAGTTACTTGGAGCCTTTTGTTTAATTCCTTCATCTTCTTGGAAATTTCTTCATCATAAATTTCTTCAGAATCCCCTTTGTTCTTCTTTGTATCTTATTCTTTGTGACTTTTTGATGGTTCACCATGAACTTCTTTAGTAACTACTTTGATCTTATTTTCATATGAGTAGGATAATGATCCTTCAAGCCAAGAATCTTCGCTTTCCTTCTTGAGATGTATCACCATGGTTTCGTTTACTTGGAGCCTTGTGCTTAATTCCTTCATCTTCTTGGATTTTTATTCATCATGAATTTCTTCAGAAACCCCTTTGTTCTTCTTTGTATCTTCTTCTCTATGAATTTCTGATGGTTCGCTATGAACCTCTTCATAAGCTTATTTTATCTTCTTTACATATGAGTAGGATGATGATCCTTCCATAGAAGCATCTTCACACCAAGAATATTTTTCCAGTTCTCTAAGCTTTTCTTGTGCTTCTCTCTATATTTTTTCAATAATTTCACGATGTGACTGTTGAGGTGTGATAAGAGGTGATTCTTCCATAATTTCTACACCAATGTCTTGGTTTTCCTTAGAGGGCTCCCCCACCTTTTTCCTTGACTTCTTTGGGAGAGATATGGATGATCTCTCCATTCTAATGCTTATGCCTTGTTGCTTCGTGTTGGATATTGTCCTTGGGTATACAGGTGACTACATAATATTTATAGAAAGATGCAAAAGGTTCAAGGGCTTCCTCATTTCCAACTTCTTCTTCTTCCCTATGAAATTCTACAAAATGATTCTAGTCCAAGACGTTTGCCCATGTCTCTCCTCTTTTTTTAAATTTATATGTAATCAGTAAATTGATTAGTCCTTGGTGACAGTAGCTCACCTATTTGTTTTATGTTTTTATTCTCACCCCTTCAATCATTTTTAATAAAATTCTCAGAAATAAATGAGGGAGATTAGTTTATTATTACCTTTTATATACTAGAGAAGTTTGATATGGTACAAGTGCATTATGTTATACCTCCCATCACAAGTAAATTACTTCTAGATGATGAGGAACAACTCAGCTATGGACCTTTAAGCCATTCCCTTGGAATCTCCTTAGATTTGTCAAATGTACTCTTCCTTGGATTTTCCAGAAAATAATTCCATACCTTTTCCTTGAAGTGTTGTCCCTTGTGATATTTTTGTCCTATAGAAAATAAGTTGGTAGCTTGAGAAGAATACTCCAGTGTGATAGGGATGGAAATATCTCCTATAATGGTTTTTTCATTATCATAATTGAATACAAAAATTTCTGACACTTTAGCATTCTAACCATCAAATTGCATGAGAAAATCTAATAACCCTTTTTTATAAAGTTTCTCTATTGTTTATATGTTCCATTTCTCCATTTGGAATCCTTTGGGCCCCACTATGCGTCCCATTTGGAGATTTTGGTGGCTATGTTTGCGTTATTTTTTTTGTTTGTACCATGTCAAATATTCTTCAAGAATGAATAATCTAATGGAAAAATAATGACTCTGTTATGAGGGAATTTTTTTTTCTTATAATCTATGTCTAGATAAGAGAGAAATTGTATTTTGTAGTGTGAATATTAGAGGAGAAGACAAATATTTTCTTGTAGATGATCATTCAAAGAAAAACATTTTCTAAAATAACACATATGTGTTTCTTATCGAGATTCTGCAATTTATAACTAAAAATTCTGAACTAGAATGTTCACTTGAACCACTGTTGTATACCCACAAAAATAAGGATAAATATCTGAAATGAAATGTCAAATTTCTGGACTGGTGTGAAAATTTTGATCATTTTTTAATACCCACGAAAATAAGAAGAAATATTTGAGCTGGAATTTCAAAATTTTGGACTGCAATACCAAAATTATCACTTCTATATACTCACAAAAATAAGACTGTATGGTTTAACACCTCAGAAATTGACTTCTGGAAACAATTTCATGCAATTTACAGTCTTCTGCCAATCATGGATTTCGTTTACTTATCACTCATTGCTGGAAATTATGACTCAATTTTTGAAATACCATTCAAAGTTTAGCACCATCGTGCACTCACAGTTTTAACACCAAAATGCACTCGAGCATTTTGTTAACACCATCATGCACTCGAGCTCTGTTTTGGAGGTCTACGCTGCCAAAAAAGTAACTAGAGTTTTAGATTTTGTGTCTATGTTGCCAATCGTGCAACTCGAGCTCAAATTTGGGTTTTACATTGAGAGCCTATTTAAACCCAACTAACTGACATGTTTCTAACTCCTAACTGAACTCAAACATTTAGAACCTCAACGCAATTGATGGTATTTGGATTATGAGAACTTCATCATTCAGTTAAAAATTTCTATGAATGGAATCTCAACGTAATTCAGGGAATTTTTTTGAGATCTCCTCAACACTGCAGTCTTCGTATTCCATACAAAGTTACATGTCTAATTCCTTTAATCGATTTCATCTCTGATTTAGTTATAAAATTGATTTAACTATATGAGTTTAGGTTTCTTACCTTGCCTTTTAGCCGTAGTTTTTTGAGCTTGCATCTCCACTTCTAAGCCTAGGTTTTTTGTTCCTGATCTTTTGCATTGGGTGTTTAAGTGGCGTTGTGTTTTTGAACTAATTGTGTAGCGTTGAGTATTTGACTGAGTTGTGTTTCTTTTGTTTCCTGTAGGTGCATATTTTCAAACCCTTTTGTTGAGTAGTCTCATCCTTTCAAAAGTGTGACCTTATCCTGAATTCAATTCCCTCAAATAGTTTTAATGAAGGCCTTTAACAAACATTCTTTATGATTTTATTTTGGTTTCATGAATTTTGCTTGTAAAAAGCTTCATTATGATTGCATATGTATTCGATTTCACTGAATGACTTTTGTATTCCAGTTATTGAATGAGCCTCTCTCTTTTTTTTTAAACTTATGATGTATCATCAGGACTACATTTCTCTTGTCTTATTTGATGATTACAATGATCTTCTAAACATGTTTTTGAAGTGATATTTCTTATCTCCCTCTACTCTAGTTCTTCATTAAGTAAGTCTTAATTATTAACCATATGTTCCTCTTAATAATTACTCTTGAAATAGCTTTTGAAATGACCATTTCATGGTCATTTGAGGACTCAAAGGAAATAGAGAAAATTTTCATTTTTATACCATGTAAATGCATCTTGATTCCATAGTTTTTCCATATCATTATAAGTTGTTATCTAAAACACGTATGTGTTTCAATTTTTGTGACACTAATCCATGATTTTTAATGTGACTTGTTTTACTGAAAAGACTTGTTTTGTAGGCAAAGATATATGTTACTTTTTCCAGAAATGACTTGTCATGTACGAAAATAGACTTTAATTTGAAAGGATGATAGGGTAAAATATTTATGAAAGGAAAGAGTTTTATGTATGTGCACGGGACGAAGGGCTTACACTCTTATGCGCCAAGGATTTAATTAGTTTCCTAATTCAAGAATTTCTTTCAAAATAAAAAGGAATTAAAAAAGATAATTTGTAACTCAGAGTATTTCCATTACTTTCCTTGGTTGATACTTGAAAAGAAGTGTATTTCCAATAGCTCCTTTAGTTGTTTTAAGATTAAATTATATTATAATAGCTCTTATAAATTGTTGGTCTTTGTAATCTGGCCCCTTCTGACATATTTTGATTTCGACTTTCAGGTCCGTTTGTGAAGTAGAATTGTTTCATATTCACGTCCCTTTATGATGTAAAAATATCCTTATGTTCATGTCCCTTCTAAATATTTTGATTGAAGTGAAAGTACCTTGCATTTTTAGTTTCTTTCATGTTGAATTGACCAATATGTTGAGTTGCTAAGATTTTGGACAAGGAAAAAAAAATGCACTTTTTTTCTTCTGTCTTCCCCCTTGCTTATTATGATACTTGTCCTCAAGTATTGAAATTGGAGAATTTATCCTACCTCAGTTCCAAATTGAAACATAAAACACACACATTTTTAAAGAAAAGAGGAATTCATATTAGCCTCGTAACTTGGTTTTCTAATATAAATTCATATTTTTAGTGTGCCAACAATTTGGATTTTCACAGCCCAATCTATTTATTATTTTTTCCCTTTTTTATAAATCTTTTTTTTAATCATTTTTCATTTTTTTTATTCTAAAAGTAGGGGGAAACATTACTTTCTTTTAGAAAACATCCATATCTTGTTCTTTTGAGATTATGCTAAGGAAATATTCTTTATTCACAGGTTAGTTGTATATTTTCAATATGTGTTCATTGACTACAAATGATGTTGTTGCCTCATCTATTGTTTTGATTTTCACCGATCCATTATTATAGACTTCTTAAATGTCATAAGGCCCTAACCAGTGAGTGGTGAATTTTTCATTGAAGTCCTTTTACTTTGAATCAAATAGAAGTGTGTAGCCTCTTATATGAAAATTTTTATTTTTAATGAACCTTTCATGCCATTTTGTTCTTTGTTGTTGTACCAATGATGTATGTTCCATTGCTTCCTTTCTAATTTCATCCAATTAATTGAGATGCATGATCCTTTGTTTTTGTGCCTCAGATAGGTCCATTCCAAGTTGAGTTTCAAGTCTATATGTGTGGATTTGAAATTCAATTGGTAAAATAACTTCTTTTCCATATGCAAGTTGATAAGGATTGAACCCAGTAGTATTCTTCCATGTTATTCTATATGCCCATAATGCTTCATTCAATTTTTCTAACATGTCCATTCTTTGTATATTTACTTTATTTTTCATGATGTTTTCAAGAACTTTGTTTGTGGATTACAGTTGTCCATTTTCCTCTGGGTGATATGGAGTTGAATATCTGTGCTTGATTTTATATTTTTCTATAAGATCTCTAACAAGCTTTGAAGTGAATTGTGCTCCTTGGTCTTTGATGATTTGTCTTAATACTCCAAATATGAAAAATATGGCTTCCAAAAGAAAATATACCATTACATTTTTCTTTCCCTTTTCCATCACTTTTCCCTCCACCAATTTTGTCAAATAATCAGTACATACTAAGATGTGCTTTTTCCCATTGGATGGTGGATTAATAGGACCCAAAAATTCAAGAGCCCATTGTTCAAATGGCTCTAAAAGTACTTGTCTCTTGAAATTCATTTCATCAAAATGTAGAGGTATTCCTAATCTTTGATAGGTATCACATTTCTTGACATAATTATTTGAATATTTAAATATTGATGACCAATAATATCCAAGATTCAACACGTAGGTTGTCCTTTTGTATGCAAAATGACCACCACATGGTTTATCATGATATTCCTTTAAAATATCCAAAATTCTCATACACATTTTACAATTAAGAGATGAGGTCCAAATGATTTTAATTTTCGCCTAATGATGCTCCTACTTTAGTATCAAATGAAAATAATTATTCCATTGAAACTCAAAGTCCTTTGTAATTAGTTTAAATAAGGGCAAGGTGTTGGAAAAAAGAATGATTTCTAACCGAGACCTGGGTTCACGCTCGGGGCAAAAAAGGTGCCATTATAGTCTACGACAATGGTGAAATTTCCACCTTACTCGAGAGAAAAAGGATTCTCACCCGAGGCATGTCATAACCTTAAAATGTTAACAGAGTTTCAAATCGAACATTCATAACCATATTACCATCTACCTGATATTACACACATATCACAATTGTACATAGATTACTCATATTATGAACGAGAAAGAAAAGGAGTCGAGCAAGTAGTTCTACAACTATGCATCATCAAAAAATTTTGAATATCCCTCTAAAGACGTACACACAAGAAAATATGCATGAAACACCGATATAACCATAACATCACTATATATTATATTCTTAGTATTCCATTACATTAACAATAGGTATATCTACAGAGAACTACCTTCAAAAACTAGCTAAAAATAATTCATCCCAACCAAATACCCAGAACCAACAACCTCTGGTGTGATTTCATTCTTTCTTCCCTATCTACCCTTTGTTTTCCTGCACTTTCAGTCTTTCTTGTTTTCTCACTCGAATGCCTTCCTTCACTCAGTTGTCTTTAGCTTTTCTCTGTTTTCTCCTACACCACCTGGAGTCTTCCCCTATTTACTATTAGTTTCTTCTGCCATCTCTGCAACTTCTTATTTGAAACCTTCCATATTTATGATGTTCCTGTTGTGGCCCTATAATTTATAAGATTGTAAAGAAGAAGCGATAGAGGACAACATCAAACAACTTTGGAATCCAACACCTAGCCTTTCTGGACTCAGAGAGGGATCTCTCTATTTATGATTTAAATTTATCTTTCATGTTATGAATGCTGATGTTAGGCTAGTTACTATGATGGTGGTATTGGTTGTTTTGATTAATTGTGTTGGTTGGATGAGCAGGTTTGCATAAACTGATCCATTGGGCTATGGAGTCAGAAAAGGCTGGATTTGTTGAGAATGCAGCAAGATGATGGAGCTTAGTGAAATGAAGTCGCCTTCACTAAGTGGGCCCGCAGGCAAATTCTGGCGCAAAGTCTATTTTTAGACTATGTCTATTTATAGACATACGGAGCATAATTTGGGAATTCTACTTGGAGATTCTTGATGGATGCGACATGTCGGTAAAAATAGATGAGACCCTATTTTTTAGGACCCAGACTATTTTAAGACTGATCTCCTAAAAATATGGAAGTCAAATATTATTTACCCTTAATAATATTTTGACTATAAACAGCAGTTTACTCTCTTGGCGCACTTCAGTTTGAGTCATGGAGGTGGCTCATGCAGCTGACACAAGGAATCACGTGGTTCCTAGGGTTTGATGGCATCTTGCATGGTTTACTTCAGTTAGACTTCAGTGGCAGAAGTTTTGGAGGAGTTAACGGGACAAATAGTGGAGTTGTGTTCTATTTATTTCAGTTGAACTAGTTGAGATTAGTTAACTAGCAAATCAACTAGATATGAGTGGAGTAAATTAAATAATATTTAATTTACTAAATATTAACTCATTAGTCAACTCAAGAACACTTCAGTTCACTACGATTATGTCAATCCATGGAGACAGGTTGATGAAAAGTGCGATGAGGTAAGTTAGCTATCAGTTGTAACTATCTGTTTACTGTTGCAACACATAAAGATGAGTGTGTAAACTATAGGTATTGCAAAGTTGGCTGGTGGTTTATCTATATAAAGGAGGCCATCACCAAAAATTAAAATACGCAATCAAGGTTGGCTATCAAGTGGCTAGGTTAGGGCAAGTGATTTGCTAGATCTAGCTTGATACCAGCATGGGAGGTAGTGCATGAGAGCTGTGAAGGATTTTGTACTACTATGATTATTTTATGAATTTCTCATTATAATATACACAATGGTAGGGGTTTTCGGCTATGAGGCTTTCTCCCATATACCTCTTGAGTTAATGTGCATGTGAATTGATGTGAATTGTTTCTATATTATTTCAGCATGTGACAATTAATTGTGGAAGAAGGTTATGTGTTAATATGCAATTCGAAATTGATGTATGATCGGGTTAATCTTCATTGAATAAGTGATTTATTCAGCTAATTTCTGCATGGTATCGGAGCGAGATTAATTGTCGAAGTCTATTACGGTGATTGCAAACTTATTTCCTCGGACAGAGTCTGCATGCGGGCCAGGTAGCCTCCGGAATATTCATCCTTCTTTGAAAGGTGAAAGATCTGGTGAATGCCCTTTGCAGTCAATCTCTGATTTGGAAATAATTTGTTTTCAAGTATAGATCGGAAGCGATAGAGCTTGGAGTTTGGAATTCGAATTTTGCAGAAGGTTGGTTTTCTTGGTGCCGGTGTTGAAGATGTCTTCTTTCAACGGTTTGCGACTCGAATATGCTCTTGAAGGCAGTTCGAATTATGTTGCATGGAAAGATCGCATGGAAGCAGTGATAGAAGATAATGGTCTGAAGGAGTTCGTGGATGCGGATGTCCCAAAGCCCACTGATGCAGCTTTGGTCGATGCATGGCAAAAGAAGATCGCGAAATGTCGAAGGATCCTGTTGGAGGGCGTCAAGGATCATATTGTATCCGGCCTTCATGGTAAGGCTACTCCATATTTAATGTGGAAAGCTTTGACGGATCTATTCCAGAGTAAGAGTGACCAAAGGAAGCTGGCGCTCAAAGATAAGCTCGGGAACATCAAGATGGAGAAGGGCGACAGCATCGCCGAATACCTCACGAAGTTCACTCGGTGCAGAGATGAGCTGGGAAGTGTGGGGGTGGCTGTCAAAGTTTCACTGATTGCATGCTTAGTTTCAAGTATGCTGGGATCGGTGTGGTTCTTGGACAGCGGTGCCTCATTTCATATGACGGGAGATCGGGAGTTGTTCTCAGATCTGGAGGACAAGGATTTGGGTATGCACATGCAGGTATATGATGATGTGAGCCTCTTTGATCTTGGTAGTATGATTACAAAGTATCTTTAGATGCAGTAGCCGCTGTATTGAAGGATGTCATGCATGTACCTGGATTGAAGAAGAACCTGATTTCAGTAGCGATGTTGGAAGATAAGGGGTATGATGTGGTCTTCAGTGAAGGAAAAGCCTTCCTGCGCAGTAAGACTACTGGAGAGACCCGGAAGATAGGGGTTCGAACTCAGAACCTTTATCAGTTGCAGGTAGATGACTGCGCAGCTATGGCATGCAAGGCGGGAGATGTGGTGAGCCGGGATGATGAGGGCGAACTATGGCACAGGAGAGTGGGCCATCTTCACCATGGAGCTTTGAAGATTCTGCAGCAGATTTCTACTGGACTTCCTAAGGGCACCCTTGCGCAGTCAGATCAGTGCAAGGGGTGTACTTTAGGGAAGTATGTGAAAGCTACCTTTCACGAGAAGGATAGTCGCGCCACGACGATCCTTGAGAGAGTTCACACAGACGTGTGTGGTCCTTTCTCAGTTGCTTCGACAGCAAAGCACAAGTATTATATGATCTTTGTTGATGATTTCTCTCGAAAGTGCTGGATCTTCTTCATGCAGAAGAAGAGCGATACATTCGCGAAGTTCTGTGAGTTTAAAGCACTGGTCGAGAAGGAGTCGGGGAAGAAGGTGATTTCTCTAAGGAGTGATAACGATGGTGAATTCATCTCGGCTGAATTCAAGGAGTTCTGCAGCGCAGAAGGGATTCGGAGAGAGCTCATCGCACCCCATAACCCACAGCAGAATGGGGTGGCTGAGCGGAAGAACAGAACGATCGTGGGTGCTGCACGGGCGATGTTGCATGATCAGGGCCTACCCCTTCCCTTGTGGGCTGAGGCATGCAATACAGCAGTGTATGTGCGTAACCGTTGTCCTCACAAGGTTCTTGGCATGAGTACACCAGAGGAGGCTTATTCTGGCAAGAGGCCCGATATTTCACATTTGCGGATTTTCGGATCTCCTGTCTACATGCATGTGACGAAGGATGCAAGAAGGAAGCTGGATCCAACTGCTGAAGTTGGAATATTTGTGAGGTACACTGATACACCTCACAACTATCGGGTGTATGTGCCAGACAGTCGCAAGACTGTTGTGCGACGGGATATAAAATTTCAGGAGGAGAAAGCCATGCAGTGTTCGCTTGAGAGGGAGCTACACTTGCATGCGGATGAGGAGCTGTTAGTTCCTAAGGAGGAGCTTCCGGATGTGGATCAGCCACAAGAGGAGGTTCAGGAGGTGGAAGAAACCACCCAGGCAGCGCCAACCATCAGAGGGCGCATGCGCACTACAGAAGCTGAGCGACTGGCTCGGGATGCAGAGAAGGTTGTAGGACCACCTACGGCACAGCGCAGACAGAGACAGTCACCGGATCGGTACACTGGATACATGGCTCTTATGAGTCAATGTGTTGTGACAGAGCCATCCTCTTTTGAGGAAGCTGTGGAGGAACCCGCATGGGTTGATGCCATGATCGAAGAATATGATTCGATCATCGGGAACAGTGCATGGGAGATTGTCCCAAGACCGGTTGGGAAATCAGTTGTAGGTTCGCGATGGATCTACAAGGTGAAGCAGGCGGCTGACGGGAGTGTGGAGAAGTACAAGGCGAGATTTGTCGCCCGTGGCTTCTCACGGATCGAGGGGATTGACTATGAGGAGACTTTTGCACCTGTCGCAAGGTACTCTTCCATACGGACGATCCTTGCTCTCTCAGCGCAGATGGGGTGGCACATTCATCGGATGGATGTGAAGACTGCGTTCCTCAATGGAGTTATTGAGGAAGAAGTGTACATAGAGCAGCCTGAAGGTTTTGAGATCTTCAGCAGTGAGTCGCATGTGTGCCGACTCAAGAGAGCACTGTATGGGCTGAAGCAAGCACCTCGTGCTTGGTACACTCGGATAGACAGCTACTTCACAGGGCTTGGATTCTCCAAGAGTGAGGCGGATCCAAACCTGTACCAGATTGTGGTGGAGGGGAAGCTGTTGATCATCGTACTGTATGTAGATGATCTTATTTTGACTGGCGATGAGCAGTTGATACTTTCATGCAAGGAGGATCTTGCACGAGAGTTTGAGATGAAGGACCTGGGCATCCTTCATTATTTCTTGGGATTGGAGATTTGGCAGCGCAGTGGAGGACTGTTTGTTTCTCAGGGCAAGTATGCCCGGGAGATTATGGAGAGGTTCAACATGCAAGGCTGCAAGCCTGTTGATACCCCTCTTCCTGGAGGATGGAGGAAGGGAGATGCTACTTCGGAGGAGGTAGTGGATGCCACTGTCTATCGACAGTTGGTGGGGTCGTTGATGTATTTGGTCAATGCTCGACCCGATATATGCTATGCAGTTAACCAGCTTTCGCAAGCTATGGTTAAGCCTACCAAGCTCTTTTGGAAGGCGGGCAAGCATGTATTGCGCTATATCAGAGGCACATCGGGATATGGTCTATGGTACAGACAGGAGGATGGAGTGAAGCTTTCTGGCTTCACTGATGCAGATTGGGCGGGGAGTCCAACGGACCGGAAGAGCACTTCTGGAGGAGTTTTCAGCATTGGGTCGACAGCAGTTTCCTGGTACAGCAGGAAGCAGAGATCCGTGGCACTCAGTTCAGCAGAGGCCGAGTACATGGCAGCAAGCTTGGCTGCATGTGAGGCTATTTGGATGAGGAAGATCCTCGCGGGTTTGTTCAGGTTGCATTTGGAGCCTACAGTGATCTACTGTGATAACCAGAGCTGCATCAAGCTCTCGGCTAATCCAGTATTTCATGATAGGTCCAAACATATCGACATCGGGTACCATCACATCAGAGATTGTGTTCAGCGGAGGATCATGATGCTTTCATATGTTCCCACGGAGGATCAGGATGCCGACATCCTGACGAAGGCGCTCACCAGGAGCAAGTTCGAATTCCACAGAGGCAGGATAGGGATTGCGGATAATCCATATCTTGCTGAGAGGGAGTGTTGAGAATGCAGCAAGATGATGGAGCTTAGTGAAATGAAGTCGCCTTCACTAAGTGGGCCCGCAGGCAAATTCTGGCGCAAAGTCTATTTTTAGACTATGTCTATTTTTAAACATACGAAGCATAATTTGGGAATTCTACTTGGAGATTCTTGATGGATGCGACATGTCGGTAAAAATAGATGAGACCCTATTTTTTAGGACCCAGGCTATTTTTAGACTGATCTCCTAAAAATATGGAAGTCAAATATTATTTACCCTTAATAATATTTTGACTATAAACAGCAGGTTACTCTCTTGGCGCACTTCAGTTTGAGTCATGGAGGTGGCTCATGCAACTGACACAAGGAATCACGTGGTTCCTAGGGTTTGATGGCATCTTGCATGGTTTGCTTCAGTTAGACTTCAGTGGCAGAAGTTTTGGAGGAGTTAACGGGACAAATAGTGGAGTTGTGTTCTATTTATTTCAGTTGAACTAGTTGAGATTAGTTAACTAGCTAATCAACTAGATATGAGTGGAGTAAATTAAATAATATTTAATTTACTAAATATTAACTCGTTAGTCAACTCAAGAACACTTCAGTTCACTACAGTGCATGATCAGTTCAGTGAAGACCAGTGAAAGAGATAGATGAAAGGGTAGAGTTAGCTATCAGTTGTAACTATACTGTTGCTATTTGCAACACATAGATAGGTGGAGTAAGCTATGAGTATTGCAAAGTTTAGGCTGGTGGTGTATCTATATAAGGAGGCCATCACCTAGCATTAAAATATGCAATCAAGGTTGGCTATCAAGTGGCTAAGGATTGGAGCAAGTGATTTGCTAGATCTAGCTTGATAGTGTGTAGCATGGGAGGTAGTGCATGAGAGCTTGTGAAGAGTTTTGTACTATGATTGTTACATGATTTCTCCATTATAATATACACAATAGCTGCGGGGTTTTCAGCTATAGGCTTTCCCCATACATACTGAGTTAATGTGTGATTGATTTGATGTGAGATTGCTTCTATATTATTTCCGCATGTGACAATTAATTGTGGAAGAAGGTTATGTGTTATGTATGCAATTCGAAATTGATATATGACCAGGTTAATCTTCAGTGAATAAGTGATTTATTCAGCTAATTTCTACAGGATTGTGCATTAAAATTTTGAGGGCATTCACAGGGAAAGGTAACCATGCAGATTGGATCTTACTGGTAGTGTGAATTATGAAATGGAAGAAAGCAGTGAGTTCAATAATAGCTAAAGAGAAATTAAGAACTATTTAACTATAATTTAGAAGAAAAAATTAAGAGAGTAAATAGAGACATAATTAAGGTGCTCTCTCAACAAATATTAATCTAAATTTCTATTTTACAATCAGATAAATTGATGCGCAGCATGAAAGATAGAGAAAACATTAAAACAGAGAGAAAAAAATCACCATTAACATAGGTCAAGAATCTTGTGAACGGTCTCTTATTATTGATGCCCAACTCAAAAAATGACATTTCTCTAATACAAAAGTCTTAGAATATAGGGTCCAACCTACCAACCATTGATACTACTAATGCATGCATTATTTAACAAAAAAACTATTTTGGTTTCCCTATCTACTTTGGCAACTTTTCGTTAATTAAATTAAGAAAAAATTGGACAAGTGTGGCCATGCAAAGGGCCAAGACAAATACATCTGGTAATCACCGCCTGTGGCTTTTAACTTCTGCAACATTCCATGGATGGTAAAGTGGACCCAAAACTGGCTAGGATGGTCTTGAAGAGGCAACGATAAATGATTCTAACATCAGGCTCTGCCATTCAGACTGCCTTTTCTGGATGCTTAATTCTAATGTGGCACTGAAACTACTTCTCTATATACTCTTTGATCTTGGACGAAAAGTTGAAAATCTTATCCATATCTTGTTGGAAAAACCCCAACATTTATGAATGTTCTGCATTCTCATGCTCACATTTATTCTTCAATACATCATAGTAAACCTTCTATCAAAATTTGTTCATGAAGCTCTGATTAGCCCATTTTCTCTTCTAGATTCTCATCTTCCTCTCTTAGTTAGAAGCATGAATTTTTTTCTCCCTTGCACCATGCCATTTCAGTTTCAATTTAGATAAATCATCCATCATGTGTTTTTGATCATCCCTAAGCTTTTCTAATTTTCCGTGTTGATGTTCCCACTTATATTCAAGAGATTCTAGCTCATAATGAAGTTTTTCCAAGGAACATACACATTGGGATCAGACATCAACCTTGTATTCCAGATCTTCAACTTGTTTTTGTAAACTCTGCATCTCTAGCCAGAGCCTATCTATAGTTTCAACTAGTTGGAGTAATATTTCCACATATTCCCTCTCAGATTTTGCATGTGCTAACAAACCAAGAAGATCATCTAGAGCTTGATATTTCCTTTCATGGTATTTGGTCAACTCTTCCAAAAGATTCTCAGTAGTAGGAATCAAATATTTTCCCAGCTTAACATATTCATCATAAACTTCTTGCAACTTTTCTAGTTGTTAGAGGCTCGCATCAGCTCCAGAAGAATGCATAGCTAACTCCCTAACACATTCTGATGAATTTGCACTCTTTTTCCTTATCTTTCGGACAAAATAATCCTCTTCCTCAGGTGTAAAAGGGCGTTCACAACATGGGAAAACATGGTTTGCATGAGAAATGCTTTCAAAAGGTTCAAAGATCCTCCCCATGCCATCTACATTATCATTTTGGCTTTTATAAACATCTCATTTTCATATTTCATCCTACAGAATTGTAGGCTATCCATCAATATCTACCTATAATTGAACCAAGGATTCAATCCTTGTTTCAAAGAATCTTTTATTTTCTTCTCTATCTCGTTGATACTTCAAAACATTTTTTCTAATATCTTCTATCTTGATGTCAACGAAACCTAGCTCCTTTTCATCTTCTACAAACTTTGCATTCAAATCATCATGGTCTTTCTCAAGGGAGCTTAAGGTAGAATTAATCTCCTTTCTCAGGTCCTTGGCCATAGGAAGTCATCCTTTTAAGAGCACAGTTTATCCTCTCCTTATTGTCATAAATTATCTTAGCAAAATTCTTCTTCCAAGAGCCTTTCTTTCTCATCAATATGAGCCAAATCTACATCTGACTTCCTTGGATTTTAAAAGGCTTCGTCAATCTCTTTTAGACAATTTTCAATCTCCACCTTCTTTTGTCATTTTGCAAGTTTTTGGCCTTCATGTTTTTGGCCAACTACAGATTCAAAGCTTTTCCATAAGCTTTTTATTTCCATGTCATTATACTCCTCCTCAGCTGAACTATCTTTTTGAAGTTCTTTTAGACACAATTTAGCTTAATTTTTAAGATGAAATTCCACATCATTATGAATGGGTAGGTTATCCAACACACCCAGGTCATGTTTTGAAAACAAAATTTGAATATATCAATCTCGCTCATCCATCAAATATAAATGAGCATCTGCTTCATTTTGGATCTTGCCCATGTCTCGAAATGTATCATTAATTGTCTTAGTAATAACTCACTTTCTATTATTGTGTCATTCATCTCTCTCTCCAACTTTCTAATATTATTTTTCAAATGTTTGATTCTTTATTCAAACTTTGCTTGCCATTCCCTCAGCTCCTCATCGGTATCTTCATTTTCATCATAAGGGGTTGCATACTGTGTCTACTGAAGCTTAAAAAGAGTGCTCATTTTAGTGCCTTTAACCCAAAGATCTGCTTGTAGATTTCTAATATCTTTGAGAGTTGTCTCTATCTGATCAATTTTGGTCTGTATAGTCTGAATGTTTTTCTCCAATTCTTGGATTTTCATTTTCATAGATGATGTTTTTTCTTGATCCTGTTCAATTCTTTCACAGAAATTGTATTCTGCATATTTTAATGTTTGCAAATTCTCTAGCTTCAGCTTATGCATCTTCATCTCCCAGGCTTTCTCTTTGTGAAGTTTATTTATCACTTCCAAGGCTTTTGTGTATCTTGCAACAGAAAATATTTCATCAAAATTTTTCTTACTTCATCTCAAAATCCTTTATGAAACTTGAAACTTATTGCATCTATTGCAAAATTCACACCATCTAAACAATAATATTTCACAACGTCTCTTACAAAAAAAACAATAACAAATTCATCTTTCAGATCCCATTTAAAACTCTTTAAGACTAGACCCAGTTGCTAAACTATCCAAACTGGTTTCTTCTATAACATCTGGCTAAAGATTAAGAGAAGTATCAAGTTCATAATACGTCGACAATATTCTATCAGATCGCCTCAAACTTCCTCTTTTTCTCTTTAACGTATTTTTTCTTTGCCGCAGAGACAATGTCGGCAATATTTTTGTTTGCGGCGTCATCCTTGAACAAATCAGAATCTTTTCGAAGGAATTTGATAACACTGTCAAGAAAAATGAGGGCAGGTTGGTCCTTCAAAATTCTCTGAAGGGTTTCATCGTAAGGGCCTATAGATGCAAATGATAATGGTGCAGTAGATGAGGCTTTTGGGTTTGGAGAGTGTTTCTCCTGGACTTTCATTTCTTTTTCATAATCTGAGATTAATGCCATTTCTAGAAATTTGTACACAAACCAACATGAGAGAATGGCGAGATTCGATTTATTTCAGTGAATGAACAAACAAATAAACTAGATATGGGTGAGTGTGGCTTTATTTCAATGTGAAATTGGAGTTTGTGAGCATGGTGCCCATAATCATGTATTTTCTAACATTTTCTTTCATAAACTAAATCTTGATAGCTGAGAATTTGTTTCTTCAAGTGGCTACATCGGAAAGACTTCAAGGCGACATGTATTAAAACCAGAACCCAACTGATACCACTCTGGACACCTATGCAAAGAGCACAACAACATCTGCTCGCCTGTTGAACCATAAGTTAATACCACAACATCACAAGGAAACTTGTTCCTAAGATCAACGTGACACTCCTCCATCATGCCACCCTTTGCTATGAATAAATTAAAGTGGAGGCCAATTCAATTTCAACCCTGAAGACCAAATCCACCATTGCTACATTTATTCTGTGAAAAATTGAAATCGTATTTCGGAGGGGGGCCTATCTGGTTTGTAGTATCAGATGGAGGGGGTTCGAAGCAACCTTTGTTTGCCACATCGTTGTACCCTATTTGTGAAAAATACCCCATTTCGGAACCCCCCCTCTTCTATTAAACCTTGAAAAACATAAGGGGTCTGAAATTGATGTGAACAATTGATCTTAACCAAATATCATCACTTATAAGTGGAGTATGGGTAAATTTGAACACAATATTAGAAAAATTATAGAGTTAATTTAATTCTATATTTTAAATAAAGTAATTTTCTTTTGAAATTAACTTTAATAAGGTAATTTCAAATCTACCCCACCTTCACTAATGAATTAAAAAATATTCCAGACAAAGTGTAAATTTAAAATTTATCCTGTGCTAACAGTTCACAAAACTGTTTCATATTTTCGAAATGAAGACCCCAATAGGTCCCGACCACAATCTATTGACTTGTCCAGAGTCAACTGTTTTATGGTAGTGTCATTTTCGCTAGAACATCCCCTACTTTTTTACCTTGGCCATTCATTGTCATACCTTGTTGTTCAGTCTGGTCAACTGCCCCTTCTTCTTGCTGCATCTGATCCAGGCCCTGCCCCTTATACAAAGGCCCCAACTCCAGAAAATTCTTGATGGCTTCAGTTTTGAAGTTGCGGAGGTCGGAAATTGTAGCCTACTAGGTATTAATGATAGTTCCTATTGTGTTGACTACATTTTCAGTATGGGTAGCATTTCCCAGTTGTGATAAGTCTGAGAAGACCAAGATCCGTTGTGATTCTGACTAGCTAAACATTACTGTATGCATTATGCTCGTTGTTTGACTGATGGTCTGAGATCTCATAGGAGCTATTTGGTTTTAGCATAATCTTCTTCAATTCTTAGTATCTGACTTTGCAGGGAATTTTCCTTGTTGTACAAATTTTTCCAGGTATTCGGGTCGACACTTTCCCTGATGTCTGCAAATAATCGATGGAGTTGTTGTGTCAACTCAAAAACAGGTTGAGCTTTCTGAAATATCCCAAATAAGGAATGCATCAATACATTAACACAATAATTAAGAGCTATGGAAAATTAACTCATAAAATGTGTCTAGAACACATTTCCATCATATTATGATCATAGCAACAAAACTATTCCTTCATACATTATCTTGAAGTGGGGAAAAGCAGCAATATGGACCATAAAAACATTATTTCCAGGAAATTACGTTGTAACAAGGAGAAATAACACTTATGTCCCTTATCATATAAATTATGGCCCTTACATACAAAATAATATCAGAAACAAATCTCTTTTGACAGGTTAGACAAATCTCCCGACCACAAAATGACTTAAAAACACCCAAACCCCATGACATAGACTATGCAGAATTTCTGAAGCACATGATAGTTTTATTATGTAAGGGTTTATGAAAAATTATGATAGGAAATCATATATATGGAGCTTTATTGGACAATATTCTAAGAAAATAGAGATCTAGCCTCCTTAATAGATTGTAAAAATAACCTGACAAGGATTTCTTGAAAGCTTGAGTACAAAAGAGAAGATCTGAAAATCTAGCTCTGAAATAATGCAGTCTCACTAAAAAATTACATACATGTGGCTGAATAATAAAATATATGAGTGATAATCCCTTCTTCTAGCTTTCCGAGAGAAGGCTTGGCCCTTTCCCTAGGAAACTAGCTCAAGAACAAGGGCTTAAACCCTGTTGCTACAACTCTATGAAAAATGACGCAGTTCCTACAAGGGACTGCACTACAGGAGATTATGAATGACTTGGCCAAGTGTGAAGATTTGAAATGATCCCATAAATCCTCCTAGCTGACCTCTCAAGAGAAGGAAGGCTCCCTCTGCTGAGAAACAAAACCAGAAGTGAAGCTGTCAATCCTGTACTGGAACACTCTGCAACACAACACTATTCTCTGCAGAAATAACGTTGTGACTAAATATTGATGCTTGGCCTCAAGCCTGGATGTGGAGAAATACTTTGAAATACTCTTCCAAGAGGCCCCTCAAGGAAAGAGGTGAGATTCCTGCTCAGGAAAAACAGGTGCTAAACAACACTGCAACCCTGCTAAACAGCAAGATGAGGCAAATAGTCTAACCAGACCAATATCAAATGCTAATATAAAACATGAGTCACAAAGGCTGCCATCCTCTTCATTAAATATAATTTGAGCTTTCTTTCCCTTGTCCCCACTCAATTAGGTCATTTCCTTGAATAGATTAATCTCCCTCCAAAACTGTGTTATTCCTTCATTAATCTCCACTCCTCCATAATAGCGTTGTTGACTTGGTCAAAGTTGACTGAATCAACATGACCCAACCCCTGTTCACACTTGGAGGTGCTTATTTAGCTACTAAAAATGGTCTCCTTTCACACTTGAAGTGTTGTTATTACTACTAAGGAGACTTATGGTCCTTCCTACCCATTTATTCACCTACCTAGTGACAAACAACTATAATATTCCATTTAGCTTGAAGGCTAAATTTTTGGAATATTACAGTCCTCCCCTCCAAAATGTTTCTTGTCCTCAAGAAAATGTATAAAAAGAGAAAAATTTATCCCCTCCTCCTCTTTTGGCCTTCTCATCAATAGTCCCCAACACTACTCAAAACAATCTGCAATAAATATGTCCTCAAATATTTCCTCCCAAGCATGCAAAACCAAATGGCTCACATCATGAAAACGTGGAAGGTGTAAGTGGAAACATTCTTGTTGTCGAATGGCCTCCTCAAGGTAGGAGTTTTGAAAAGCATAGGGGATCTCATTACCAATGATAGACTCCCAAACCCATGCTATCATCCAAATGAAATAAGCCATTCTAGGTAGCTCACTAAAATAATCCTCAACCCTCGGTGTATGCAATGTGTTGGGGATGCGTGGCGAGATTAGATTTTCCCATCCAAGTTGTTTCTGTCTCCATTTCTGGTAAGTATGGGATTTTTTCTGGTCTTGGGCTGAAATTTCATGGCCTCTAAGACTAGCCCAAGCTACCCCATAAAATAATTCATCCATGAAGTGCCTCCTCCAAGAATTCAAGTTCTCCAAATGGCTCCTCCCATGTGAAGAAAGGAGATGTAGCATAGTGATCATGGCTTGCCCATTGGCTCTCCTAAAACATGAAACATGTAAATTAGGGAGAATCATGCCTCAAATGAGCACCTTCAACTCTCTTTCTACTCTCCAAATTAAACTTCCCATGAATACAATTACATCAGCAATACAAGGAACCAAAAACCAATGAAAACAAGCTGTCATATGACAACTGGAAAGTGGATAATAGTTCCACATATGGAACCAGCGCATGCATCCCTTGCCTGCCTAAAATCAAAGTAAGTGCTTTCCTAGCCACTTCTTTTCTGCCACAATCACCCCATGAGATGGAATCATGAAGGTATAATGTGGTGTCAATGGTGCACACCAAGAATCATGCGGCTTCCCCCACCAACCACTAATAAAATAGCAAACCTCAATGCTAAAAGTGGCTTTAAGTACATCATCATTTAATATGCAAGAATGAATAATCCTCCTTGGTTCAACATGTTTCTCATATAAAGTAAATAAGTAAAAATTAAAATACAAAATTGTACCTTCTCCACCATGTACTTGGGTCCTTGAGTTGAAATGGCTCAACTGGAAATTCTCCCTCACCTCCAATGAGTACGGAAGTGGCTATGATATCCTATCCATCATCATCTAGTCTATGAATCTCTCCAAATTCTAATATATATCCTGTTGTATGCCCTCCCAAGTGAACTCCTCCATCAAATAATGAAATGCATCAAAGTGCACGGAAAGAAAGTCCACATGTGCTGCATGTAGCATCTTCTCTTTGAGCTCAAAAGATCTAATCAACAAGACTATGCCATAAGAATAGATGACCACATCATCCAACATGTATCTATCATCTCCCTCTGGTTCATCAAGAATCATGCAGGCACCAAGATCCTTGGAGTACTCTACCAAGAGTTGAGACCTCCAATATGGATCAATCCTCCTCAGAGACAACACTGAAGATCTGAAATGTGAAGCTCTTCACATTCTATTGTATTTTCCTTTGAAATCCCCCATACCAAATTCATCCTCCAAAATATACTTGCCATGCCCATCACGCAGCTACTCATGCTCAAACAGAAGTGGTGACTTTTGGAATTTGGCCTGCCATGAGAAGCTACCATCCAAAAGGGATCTCTTGATCTTGGCAAATGAAAGCAAGAGTGGCCTCCATCTACTCCAATGTGTGGAGGATTCCTTCCTTAAATGAATTACCCTATATTTATCCAAATCCATGGAGCAGCTCCCTTTCACCATGAAGGTGCCATCCTCCATCACTGTAGCAACTTCTGTTAGCACAGTATGTGTAGTGAGAGTAGGTAGTGTTGAAAATGGGAGAATGTCCCCCTCCTCCTTCATTCTATCCCAAACTCTCTGCGTTGTAATATACCCCTCCAAGGTCTTCACCCCTCTAAAATCTAACAGTGGTGACCCAAATGTAAATATGTCTCTCACCAAATCCAGATCTGGTGGCCTCCTAGGTGGAATGCCTCCATGTAATGAGACATCAATTTCAAGAGTAGACTGTACATATCGATGGACAATTTTTTCCTTGCCCTCACAGCGCAAGCCATTCTATCTCTTCCTTGCATTAGCTCTCTAAAATAGATAAGGGTGTGTGCTCCTCATAAAGTGATGTTGAGCTTCCTCCCTACCTTATCCTTCCATCTACAGTGCTTCACAATCATGTGGTTCATTGATTATGCCTTGACCTCCATATGTGAGATCCTGGGGAATTTATTGCAATGATACAATAATTTCTCTTGTTGGAGCATGTGTTCCTCCTTCCTCTACATGTGGTAGTCGATATTTTCTAGATGTGACAGCGTTGTTGCCCCCATCCTTCTCTTCTTATTCAATATGAATGGGAGTCACCTGCTCAACCAGAGGATCTTCTTTTGAAAAAGGAACCTTCATGCCCTCTTGTCTAAAGACATGAAACAAATATCTTTCCTCTAGCAAAGTGTTATGCAAGATGTGAGCTTCTCCAATTATTTTTTGAAATGGATTTGAGTTTATAGGTTCTTCCAACCCATGCACAAGTTTTGTTTGTTTTGGTTTGTCTGGTTCTATAAAGTGTGTTTCAGAATGTTTTGCATCAAACCTCTCCGCTAATCTCTTAGTGAACTTTGCATAAGAATAATTATTTGCATTTGTTAATGAAAAAGACTCAAATATCCATGAATCATGTACCTAACCATCAAAATGCAGTGCTGTAACCTTGATGGCTTTATCTTCAGAAATTTGGTGCTCCTGCAAATAAGTGTGTAACTCCTCCACCCAAGATCTAGCTGAACATGTTGGTGATCCATCAAAATTAGATAGGAGAAATATACTCATGTCATGTTGCTTACTCCTCTCCACCTTGATCTTGCAAAACTCCTAGAAAGTGATGTGATCTCTAAACTTCTCATTTTGATATTTATACTCTTGTAGAAGACCACTAAGAGTTTCCCTCCTTGGCATTTCCTCTTCTTTCATTTCTCTCATATTGGCTCTGGGCATTTGACTGCACTGTGCATCATAGTGTGTAGCAACATGCTCACACCTACCATGTGCAAATATAGATTTGGCTCTAGATCCAAACTCCTCTGGAGATTCCATATCCCTTCTCATTCTCTTCTGATCTCCTTGAATGCTCTGTATATACTTTGGAAGAAGCTTTGAGAGCCTCTCCTCCTTTCTTCCTCCACATAATTGAGTCTTATTTCTATTCATCTCTCCTTCTTCTCATATCATAATGGCTGAGATCCACAGGCTGAGCCAAGATTATGCTCCGATACCACTGTAATATCCCAAATAGGGAATGCAGAAATACATGAACACAATAATGAAGATTTGTGGCAAATTAACTCATAAAATTTTTATAGAACACATTTCCATCATATTATGATCATAGCAGCAAAACTATGCCTTCATACATTATCTCCAAGTGGGGAAAAGCAACAATATGGAACATAAAAACATTATTTGTAGGAAATTACGCTATAAAAACGAGAAATAACACTTAGGTCCCTTTCACCATGAAGGTGCCATCCTCCATCACTGTAGCAACTTCTGTTAGCACAGTATGTGTAGTGAGAGTAGGTAGTGTTGAAAATGGGAGAATGTCCCCCTCCCTTCCAGGTCTATCCCAAACTCTGCAACGTTGTAATATACCCCTCCAAGGTCTTCACCCCTCTAAAATCTAACGGTGGTGACCCAAATGTAAATATGTCTCTCTCACCAAAATCCCGGATCTGGTGGCCTCCTGAGTGGAATGCCTCCATGTAATGAGACATCATTCAGAGCATTAGAGTAAATTTTGTACATATCGATGGACAATTTTGTCCTTGCCCTCACAGCGCAAGCCATTCTATCTCTTCCTTGCATTAGCTCTCTAAAAGAGATAAAGGTGTGTGCTCCTCATAAGTGATGTTGGGCTCCTCCCTACCTTAGCTTTCCATCTCTGATTAGCTACTAATAAAGTGGTTCATTGATTATGCCTTGACCTCCATATGTGAGATCCTGGGGAATTTCTTGCAATGATACAATAATTTCTCTTGTTGGAGCATGTGTTCCTCCTTCCTCTACATGTGGTAGTCGATATTTTCTAGATGTGACAGCGTTGTTGCCCCCATCCTTCTCTTCTTATTCAATATGAATGGGAGTCACCTGCTCAACCAGAGGATCTTCTTTTGAAAAAGGAACCTTCATGCCCTCTTGTCTAAAGACATGAAACAAATATCTTTCCTCTAGCAAAGTGTTATGCAAGATGTGAGCTTCTCCAATTATTTTTTGAAATGGATTTGAGTTTATAGGTTCTTCCAACCCATGCACAAGTTTTGTTTGTTTTGGTTTGTCTGGTTCTATAAAGTGTGTTTCAGAATGTTTTGCATCAAACCTCTCCACTAATCTCTTAGTGAACTTTGCATAAGAATAATTATTTGCATTTCTTAATGAAAAAGACTCAAATATCCATGAAGCATGTACCTAACCATCAAAATGCAGTGTTGTAACCTTGATGGCTTTATCTTCAGAAATTTGGTGCTCCTGCAAATAAGTGTGTAACTCCTCCACCCAAGCTCTAGCTGAACATGTTGGTGATCCATCAAAATTAGATAGGAGAAATATACTCATGTCATGTTGCTTACTCCTCTCCACCTTGATCTTGCAAAACTCCTAGAAAGTGATGTGATCTCTAAACTGCTCATTTTGATATTTATACTCTTGTAGAAGACCACTAAGAGTTTCCCTCCTTGGCATTTCCTCTTCTTTCATTTCTCTCATATTGGCTCTGGGCATTTGACTGCACTGTGCATCATAGTGTGTAGCAACATGCTCACACCTACCATGTGCAAATCTAGATTTGGCTCTAGATCCAAACTCCTCTGGAGATTCCATATCCCTTCTCATTCTCTTCAGATCTCCTTGAATGCTCTGTATATACTTTGGAAGAAGCTTTGAGAGCCTCTCCTCCTTTCTTCCTCCACATAATTGAGTCTTATTTCTATTCATCTCTCCTTCTTCTCATATCATAATGGCTGAGATCCACAGGCTGAGCCAAGATTATGCTCCGATACCACTGTAATATCCCAAATAGGGAATGCAGAAATACATGAACACAATAATGAATATTTGTGGCAAATTAACTCATAAAATTTTTATAGAACACATTTCCATCATATTATGATCATAGCAGCAAAACTATGCCTTCATACATTATCTCCAAGTGGGGAAAAGCAACAATATGGACCATAAAAACATTATTTGTAGGAAATTACGCTATAAAAACGAGAAATAACACTTAGGTCCCTTTCACCATGAAGGTGCCATCCTCCATCACTGTAGCAACTTCTGTTAGCACAGTATGTGTAGTGAGAGTAGGTAGTGTTGAAAATGGGAGAATGTCCCCCTCCTCCTTCAGTCTATCCCAAACTCTCTGCGTTGTAATATACCCCTCCAAGGTCTTCACCCCTCTAAAATCTAACAGTGGTGACCCAAATGTAAATATGTCTCTCACCAAATCCAGATCTGGTGGCCTCCTAGGTGGAATGCCTCCATGTAATGAGACATCAATTTCAAGAGTAGACTGTACATATCGATGGACAATTTTGTCCTTGCCCTCACAGCGCAAGCCATTCTATCTCTTCCTTGCATTAGCTCTCTAAAGAATACGGGTGTGTACTCCTCATAAAGTGATGTTGAGCTTCTCCCTACCTTATCCTTCCATCTACGATTAACTACAATCATGTGGTTCATTGTTGATTATGCCTTGACCTCCATATGTGAGATCTGAGGGAATTTCTTGCAATGATACAATAATTTCTCTTGTTGGAGCATGTTCCTCCTTCCTCTACATGTGGTAGTCGATATTTTCTAGATGTGACGACGTTGTTGCCCCCATCCTTCTCTTCTTATTCAATATGAATGATCACACAACTCAACCGATGAATCTTCTTGAAAGGAACCTTCATGCCCTCTTGTCTAGACATAAAAACCAAATACCTTTCCTCTAGCAAAGTGTATGCAAGATGTGAGCTTCTCAATTATTTTTTTGAAATGGATTTGGTTTATAGGTTCTTCAACCCATGCAAAGTTTTGTTTGTTTTGGTTTGTCTGGTTCTATAAAGTGTGTTTCAGAATGTTTTGCATCAAACCTCTCCACTAATCTCTTAGTGAACTTTGCATAAGAATAATTATTTGCATTTCTTAATGAAAAAGACTCAAATATCCATGAAGCATGTACCTAACCATCAAAATGCAGTGCTGTAACCTTGATGGCTTTATCTTCAGAAATTTGGTGCTCCTGCAAATAAGTGTGTAACTCCTCCACCCAAGCTCTAGCTGAACATGTTGGTGATCCATCAAAATTAGATAGGAGAAATATACTCATGTCATGTTGCTTACTCCTCTCCACCTTGATCTTGCAAAACTCCTAGAAAGTGATGTGATCTCTAAACTTCTCATTTTGATATTTATACTCTTGTAGAAGACCACTAAGAGTTTCCCTCCTTGGCATTTCCTCTTCTTTCATTTCTCTCATATTGGCTACGGGCATTTGAAGTACCAGCGTGCATCATAAGTGTGTAGCTGCATGCTCACACTCATTATGTGAAATTCTACAGTTTGCCTTAGATCCAAACTCCTTTGAAGATTCCATCTCCTTTCTCATTTTCTTGAGATCTCCTTGAATGCTCTGTATAGATTTAGGAAGAAGATTTGAGAGCCTCTCATCCTTCCTTCCTCCACATAATGGAGTCTTATTTTTGTCTTTTCTGTACATATCCCCTTCTCTTGATGGCATAATGGCTGAGATCCACGGGCTAAGCCAAGATTATGCTTTGATACCACTGTAATATCCCATAATGGGACTGCAGCAATATGTAAACACAAAAATGAAAGAGCTGTGGAAAATTAACTCATAAAATGTGTATGGAACACATATCCATCATATTATAATCATATCAGCAAAATTATTTCTTTATACATGATCTCCAGGTGGGGAAAAACAACAATATGGACCATAAAAATGTTATTTGTAGGAGATGCCTTCTAAAAGCAGAAATACACCCAGGTCCCTTTCACCATGAAGGTGCCATCCTCCATCACGTAGCAACACGGTAGCACGGTATGTGTAGTGAGTAGGTAGTGTTGAAAATGGGAGAATGTCCCCCTCTCCTTGGAGTCTATCCCAAACTCTGCAACGTTGTAATATACCCCTCCAAGGTCTTCACCCTCTAAAATCTAACGATTGGTGACCCAAATGTAAATATGTCTCTCACCAAATCCGAATCAGTGGCCTCCTAGGTGGAATGCCTCCATGTAATGAGACATCAATTTCAAGAGTAGACTGTACATATCGATGGACAATTTTGTCCTTGCCCTCACAGCGCAAGCCATTCTATCTCTTCCTTGCATTAGCTCTCTAAAAGAGATAAGGGTGTGTGCTCCTCATAAAGTGATGTTGAGCTTCCTCCCTACCTTATCCTTCCATCTACAGTGCTTCACAATCATGTGGTTAATTGATTATGCCTTGACCTCCATATGTGAGATCCTGGGGAATTTCTTGCAATGATACAATAATTTCTCTTGTTGGAGCATGTGTTCCTCCTTCCTCTACATGTGGTAGTCGATATTTTCTAGATGTGACAGCGTTGTTGCCCCCATCCTTCTCTTCTTATTCAATATGAATGGGAGTCACCTGCTCAACCAGAGGATCTTCTTTTGAAAAAGGAACCTTCATGCCCTCTTGTCTAAAGACATGAAACAAATATCTTTCCTCTAGCAAAGTGTTATGCAAGATGTGAGCTTCTCCAATTATTTTTTGAAATGGATTTGAGTTTATAGGTTCTTCCAACCCATGCACAAGTTTTTGTTTGTTTTGGTTTATGCAGTTTCTATAAAGTGTGTTTGAGAATGTTTAAGCATCAAACCTCTCCACTAATCTCTTAGTGAACTTTGCATAAGAATAATTATTTGCATTTCTTTAATGAAAAGAGCCTCAATATCTATGAGCTGTAAGCACTACCTAATGATCAATCTGATGACAACTGTACCTGGTAACATCTTTCTGAGAATGAAAATGTGCTCACTGCAATAGTGTGGCAGCTCCCCTCCTTGATGGCCCAGGAACATGTCCGTGGATCCTCAAAATTCGTCGGGAGATATAAGCAATCATGTTTTTTTTTTTCCTCTCTCGATCTTGCAAAACTCTAGAAAAGTATGTCGATCTCTAAACTTCTCATTTTGATATTGCTCTCTTGTAGCAGACCACTAAGAGTTTCCCTCCTTGGCATTTCCTCTTCTTTCATTTCTCTCATATTGGCTCTGGGCATTTGACTGCACTGTGCATCATAGTGTGTAGCAACATGCTCACACCTACCATGTGCAAATATAGATTTGGCTCTAGATCCAAACTCCTCTGGAGATTCCATATCCCTTCTCATTCTCTTCAGATCTCCTTGAATGCTCTGTATATACTTTGGAAGAAGCTTTGAGAGCCTCTCCTCCTTTCTTCCTCCACATAATTGAGTCTTATTTCTATTCATCTCTCCTTCTTCTCATATCATAATGGATGAGATCCACAGGCTGAGCCAAGATTATGCTCCGATACCACTGTAATATCCCAAATAGGGAATGCAGAAATACATGAACACAATAATGAAGATTTGTGGCAAATTAACTCATAAAATTTTTATAGAACACATTTTCATCATATTATGATCATAGCAGCAAAACTATGCCTTCATACATTATCTCCAAGTGGGGAAAAGCAACAATATGGACCATAAAAACATTATTTGTAGGAAATTACGCTATAAAAACGAAAGTAGGACACTTAGGTCCCTTTCACCATGAGGTGCCATCCTCTATCCAACATGCTTGACTTACGACACTTGAGTGTGTGTAGTGAGTAGGTAGTGTTGAAAATGGGGAGAAATCATCCTCCTCCTTGATCTATCCCAAACTCTCTGCGTTTAGCAATATACCCCTCAGGTCTTCACCCTCGCACGTCTATGAGAGGTGACCCAAATGTAAATATGTCTCTCACCAAATCCAGATCTGGTGGCCTCCTAGGTGGAATGCCTCCATGTAATGAGACATCAATTTCAAGAGTAGACTGTACATATCGATGGACAATTTTTTCCTTGCCCTCACAGCGCAAGCCATTCTATCTCTTCCTTGCATTAGCTCTCTAAAATAGATAAGGGTGTGTGCTCCTCATAAAGTGATGTTGAGCTTCCTCCCTACCTTATCCTTCCATCTACAGTGCTTCACAATCATGTGGTTCATTGATTATGCCTTGACCTCCATATGTGAGATCCTGGGGAATTTCTTGCAATGATACAATAATTTCTCTTGTTGGAGCATGTGTTCCTCCTTCCTCTACATGTGGTAGTCGATATTTTCTAGATGTGACAGCGTTGTTGCCCCCATCCTTCTCTTCTTATTCAATATGAATGGGAGTCACCTGCTCAACCAGAGGATCTTCTTTTGAAAAAGGAACCTTCATGCCCTCTTGTCTAAAGACATGAAACAAATATCTTTCCTCTAGCAAAGTGTTATGCAAGATGTGAGCTTCTCCAATTATTTTTTGAAATGGATTTGAGTTTATAGGTTCTTCCAACCCATGCACAAGTTTTGTTTGTTTTGGTTTGTCTGGTTCTATAAAGTGTGTTTCAGAATGTTTTGCATCAAACCTCTCCACTAATCTCTTAGTGAACTTTGCATAAGAATAATTATTTGCATTTCTTAATGAAAAAGACTCAAATATCCATGAAGCATGTACCTAACCATCAAAATGCAGTGTTGTAACCTTGATGGCTTTATCTTTAGAAATTTGGTGCTCCTGCAAATAAGTGTGTAACTCCTCCACCCAAGCTCTAGCTGAACATGTTGGTGATCCATCAAAATTAGATAGGAGAAATATACTCATGTCATGTTTCTTACTCCTCTCCACCTTGATCTTGCAAAACTCCTAGAAAGTGATGTGATCTCTAAACTTCTCATTTTGATATTTATACTCTTCTAGAAGACCACTAAGAGTTTCCCTCCTTGGAATTTCCTCTTCTTTCATTTCTCTCATATTGGCTCTGGGCATTTGACTGCACTGTGCATCATAGTGTGTAGCAACATGCTCACACCTACCATGTGCAAATCTAGATTTGGCTCTAGATCCAAACTCCTCTGGAGATTCCATTTCCCTTCTCATTCTCTTCAGATCTCCTTGAATGCTGTATATACTTTGGAATAAGCTTTGAGAGCCTCTCCTCCTTTCTTCCTCCACATAATTGAGTCTTATTTCTATTCATCTCTCCTTCTTCTCATATCATAATGTCTGAGATCCACAGGCTGAGCCAAGATTATGCTCCGATACCACTGTAATATCCCAAATAGGGAATGCAGAAATACATGAACACAATAATGAAGATTTGTGGCAAATTAACTCATAAAATTTTTATAGAACACATTTCCATCATATTATGATCATAGCAGCAAAACTATGCCTTCATACATTATCTCCAAGTGGGAAAAAGCAACAATATGGACCATAAAAACATTATTTGTAGGAAATTACGCTATAAAAACGAGAAATAACACTTAGGTCCCTTAGAATATAGATTACTACTCTTAAATACAAAATAATACTAGAAACAAACCTCTTTTGACAAGTTAGACAGATTTCCCGGCCACAAAATGACTTCAAAACACCCAAACCCCATGACTTAGACTATGCAGAATTTATGAAGCACATGATAAAATTATTATTTTTGGGTTTCTACAAAATTATGATAGAAAATCATAGATTTGGTTCTTTATTGGACAATATTCCAAGAAAATAAAGATCTGACCTCCTTAATACATTATAAAAATAAACCGGCAAGGGTTTCTTGAAAGCTTGAGTACAAAATAGTAGATCTGAACATCCAACTCTGAAATAATGTAGTATCGCTGAAAAATTACATACATATGGCTGAATAATACAATATAGGGATGATAATCCCTTCTTCTATATTTCCGAGAGAAGGCTTGTCCCTTTCCCTAGGAAACTAGCTCAAGAACAAGGGCATAAACCCTGTTGTTGTAACTTTATGAAAAATGACATAGTTCTTGCAAGGGAATGCATTGTAGGAGATGAGGAATGCTTTGGCCAAGTGCCAAGATGTGAAATGAGCCTAGAAATCCTCCTAGATGATCTCTCAAGATAAGGAATTCTCTCTCTATTGAGAAACAAACCAGGAAGTGAAGTTGTCAATCCTCCACTACAACACCCTGCCACACAACACTATTCTCTGCAGAAGTAATGCCGTGACTAAAGAGTGATGCTTGGACTCAAGAAAAAATGTGGAGAAACACCGTGAAATACTCTTCCAAAAGTCACCTCAAGGAAAGAGGTGGGATTCCTGCGCGGGAACACTCAGTGCTAAACAACACTTCAACCCTGCTAAACAGCAAGAGGAAGCAAATATTCTAAGTAGACCAATATTAAATGATAATCTAAAACATGAGTCAAAAAAGGTTTCCATCCTCTTCCTTAAATATAATGTGAGATTTCTTTCCCTTGGCCCCACTCAATTATTTCATTTCCTTCAAGAGATTAATATCCCTCCAAAATTGTGTTATTCCTTCATTAATCTCCACTCTTCCATAACAACGTTGTTGACTTGGTCAAAGTTGACTGAATCAGCATGACACAACCCTTGTTCAAACTTGGAGATGCTCATTTAGCTACTAAAAATGGTCTCCTTTCATGCTTGAAGTGTTGTTATTGCTGCTAAGGATACTTATGGGCCTTCCTACCCATATATTCACCTACCTAGTGACAAAACAACTATAACATTTCATTTATATTGAAGGCTAAATTTTTGGAATATTACACTTTCATGGATAAACAACTTGAAAACTCGTGCACTTGCTCAATTAGCATACAATATTTTGATACTATAATCCCTAAGCCTTCCTTCATCTGAGTCATATTTTCCATTCTTCCTTTTATCTGCGGTGTGTAAATTTTTGTTGGGTCCGGTAGAGCTAGCCTGCTTAACAATGTCTACTTGAGCTCCTTATTTGTGTTTTGAGGGTCTCTGCGTGGCATCTAAATGTGGCCTCAGCATTCGCTTAATGTACAAGCCTACATATCTTTAGGTGCAATCATTACCACATCTGTCACTGTGGGCCATAATTACTAAAATTTCTTAGTGGCCTGGTCAAGCTATTATCTTAGGTTGTTCCTCTCATGTTGTATTTTATCATGCTCTTCAGTAAGCGCCAGTATCTATTGTTTTTTTTCTCATGCTTTCCAACTAAGTCATTGTGTAGTGACTATGCCTATTGTGTTGCTATCTAAATGAAATAAAACAATTCGTTCATTGTCAAACCCTGGAAGTTCTCGTGAATCATTTGTTCAGTACTCAAATACCTTGTTCAAGGGGGCTGGCCACTGGAAATGGATTTTTCTGAGTGCCCTTTTGGTGAATTTTGCTAGTGCGATGGTGCTCATGTTTGAGGGTCTAGATTTGATCTGGTGGTTTATGGAAAAATGGAAATGAATGGAGGAAGCGATATGGGTGACTCTTGGAATGGAGTGAGGGTGGTATATTTCAGAGCGGTATCCACCATTGGGAGGTTTCTTTGTATAAGTACATTTAAAAATGATCCCATCTCTACTGTGGTTTTGTTAACTACAGTTACCTATAGGGTTCCTAAGTTAACTTCTAGCTCGATATTAGTCGCAAAAAAATTGCGTGTTTGGATTGCATCTGAGATGGTTGGGGAACTGGATGTCGTTTGGGGTGAAGGATTTTGGGAGCTAGGGGATGTACCCGGTGTTGATGTTGTATTACCCTGGGTTGATGTTGGAGTATGAGGGGTGGACGCTAGATTACCCTGGGCTTATGCCAGAGGATTTGGGGTTGATGTTGGAGTGTTCTGCGGAAGGGTTGAGGTAATTTTCATGCTTCTTTCCATCTCTTCCATCACTGGAATGCCATTGCCACTTTGGAAATTTGGCTCATTTTATGATAGGTTGTCAAGCTAGGTAAGTTGCAGTGTTCTGGCTCTTTTACATTTAAGGCTTGGGATAGGCAGTTTGGTAGCTTTAATTTTGCGGAGGGCGTGAGGGTTGGCTAGGACTAAGAATGAAGGATTTTGAAAGGAATTGTGGAGAAAATAGGTGTTGGGATGATGGGTGAAAATTGATTGATCGCCTCAAGTTCATTAAAATATGAAAATTGAGTGCTTGTGACTCTGTAGTGTACCATAGTTCTATTGAACACCTATATCCTCGTCTCCAGCTTCTGAAGTATTGACTGTAGTTGTATCTACGCAAGCCTCTCCTTTGGGTATACCTCAACCTCTCTTAGTAGTGGTTGTGGCACCATACCCTAAAAATAATAGATATTTTAGTTTTCCTGAACATCCCAATCACATGTGCCCACGTCATTACTTCATTATAAAATTCTTCTACAAATAATTTAAACTTTTGTGGCCTTTTATGAAAATTTTATGTGCCTACACAGTGAGGCCTAAGACAAGTGTTTCCATGGGATATTATGAACCATATTTGGTCCGAGTATTAATTTAGGAGGACTCTTGGGATTCTTTCCTGCACATTAATCACATATAGCATCTTCCTTTACCAACTCGCAAAGGATGGTTCATTGATTTCCTTACTACTAAGGTCCCCCGAAGCCGTTCATGGCATGTATCGGAGTGCTAGTGTTTGTTCCTCAGTGATATCTATGAGTGTTTTTCTTTTTGGAAGGTACCGCTTCCACATAGCCTACACTACAATGAAATATGCATAAATGAATCTGGTGGCTCACCGAAATTTGTCATCACAAGCTTCAAATAGCTCTTGGTGGAGAAATAATCACCAGTTGAGCTACGTTCCCTCCACATAGTACACTGCAACTAATATTGTGTCTAGCGTGCAATCCCCCTTTCTATACTGCCTCATAATTATTCTTGCAATCAAATAACAAGAAAATTTGATGTTTGGGTGACTTATCAGCTCTATCTTTTCTCCCTTTCCACCACTTCTGGTTGCATACTTTTCATAGTAGCTTTGGTCTCCAACCTTTTTCAAGCTCTTGGATGTAATTTGGAACATTTTTGTTACGCTGCTTGGTGTTGCTAAAAGTCCTGTAAGCCATTGAACACCATCCACCTAGACTTTTATTTCTCGATCGAGCCACAAGGAACCACCATGAATTATACTGAGCAATAGTTTCGTGCACTACATTGTTGTCTCCTCGATGCCAAATATTGGTAGGTTTTGTAGTTGCATGATTTTTGATCTCTGGATGCCTCAAAAATCCTAGTGAACTCGTTTTGCCTCACTTCCATCCTGAATATAATTCTTTATATACACATATCTCTTAAGTGAAGGGAATTGGAAAGAATTAGTAAAGTTTCTATTGAGCAGCCCTGCATTATCTTTCTTCCCTGCGATGGACTCAAGCTTTTGGATTTGTGTTTCAAACTGTGGTTCAGCACTGAAGAAATTTCCTTCATCATACTTCCTCTCCTCTGATAGAATACTCTTATTACTAGTCTAAGCTTTGCTGATATGTTGCTGATAAATGTTATGGAGACTTCGCTACTCTCCTTAGTTTTGTGAAGTAGTAGCCTTGACACGAAAGTAGTTGATAAGACTTGGTAACTAATATTTTGCAGGTTCCATATGCAGCTAAAATTGTTTGTACGGCTAATGTGGGTGATGTGGCTTCTGATTTTTCTGACTTTGGCCTTGGGATTTGGATGGACAAGATGGAAAATTATTATGGCTTGATGTGGGAACTTTATTATGGATTGATGTTTCTATTACAAGAAATATTTTCCAAATTTCCACTGAAACTATGGACTCACACCTACCTGTTGTAAAATTATGAGGAAATGATGGTGGATAATGTGTCGTACAGTATCCCCTCGACCACAAACAATTGCGGTATGGTCTCAATCCCACAACTAGGTGGAGGAATATTATTCGTAGCTTGGATCTACCCTCTAATCCTACTAATGGGAAAAGGAATTACCTAATCTACCTACTTCTCTCAGGTGTGAGAGTTTATTGAAAATAAAATTTATGAAACAATTCATTCAAGGAAGGGTTTCGAGCATGCGTCGTTCACCCAACCAGGTAGTACACTACAATCTAGTTGCACAAGCTTAATAGCTCTAGATTCTCGTATCTCTGTAACATAAAATGGTCCCATCCAATGCATCTATAGTTTACCTGGAAATTTATGGAATTTTTTTTCATACAACAAGAGACAACTCCCTACGGTAAGAATTTTCCTCTTGATGTGGCGATCGTGTGAGGTTTTCTGGCATTGTTTCTCAACCGACCGATGAAAATTTGTGAGGAACATGACTTCCTCTAGTTGTGATAAATCTTGTAATCTCTCTGCCACTGATTTATCCTCTGACATTATTTTTCCTTAGTGATATGCAGGCCTAGGAATATGAATTTTGTTGGTACTATTGCTTGTCTCCCATATACCAGCTGGAAAGGTGTCTGATTATGTAGTATTTTGACAGTGGTATGATAAGCCCATAACATGGCTGGAACTCTCTCATCCCAGTAATCCCTATTGGAAGAGCATACATTTTTTAGTCCTTTTTCAAAGATCTTATTGAATGCTTCCACTATGCCATTTCCCTGTGGATGGAATAGGCTACTCTTATAATGTTGAATCATAAATTTTTGCAGTAGAGATTGGGTTGTTTCATTAATGAAATGGGTCCCTTGATCACTCATCAAACTCCTTGGGAAACAGAACCTAGTGATGGTATTTTCAAAGATGAATCTTGTTGCAGTGTCGGCAGTGCAATCCTTCTCAGGTGCATCATCATCCCATTTGGTTAGATACTCTATTTCTGTTATGATGTACCTTTCCTAAGAGTGTCATACAGCTGGAGTTATGGGTCCAATTTTGCCCATTTTTCAAATGTGTATATTTCCCTAATAGGTTGTAAAGGTAGCTCGTCTTGGTGTGATGGTTTTCTAACCCGTCGAAATACATCACATTTATCTACATATTATTTTGCATCTTTATATATGGTGGGCCACCATAAACCTACTTGTGAAATATTCCTTTCAGAACTCTTCCCGACAATGTGTCCTCTTGCAACTCCATTATGTCATTCCCATAAAATCCTTTCCCTTCCATGATCAAGTATGCACCTTCTTATTACCTGGTCTAGCCCCAACTTCTAGATTTGGCCTACAATGAGCTGAAATTCTATCCCTCTTACTACCAAGTGCTTCTTTTGGTTTGTTGTGTAATTCTATGGAAATTTTTCTATATCTAAGAATGTTGTCATTTCCTCTAAATAGTTTGGTACAGCTTCCACTTGGAACATATCTGCTTCTGGTAATTGATCATCCATAGGTCCTTCATTTTGTCCTAATTCCAACCTTGATAAGTGATCATGTCCCTAATTTAGCTTACCTAGTTTAACAGTTACCTCAAATGTGAATTCTTGGAATAACAACAACCATCTGCAAATTATCCCTTGTAGTACATGTTTTCTTACCAAATACTTTAGTGCCAAATAATCTGTAAAGAATTTGAAAGGTCCTTCTGCCATGTAGTGGCAGAAATTTTGCAATGAGTAGACCATCGCAAGCACTTCTCTCTCAATATTTGTGTAATGTCATTTTGCAACTAATAACTTCCTGCTGGAAAATTAGATTGGATGATATAAATTGGTTTCTCTAGGTTGGTCCAGGACTGCCCCTAGTGCAATTCCTAAAGCATCAATTTCCACATGGAACTATTTATCCCAATTTGGATGCATCAATATTGGTGCACTTTCAAGTGTTTTTTTCAATATATTGAAGGCTTCATTACATTCTTCAATCTAGAGGAATTATTCAATATTTCTCAATAGATTTTCAATTGGGGCTGTAACAAGGCCATAGTTTCATATGATCCTTCTGTAGTAGCCAGTGTGCCCCAATGCAGATCTTAATTACTTGATATTCTGTGGTGGGTACATGTTAACAATCATCATTACCTTAGCGGTGTCAACATATACTCCATTTTTTCACACAATGTGGCCCAACAATGTTCCGAAGGGAAAAAAAAAGTGTAATATTCCTAAATTAGCATGCAGCTAATGGGAATAATAATTTTTCTCTTAATATCTAGTTATATGAATAAATGGGTAAGGAGGCCCATAAGTATCTTAAGTAGGCATAAAATCCCTTTTAATGTGAAAAGGGATCATGTTAATCACTCAATCAAGCACCCTCATGTGTGAACAAGGGCTAATATATGTGGATAAGGTAAATTTTGACCAAGTCAACAACACTAATGTGGGAGGAGTGGATAATCAATAAAGAAAACTCAATGTGAATAAGGATCAATCTAGCTAGTCAAAATGAAAACACATTGGGTGTGAAAGGAGACAATGCATGAATACTAGGTCATGGTTGACCAAATCAAACAATGATGTAAATATAGGAGTGGGACTAATGTAGACAACGTAATTTTGGAGGAGGAGCCTTTGCATGGAAGTAACCTCATAAATGGGTGGGACCCATGGTGAGGAAGATCATCAACCATATAATGGAGGGAATGGAATCCATATGGGAAATTATTGACCATTTGATTTGATAATTGGGTATGTTTAGACTTATTCCATGCTTCAGTTGTTTAGTTGATTTTTATGCACTGTTTAATGCAAGGGTTTTCTCATGCGGGAATTTCCCACTCTTGCTTGGAGATCTTGTTTAAGAAATCTAAGATGAGTTTTCTGGACTTCATTTCCACTATTCAACACTTGGAAAAGAAATAAAATATAGCTAAAATTCATTCTGTTTGAGTATTTGCATTATTTTACATTATGTTGCAATGGGAGGGTTTAAACCCTTGTTTTATGAGCTAGTTTCCCAGGAGGAGGATCAACCTTTTTCCCAGAGAGATAGTAGGAGGAGCTACAACCATTTATTTGCATGATCAGCCATACATATGTAGTGCTTTAGCCAATATATGTGATTCATCCATAGATCTGCAGAAAATATTTCATGTATCTCATGTTTGTCAAGAAACCCTTGTCGGGTCATATTGGATCTATGTAAAAGAGACTAGATCTCTATTTTTGTCCTCTATTGATTAATAAATCATTAGATATATTTTGTCTCTATATTCTTGAGTATAAACCCTCAATAATCTACATTTTTACTTTCTGCAATAATTCTGTGTTACAGTACTCTTGGGGTTTTAGTGTTTTTCGGTTGTTTTGGGCATAGGAGGTATGTTTAACTATGCAAAAGTGATTTGTTTTTTATATCCTTTTAGATTTCGTTGTTAAAAAATCATATATAATGGATACATGGGTTTATTTTAACTGTTACAATATATATTTCTAAAAAATGCATTTTTAATACATGTATTGCTGAGTTTTCCCATTTGGGAATATTACGGTGGTATCGAAACTCTAATCTTGGCTCAGCCTGTGTTCTTCAACCATTATGGAATAATATCATGAAAAGAATAGGATATAAAAAATGGATTAAGGAAAACCTTTATTTTCTAGAGGAAAGGAGTTCTCAAAACTTCTTCTTCAAACTTTGCATTGTATAAGTAAAGACATCAAAGAAATGAGGAGGGAAAAATATGGAGATCCCTCAACAAGATTTGTACATGAGGAAGGTTCAAGTTCCTCATATTATGGGTGTGAGCATTCAGCCACATCATTATATTTACAATGCTCTACCAGCCATATGTTCAAGACACGGGAGATGCAGAAAAGAGATGTGCCAAAGAGGGAGACTCTTGGTGATTATTTGCAAGAATATGAATCTCAAACTAAGAGGTTCAAAGATCACATAAAATTCCAAGATTTTTGAAATATCAAGGAGGAAAGGAGCACAAGGAGTAAGCATCATGGTGTGGATAGAGTCTATCTATATACTTTTGATGGATCACCTAAATGTCCAGTTAGGGTTTGGGTGAAGGAGCTAGACACCTATGTGCAACAACATCAAGTTTCAGAAAATGAAGCCATCAAAGTAGCAGCGCTGCATTTTGAAGGTAAGGGTTATGCTTGGTGGTTGTTTGAATTATTTTCATTAAGTAATGCCAATACATCTACTTATGCAAAGTTCATTAGAAGAGTAGTGGAAAGGTTTGATGAAAATTTTTATGAAACATATTTGATGGAGCAAATCAAACCAAAACAAGCAAAACCTTTGCTTGGGTTGTAAGGATCCATAAACCCAAATCCATTTCAAAAAACCATTGAAGGGGATAAAAACTTGAATGAAACCTTGCCAAGGGAAAAGACCCCATTGCATGAAGAACCTTCTTCTCAGAAAGAAGACATGGATATTCCTCCTTCAAGGGAAAACCAAGATCTCAGGTCTCACATTTTTGATGACGCATATTCAATTATTGATGAAGAGGAAGATAAGGTTGGAGGTAACATTGCTATCATATCAAGAGCATATCCAGTACCTCATGAAGAGGAATATGGAGCATTTTCTCCAAAGAGAGAAACTCTTGCACTCTTGCAGGGAGTTCCAAACTAGCTCACATATGAGATTATGGTATAGTCCATGTGCAGCATGTGCCATCATTTTCAAATGGTGAGATATTGAGGGTAGGAGGATATAAAGGGGAGGAAAAGCATAATATGATGAGGAGCACACACCCCTATTTATTTCAGAAGATTTACACATAAAGGAGGCCTGAATATTTGTCCAGAAAGGGCAAGGAAAAATTTGTCCACACACATATACATTCTACTCTATGCCTTAATGTCTCATTGCATGGAGGCATTCCACCAGGGAGACCCCCTGATTGGAATAAGAATAAAATTATCTCTCAACTTGGTGTAACATTAACATATTTGGCTAAGGAATGGACCTTGGGAGAAGCTAACACAACACAGAGAACCTTTGATGGGTTCAAAGGAAGGATGAGAAATTTTCTGAAATGGACATTGCTATTTCCCACTCAGCTATTTATGCTGGAAAAGGAGGATTCAGAAATCTATGATGACATGAGCATGATTTCAAATGGCCACTCCATATATTTTGAGAAGCCAATGATACTCTCACACATGAGAAATATTTTTGAATATGACAAGAGGATACTGCCACTCTTGTGTACATGAGAAAAAAAATGGAATTTTTGGAAGAAAGAGACCCTTAAAGAGGACGTTGAATTATATATACTTGAATATTGTCTTGGGAAAGACAAGCTGTAAGAGAGACAAAAAAGGTGGAGTGACATTGCTCCAACATTTGGCTTTGGGATTGATCATATCAAAGAGGAGAGTGATAATATGAAAACTACTTTATTTAAGAACTCTATAGCACTGTCAATGTTGGGAAGCTTAGATCCATGTTGGGAGTCCCAACTATTGGTGGAATATTCAAAGGACCTCTTCACATGTCATTTTATTGATGGGCAAGTGATAGATGGGAGGTATAAAGTGGTTTATGGAGTAATTTACTTTCATGATCAGATCTATTTGATTAGAGACTCCAAGATCAAGGAAAAACTGATATATGCATCCTATGAGATCTTGCTTTCTAATCCCACTAATTTCATTAGAACACACCATATTATCTTGGATGGATTCATGATGGAAGGCTTCAAAGAAGAGATCCACTATCACATGAGGAAGTGCATAGATTATTTGCAGGTTGAGGAGGAACATAGCTCTTAGGAAGAGTTATCATAACCACGTCCTTATTCTTTGGGTGTGAGAGGGAGTTCATCCATGAGCTACCTCACTGGTTTGAACCAAGTGTATGGTAAGGCTTGTATTTCTGAACATCATGATCTATTTACTATATACTTGTATTTTCTTACCACACATGTGTAGGGAATTTCTCCAAGAGGGGGCACTCTTTCTTATTTCTGTAATATTCCCAATTAGTCCTAAGCTAATTGGAATATTCATTTTTTGTTTTATTTCTTTGTTCGAAGAATAAAAGAGAAAAGAAGATTCATATTACTCCTTAATAAACAATAAATCAATGCCAAATGTGAAAATGGCTAAACCTTGGCTGTGTAAGCAAGCACACTTAGGTGTGAAAGGGGCTGGATATTTTGACTGGGTCAACCTTGACCAGATCTACAACGATGTCATGGAGGAGTGGCCATCAATGAGGCAAAATGCAGTTTTAGATGGAGATGGCTTGTGTAAAAGAAGTGATCTCATTGGAAGTGGCTTAGGGTTTACAACATCTTAACTTATAAAAGGAATAGGATGGAATCATTATAAGGTTGTTGAATGATATTGGATTTTGATATATTGTCTGTTTAGCCTAGATTGAAAAAAAAATTTAGCATTGGGTGTTCTTGATCGGGAATCCCACCTCTTCCCATTGAGTAGCTCTTGGGAGAATTTTGTATTTCATAGTCCACTATGTAGCTAAAGGCCAAGCTTCTTCTTCCAACTACAACGCAGATCCTATTGAGGGTTTGGTTTTCTTTGCAAGCTACAGTAAGTGGAGGTTATAATCTATTTATATCTAAGCCATTTCAGTGCTCCTTTTCAATGGAGGAGGTTTCTAATCCATTGGGAGGATAGTATTTAACATATTGAGCTTCATTTTCTGATCTTGGCATGTGGCCAACCATGTTATAAACTATACAATGTAGTTTTACTTCTAGATCTACGTTATTCCTGTAGGTGCATTTGCAGGGTCTTTTGACATACCATCTGGAGAGTTGGTTTTCAAGTGTTGGGGGGTATTCCCTTCACTTTGGAGATCTGTTGGATGGGATACATATATTTTTCATATATAATCAGATCCAGTTCCAGATCTAAATATTATTGTAGATCTGTAGACTTAGACCTCAGACCTACTTCATGTACATGTTGTAATGCTAAAAACCCCAAGGGGATTTTGAAGAGGAGCCTATATAGTGTATGGATCTATTGTAGATATGAAATTTCATGCACTTATTTTCTCTAGGTGTAATGTGTAATCTAAAACATGTTGCAGTCAATAAAATAACGTTGTAATGAAAATTCCAGTCTATATACATGATTGCAGCACCTCATTTTGAGGATTTTCTCTCATTGGTGACTTGTATTTCCAGTTATGAATCTTATGGGCCATCTTATACATTTATTTTTCTGTTGTAAACAAATTTCAAAGGTCTCCATATTGGCGTCTTACTTTTTCTTAGATGTGTTAGCCATCTATAAAAAAATTTATACCTAATGATGGCTAAAAAGGTTCATTAGGTTTTCAAGAAACAAATTTTATGCAAAATTTGTGAGTTCTTGAAGCCTCACTATGTTCATTATCTTCAAGAAATCATTTTTCTATAAAATTCACTCAAAGCCTCCAAGTCACCCTGTGAAGACACAAAGAAAATTGTTTTCAAGGCCTTCTCCATCTGTCCATTTCATAAACTCCATTTCACCCATATTTTCATTCATCCTCAAAATCACTTTTCCCTTCATTTACCTTCATTCCCCCGAGAAAACAATTTAAACCTTATAAAAATTCCTTTATTTGGTTTAAAGAACCGTTTTTATCCTTGTCGCAACATCAAAAAAAGCTAAAAAACCCTCTTTTTAGCCTTACTTCCGACCTTTTGTCAAAACAGGCCTAAAGCCACTTTGGGCTTAAGTCATCCACTATTTTATTCATATGAGCTGATGCCCATAATGAGGCACTAAACCTTCAACATCTTTTCACCTTAAACACCTGGTCCTAGCCCTCTCCCACAAGGCCATACTCTCCACCTTAATCTTTAGCCCCCTTTTCTTATATATTTCCTCCGCGATTATATTTCTCCCCTAATAAAATCATAGCCGTTGATCCCCTCCAATCCAATGGTGGTCGTTCTCCCCCTCTCATCCTCCATCCACTTTACCATAACCCATTCATTCACCCCCAAAATAAATCCCAACCGTGGATCACCTTAGATCCAACGGTGCACGTGAATCCCACCGATAAGCACCCTCGTTGGCCCACCTTCCACTCTCCTCCTGCCATCCAATCCATTCCTGCCACCTGTCCTCCACCATTTCCTCCCTCTGTGCAGCTTTTTCAACTGGGATTAACTCACACCATTGATCTGGCTTCCCCAAATCCAATGGCACCTAATCGATATTACGCACATTTTGCCGACAGAGTTTAACCACCCATTTCAACGAGAAATAAGCAGTTTCATATTGGACAGGTGTCAATACCCGAGCATTATTGCATCCATTCAGACCAATATTGTTTACTGCTCAACCCTCATGTGAAAACCACCTGGTTTTCCCATAAAACTACATTTTACCATTTCCACTCCATTATTTAAATTTTGCTCGGGTTTCTTTCGGTTTTTCATAACGATACCTGTCCCTGCAAAATCCCTTTCCTCTGCATCGCTCTATAACCACTTCCTGAGCCTCTGATCGCAGTTTCACCCCTCAAAATGTAGGTTTTTAAATTTTTTATGTTTAATTGCAGGTTTTTTGTGGTGGCTCAAAGAAATGACTATTCCATAGCTAGAGCAGTGACAAGAAAAACCCAAGATGAATATCCTCAGGGTGATCACGCAGAAAGGGAGTTTCACAAGATTCGAGTTCAAAGGTTTGATCAGCATCTCATAAAGCGTTGATTAAGCATAACCCTCTAGCGCAGAAGGAAGCCAAGCCACCTATACACAGAAGAAAAATAATGAAGATCAGTGAAGAATAAGGTTAAGAGCATAAATCTGAAGATCAAAGGCTTAACCAAAAGATTATGGATAAAGACAGAATTTGAAGACAAAATCACTTAAATTCAAAACAAGTCAGTCAAGTGACAAAAAGCAGAAAGATGATAAAGAAGTCCTAAAGCTAAATCAAATTCCTAATCAGAGTTTAAGTCACCAAACTGACAAATTAGCAGAAGAAGAGCTTCAAATGCCACATCCACAGAAGCAATTACTTCTCCAAAAGAATGAAAATGCCACCTATAGGCCTAATTTGCCTGAAAAGAAACATAAATTTACTCCAAGTCAGAGATATTTCCAAATAACAACTCAAAAGTTATTTCCATCCTACCTAAAAAAGACTAAAAGTCAACAAAAGCCACTAAGTAGTTTAAAACATTAATGTAACGTAGAGTTAGACTTAAATACATTTTGCCTTGGGCCTTGCATGGTCTCAAAGGTCAAAAACCTTAAAATCTATCATTTATGAACCATTAGAGACCCTTTCTTTCACTCCACCTCCTCATTTATATATAAATACTATATGAGGAGTTCATTGTTGTTTTTGGTTGGATTATTATTGAAGTGTAAGATAGTTGTTGAAGTGTAGTTGAGTAGTCGAAGAATACTAGGCTGAGAAGAGAATTTTTGAGTCGTAAAGACCTACTGGACTTGATGTATGTAACTAGTTTGAACATCAATAAAACAAGTTGATTCATGTGATCTTGGTCTATGTTAATGGTGATGTTATTTCTCACTATTTTTGTCTTTCCATATGTTTTACATGCTGTCCATTTTCTCTGATAAAGAATAGAAAATTTAGAGTAGGATTTACTATCAAAGTACCCTATTTCTATCTGAAAGATTCATCTTTATGTTTTCTTCTGCTAAGGTTTGATTGAAGGATTCTTAATTTCCCTTCAGTTTTATCCAGCTTGTTGTTTTGAGAATGATTCAATAGAGTATAAACAGTGAAGAAATGTTGGTGAGCCCATGTCTTTCTGAGTACAACTTGAGATATTGATTTTGAATGTTATTTTCAAAGTTTGCTAAGTAGAGTTAACACAGAGAAGTCTATGGTTTTCCCTATACTCTAGCTAGTCTTTGACAGTTGCTTTGAAATATTCCTTGAGATTATGCCAAAAGCAGGCTAGATTCACAGTTTCTATCTGATCTTAGGCTATTTTCCTTGTTATATTATATGTTTTGTCCTTTCTGAAAGTAGTCTTAAGATTACTGGATTGTTTTCTAAAAAGTTTTCTTTAATAAAAGTTTTTCCAAAAAAGTATATGGTTTGCCTTGTTATTTGGTTTTCTTCAAACAATTAATTTGAAAGGCTTTTCTTGTCTTAGTGAAGTTAGATTCTTAATTGGTATTAGATTTTCTTCTTTCACAACATTTTAATGTTTCATATCACAATTCAATCTAAAATATCCTTTGATATAGATGAATTGCCCTATGGAAACCCTTGAAGAATTTTTGTACAATTAAATCCTTTTGTGACTCCATAGCCCAATGGATTAATACTATTTCATGACCTATCTTTTCAGCCGAAACATCCTTTCAATTTACTCTCACCTTCACCCTTCAGTTGACCTCTTCAGTTAATGATATCCATCCCAACCAAACAAACAAAAAGTTCCTAAGAGCTTCATAACTAGCCTAACATCATAAACAAAGCATAAATATATATCCTTTGAAAACACTTAATAGAGATATCCCTCTTTGAATCCAGGAAGGCTAGGTCCTAGGATTCCAAAGTGGTTCTGATGTGGCCCCCTGCAGTGTTTATTCTTTCCATTCTTGTAAATCATAGGGAGCCAACAAGATGAACTGCGTTATTTTCCTGCATATCTATCTTGTATTGTTGCATTCCCTATTTTGGAATATTACAGTGGTATCGGAGTGTCATATTGGCATAGCCCGTGCTTTCTAAGAAGCCAATATGTCTTCTCAATAAGAATAACCTCTTACTGATAGAGAGGAGGTATTTAAATAAAATAGAGAAGAAAAAATTTGATTACATAAATGAAAATGAAGACAAGGGTAAAGCCCCTACATCTGGAAGTTAAGAAGAAAAAAAGGATTTTCCTAAGATCCTTCTTAGAGATATGCAAGAAATTTCTAGAGAGATCAAGGATATGAGAGTTGAAAGACTCAAGGAATCCCCTAAATTATTTCATCATGGAGAAGGCTCTATCATGTCTCATCACTGGAATGATCAACCAATGCATCAGCCACAAGTTTCCCAACACTCGACCATGCATACATTTTTGGCTGACGGAGATGAGGGGTTTGAAGAGCATGAATCCCTTGAAGACTATTTTGAAGAATATGAGTCTCAAAATCAGAGATTAAAATATAACTTTAGTTTTCAAGAGTTTTTCACATCAAGGACAATAGAAGACCAAGGCATCATGATAGAAGTGGTGGATTCATTCAGAATATGTTGGAAATACTTAGAGGGGGGGGGGGGTGAATTAGTATTCCTTTCAATTAGAGCATTAGTTAGTCTTCAATTATTATCAGTCTTTGTACAATGATAGTAGAAAACAAGAGGAACACAAATGCACATAGTTTTTAAGGTGGAAACCCACTCCTGGACAAAAACCACCTAATCCTTTTCTAATAATTCTTTAATATTCAACTCCAATTGAGAATAAAGCTCCAACTTCATAGAATCTAAAAAAGCATTCTTCTCCAGCTCCCACTAGATGGACGCTCCAATGCCCGAAATTATTCAGTATTCAACTGAACGGATGCCCCAACACCCAATGAGCTACAACTCACCCTAGCACCACCCTACCACCCTATAGAAGAATAAAAGAAGAATCGACTCCCGTACCAGGGAAAATGGTCCACTTTACAATGATATAGAATGATGTAGAAGAAGAAGATATACTAGACCATAACCCCAACTTTGACACAACCACCTAATGGTGATCCTATACCTCCCAACACTGCCTCTTCAACCCTTGGCAGATAGATACTAGTACAATTTTTACAATAATATATTTACAATGACTTAGTACAATGATACCTTTACAATTATTGTATGCAGTGTTGCACACTTGAAGACTTCATGTGATAAACTTCTTGATGTTGTTATGCACCTTGCTACTCTTTTCATGCTTCCTTTTGCTGCACCTTTCTTTTTTTTGTTGCCATAGAAAGTCTGGTCCTTTGCAACCCTTGACAACACATGATCTGGCATTTTCTTAACTTCTAGGAGCTCAATATTGAATCTTGTGTATCTCTATTATTTCAGATCGTCAATATCTGATTTTTGGTCCTGTAGTATTCCTCTGAGTTTTCTTTCCAGTTCCATAGGTCTGACCCAATTCGGATTCTTCAAGAGAGAGTTATACCCAATCTCTCACAATTCCCTAATTATGGACTATTTCGGTAGAGTGAACTTGTATGGCATGCCACATGTCATTGTTTCTTCATTCGGCTCTAAAATTGATAGATAGAAAACTATAGTTTGTGCACTATTTTTCAATTTTTATAGAATTCCAATTCGATACTCAGAGAGAGAGTTATGACAATTTTACCAAAGTAACTTCTTTGAGATTAATTTCAGGAGCCTGCAAAAACCCTGACTTCCACAGATCATATCTCCAAAAATATTGTCTATCTTGATCTGAAATTTTTACAGTAGCTTCCTCAGGATTTCTTCTTCACGTGATAAAAATGTCAGCTTCTGAACCTTCGTAGAAAAAAAATTTAGAGTGAAAATTCCACGATAATCTGTTTCAGATGGCAAAATCCCTTGCCTAAGGAGGAAATGAGGACCACAATTTATATAAATGCTTAGGTTGAGAGGGGATTAAACAAGTGAACGTGGGATAGATTTTAGGAGCTTAAAAAATATTAATTATGAATTTTCAATGACCCATGCCCCAACCCCATGGGGTTTTAGCCCACTAATTCGGGGTACAAACTTCAAACATGAATATCTCTCAAAAAGTGAACAATTACATGGCGTGCCATATATCAATGGAAACATCTCGACAAGTAGAAACCATCAAAATCATTATTGATCTAGAATATATTAATTTGGTAGGTAAAAATTCCCATGCAATATTGGGTTAGCCCCTGGTGCTGCTTGGGTTGACATCAATGATAGTCGTTGATCAACAATCTCCCCCTTTGGCACTGATGAAAACACAAGTACTCTCCCTGTGATCATGACACCTCTTTCTACAACATTATCTCCCCCTTTGAAATCAATGGCAAAGGGTAAATCCCCATGAAACACAACCATCTTGTGGACATGTACACACTTCCACTCCCATTGACACAGAACCGTCCTGCAAACCTGTAATATAATGAGAACTTGGGAGAATCCCAAGCTTTTGATGAAGATATTCAAATGCTTCACGAGGTAAATTTTTAGTGAAGATATGAGTAATTTGTTCTTTTGTACAAACATACTCAAGTTTGATATTCTTTTCCATGACTTGTTCTCTAACAAAATGATATTTGATCAGAATGTGTTTTGTTTTTGAATGCATCACAAGATTCTTGGAGATGCTGACAGCACTAATGTTGTCACAGAATATGGGAATAGGCTCACTAAATTGTACTTTAATATCTTGCAAAGTTTGTTTCATCCAAAGGACTTGAGTACAACATGGTGCTGCTGCAATGTATTCTGCTTCCGCTGTAGATAACGAGATTGAAGTTTTCTTTTTGCTCAACCATGATACGAGACAACCACCTAGATAGAATGCTGCTCCACTAGTACTCTTATGATCATCAACACTTCTTGCCCAATCTGCATCTGTAAATGCTTGAATAATGAGATTGTTACCCTTGAGATACCACAAGCTATATTCTTTTGTGCCCTTTAGATATCGAAGAATTCTTTTGACGACAATAATATGTGATTCTTTTGGTGCTGCTTGGAATCTTGATACTTGTCCAACTACTTGCATAACATCTGGCCGAGAGGCTGTTACGTATAGAAGACTACCAATCATATAACTATACAACCTCTCATCCACATCCTTAGATGAGTCGTCTATGCTCAATTTGCAACCTCTTAACATCGGAGTAAGGACGGGTTTGCAATCTTCCATTTTGAATTTCTTGAGCATTTCTTTGATGTAATTGGCTTGAAATATAAATATTCCTTTCTCTTGATGAGATACTTGAAGCCCTAAGAAGTATGCCATCTCACCAAGTAAAGACATCTCAAACTCACTTTGCATATTTGTAGAAAAGTTCTTACTTAGTGGATCATCATTGCTACCAAATATTATATCATCCACATATACCTCAATGATTGTTAAATTATCTTTTTCTATTTGTACATAAATATTGCTATCAACAATACCTTTCTTGAACCCTTGTTGACGTATATATCCATCAAGACGAGCATATAATGCTCCAGGAGCCTACTTGAGACCATATAGAGCCTTCTTTAACCTGCAGACATAGTTTTCTTTTTGTGATAGTAGAAAACCTTTAGGTTGTTCGATGTAAACTTCTTCTTCTAATTCTCCATTTAGAAATGCTGACTTAACATCCATTTGGTAGACTTTGATTTTTCTTGAACATGCATAGGCGAGAAACATTTGGATGGCTTCCATTCTGGCAATTGGTGCAAATGTTTCATCGAAATCAATTCCTTCCACTTGTGCATAGCCTTTGTAAACCAATCTTGCTTTGTTTATGGTAACCTACCCATCTTCATTCAATTTGTTCCTAAAGGCCCATTTATTCCCAATGAAATTTTTATATTTTGGTCGTGGAACTAATTCCTAGGAGTTATTCTTCTCAATTTGATCCAATTCTTCCTTCATAGCTGCTACCCAATGTTCATTCTGGTTGGCTTCCTCAAAAATAATAGGCTTAAAGGTTGCTAGAAAAGCAACGTGAGCTTGTTGTGATGAACGAAGTTGTCGACCTTCATTTATGTCACCAATGATTTGATTTGATGGTTGGTTCTTTTGAATCCACTCTTTTGTTCTCCATGGAGGAGCTTCTTGTTTTTGTTCTGGTATATCTTGATGATCATTGTTTACTTCTTCCTCGTTGATAGTTGCTTCTTCTTCTACAATTTATCTGTGTCTTTTTCAGCCTCTGTCTCAAGTTTCAAAGATTCTAGATCCTCATCATTACTCGCTAGAACACCATCTTCATCAAATGTAACATTTATTCTCTCCACTATCTGTTTTCGTCTTAGATTATAACATTTATAGTCCTTTCTTTTGCGTGAGTAACCAACAAAGCTACCTTCATCAACATGTGACTCAAACTTACCCAAATTTTGATCTTCTCTTTTGATATAACATTTGCTTCTGAAGATTCTGAAATATTTTACATTAGCTAGTTTTCCTTACCATAATTCAAATGGAGTCTTGTTGCAATTATTTCTGAGAAGACTTCGGTTAATAATGGAGACTGTCGTATCAATTTCTTGAACCCAGAATTTCTCATCCAATTTTGAGTCCTTCAACATTGTTCTACCCATTTCCTATATGTTTTTATTCTTTATTTCTGTAACTCCATTTTGCTGAGGTGTTTATGCCGTTGAAAATTTCCATTTTATTCCATTTTCGTTAGAGTATTTCTAAAATAATCTAGAAGTGAATTCTTCACCATTATCTGATCTTAAGCACTTTATTTTCAAATTAGTTTCATTTTCAACCAACTCCTTGTAGATCTTAAAGCACTCAAATGCTTCAAATTTTTTCTTTAGGAAACTGACGGTAGTCATCCTGGTATATTAATTTATCATTAACATGAAATATAATTCTCCGTCTAAGCCTTTTGTTCTCACGGGATAACATAGATCAGTATGTATCAATTCCAATGGATGTGATGCAAAGTGTTATTTTGTTTTAAATTGGACTTTTGTCTTCTTGCCATGCCGACATGCCTCACATAGAGTGTTGGAAGGTTTTGATATTTTCGGCATTTATCATACTGCTTCCTTTTTTCTTATCTTGAAAATATTGTCAAGTTTATGTGACCCATTCATTTGTGCCATAACCAGCTTTCATCTTCTTTAGCTAGTAGACATGCTTTAGTTGCTTCATCCAGAACATATATGTCATTTGGAGCTCGACTTGCTGTAGCCACAATTTTACCATACCTGCCTTTCCTGATTTCACATTTTGTGGAGTTGAATAGCATTGTGTGTCCTTGATCACACATTTTTCCAACACTGAGCAGATTGTGATTCGTGTTTTCGACCAATAGAACATTCTTGGCTATAACATATTTTCTTCCGAGAGTGATGGTACCTGATCCTATAACATTTGAAGATCAATCATTTCCAAAGGATATGGTTCCATCCTTCTTCTCTTTTAGAGATACAATTTTCCTTCTATCTCCAATCATATGCATTGAGAAACCACTATCAACATACCACACATCCTTATTTTTTTGAGCCTTGAGAGCGAGAGCACAATTATCAATCTTATTCTTTTTCCATGTTCGTTCATTCTATGGCTTCGAAGATTCTTCTGGAGGATTTTCAAGTCTGCAGTCTTTGGCTATGTGTCCAAATTTTTGACATTTGTAACATTCCATATTATTTCATAAATGTTCAAATCTCTTGATGTTTCGTTGAGCCCTAGGAGGTTCATATTTGAAGAATCTCTTGGAATTGTATTGGTTCCTAGGGTACATGCGACATTTTACAAATTTATGACCAAATTTTCCACATGAATAAAAATAGACAGGAAAAATATGTTGGTACCTAGATGAAAATATTCGTCAAGGAATCGTCTTCCAAGGTTGTGCTTGCAAATCTTGACCAATGAAGTCTACATGTATGTTAGATCTCATAGGTTCATTGTATTTTGTTGTAGAAGGTCCTGCTTCTTCTTCTTTGTAACTGAGGCCAGTTCTGTCGTTGTAATATCGTTGATTGTTGATGAGTTTTTCTAATGCCCTTGAGCTATTGGCATAGTTTTGGACAATTTTTCCCTTCTTCACTTCCTTACACAGCGAGACTACTTCAACTTCTAATGCTTCTGTTTCTTGGTTGCTTTCATCCAACTTCTTTTGAAGTGACTCTTCAATACATTTGTGTTCTTCAACCTTACTTTTGAGACCTTGAAATTGTTATTCAATATTATTGGAATGGATATTCTCAACATTGAGCTCTTTTATAAGCTTGATTGCCTCCTCATAAAATTATTCTATGGTCAACCCTTATTGTTCATTGTTTGATACTTCTTGTTTATTGTGCTTGGCCATAAACAATACTTTCTCATTGGCTTCTTCTTTGCTGTCACTTTCTTCATCAGATGATGAGCTATCTTCTTTAGAGAGAAAGTTCCTTTTGGATCCTTTCTTTTTTCTTTGATTGTTGAATTTCTTAAAGTCTTTCTTTCCTTTTGAGTTGCCATCACTTTTGTTCGGACATTTTTCTACGAAATGCCCAACCTCACCACAACCGAAACATATTAATGGAAGTTTACCTTTGAGTTTTCCCTTACCAAGTTTTAGTTTTCTTGTAAAGTAAGCATATTCTTCATCTGAAAGACCTTCTCCATCATCTCCCTTTTCTTCACACTTGCAGGTGCATGTCATTTCAATTGAAGATTGTTTGTCCTTATTGGTTTGCTTAGATGCAATGAACGCAGTTTATAGATTTGAAGTACCCTTTTCTTCATCAAGTCTCATTTCATATGCTATGAGAACTCCATGTAATTCTTCCTTGTTGAGTTTGTCCAGATTTGCACTGTATTCTAAGACCGATACCTTTGGGTTGAATCTCCCTGGTAACATTCTAAGAATCTTCCGTATAATAGTCTTCTCGTCAACTGGCTCTCCCAATCCTTCCAGAGTATTGGTTATTTCATCAACATATTGAAAGTATGTAGCAATGTTGCAATCTTCTTTCATTCTGAGTTGCTCAAATTTTTCTCTATAGATTTGAAGCTTTGCTTCTTTGACATTTGAGTCACCCGCATATATATTCTCAAGCTTGTCCCATACATTTTTGGCAGTTTTACAACCCAACACCTTATGATAAGCAGATTCAATAAGTCCACTGATAATAATATTATTTTCTTTTGCATCATTTACCAAATTCTTCTTACCTTGTTCATCCGTAGTTGATGTAAATCCATTTTGAACAGTGTCCCATACTTCGTAACCTTGCGCCAAGAGATAGACATCCATTCTTCCTTTCCAGAGTGCATAATTATTTTCATTGAATAGAGGTACACCATTCTTGGTATGCTCCATGACCTCCTTCCAGCTGTTAAACTGCTATTGAAGGAACCAAGATCTGATACCAATTGTTGGAAATACTGAGAAGGGGGGCTGAATCAATATTCCTTTCAATTAGATCATTACTTAATCTTCAATTATTATCAGTGTTTGTACAATGATAGCAGCAAACAAGAGGAACACAAATGCACACATTTTTTAAGGTGGAAACCCACTCCGGGACAAAAACCACCTAATACTTTTCTAATAATTCTTTAATATTCAAATCTAATTGAAAATAAAGCTCAAACTTCTTAGAATATAGAAAATCATTCTTCTCTAGCTCCCACAGGATGGATGCTCCAATGCCCGAGATTCTTTAGTAGTCAATTGAATGGATGCCCCAACACCCAATGAGCTACAACTCACCCTAGCACCATCGTACCACCCTATAGAAGAATAAAAGAAGAATGGATTCCCATACCAGGCAAAATGGTCCACTTTACAATGATATAGAATGATGTAGAAGAAGAATATATACTATACCATAACCCCAACTTTTACACAACCACCTAATGATGATCCTAGACCTCCCAACACTGCCTCTTCAACCCTTGGCAGATAGATACAAGTACAATTTTTACAATAATGTATTTACAATGACTTAGTACAATGATACCTTTACAATGATTGTATGCAGTGTTTCCCACTTGAAGACTTCATATGATGAACTTCTTGCTATTGTTATGCACCTTGGTTGCTGCTCTTGTCATGCTTCCTTCTGCTGCACCTTACTTTTCTTTTCTGCCATAGAAATTCTAGTCCTTTGCAACCCTTGACAACACATGATCTAGCTTTTTCTTGACTTCTAGGAGCTTGATATTGAATCTGGTGTATCTATGTTATTTCAGATCCTCAATATCTGATTTTTAGTCTTGCAGTATTCCTCTGAGTCATCTTTCCAATTTCATAGGTCTGGCCCAATTTGGATTCTTCAAGAGAGATTTATACCCAATCTCTCACAATGCCCTAATTATGGACTGTTTCAGCAGTGCGAACTTGTATGGCATGCACCGTGTCACTGTTTCTTCATTCGGCTCTAAAATTGATAGAGAAAAAACTGAAATATATTCACTATCTGTTATCTTTTATGAAATTCCAATCCGATACTCAGAGAGAGAGTTATGACGATTTTACCAAGGTCATTTCTTTGAGATTAATTTCAGGAACCTGCAAAAACCCTAACTTCCACAGATCATATCTCCAAAAATATTGTGCACCTTAATTTGAAATTTTTATAGCAGCTTCCTCAAGATCTCGGCTTCATCTCATAAAAATTTCAGCTTCTGAACCTTCGTAGAAAAAAAAATTAGAGCAAAAATGCCACGATAACCTGTTTCAGATGGCAAAATCCCCTGCCTAAGGAGGAAATGAGGATCACAATTTATATAAATTCTTAAGCTGAGAGAGGCTTCAACAAGTGAAAATGGGAGGGATTTTCAGAGCTTAAAAAATATTAATTATGACTCTTCAATGGCCCATGCCCCAACCCCATGGGGTTTTAGGCCACTAACTAGGAGTACAAACTTCAAACATGAATATCTCTCAAACCGTGAAGAATTACATGGCGTGCCATATATCAATGGAAACATATCGACAAGTAGAAACCATAAAAAGCATTATTAACCCAGAATATATTAATTTGGTAGGTAAAAGATCCCATGCAATATTGTTTTAGCCCTTGGTGCTGCTTCGGTTGATATTAATGACAACCGATGATCAACATAATCATGATCGACACCACACTTAGGGAAAATTCTTTCTACCCAACTTTGATGTGTCATCCAAATGTTCTACCAAATCATGGGTAGAAAAACTCGACATCTACTTTCAGTTGAAGAAAGTTCCAAAGATGGAGGCTACCAATATTGCAGCATTGCGTCTTGAAGGTGAAGCACGTGACTGGTGGTTCCATGGCTTGTCTACATTGGGTCATGTCAATGTGACTCCTAATTCTGAGTTCACTAGAAGGCTCATGGAAAGGTTTGACATAAGAGATCCAGAGGCACCATTCATGAGCCTTGCAAAGTTGAAAAAATCAAGTAATACATAAACTTACATCTCTGAATTTTTAAAACTTTCTGTTATGGTTCCTAATTTGTCTGCAGCAAGAAGAGTGTACATGTTCATTTTTGGTCTAGATGAACCTTTTCATGGATTGGTTAAATCTACAAATCCCACTACCCTGCATGATGGTATTGAAAGGGCTAAAGACCTTCAAGATACCCTGCCAAAAGCAAAGGAAAAATTTCATCATAAGCCCTCTTTCCTTCTAAGGGAAAGGAATAAAAATATGCTCCTTCAAAGGAGAGCTCATACAAGAAGCCTCTTGATGAAGAAGTCCAAAGAGATCTAAGAATAACGAAGATTTTCTTCACTTGCCAAGAATCATGGGCACCTGCACATAGATGCGTTCTTGGAAAAGCACATTACATAGAGGTCTTCTCAGATGATGATGAGGAAGAAGAAGAAGAAAAAATGAGGGATCACAACGCTGGCATAGCAGGAGATGATCCACCACCATATGGAGGTGAGGATGTAACAATTGCTCCAATCAGAAGCACTCTTGCATCCTTAAGTGTGATACCCAAGTATCATAAAACTTCCACACAAGAAATAGAGATGAATTTGCACAATGGAAGCAGAATATGATCATCCCATATATTATGCACATGAAGATGATCTAAGAGACATCATTATCTTATGGTAAACCACCTAGGAGACCACTTGATTTAGAATTGATGAAATATATCTCACATCCTGATGCTCCATTCATAGATCCAAAAATGAAGGGAGCACTAGAAGACCACAACACATCATTGAGAGTGTTGGATGAGTTCAAGGAGGAGGGAGATATTCTTCCAATAACACCATTGTCTACTCCCTCATCTCATACTACGCTGAGAGAAAATGCTGCAAGGTTGGTAGATCACACCATCATGGGGCAAGCAGAGCAATCCTTGGCTATGGAGACTCAAAAGATGATTTCACTTGGAGAGAAATCTTCCATACTTGACAAAATATGGTAGTCACACATGAACACTTTGGCAAGACCAAGGAGGTTTTTGATATATGATAGCCTTCCATGGGAGACTAACTTCCAAGAAATTCCACCTTCATTTGAGCATGTGCATATACAAGAAGGGCAGCAAGGAGGGAATAGAAACCTTCCATCATATACCTTTGGAATGGGAAATGTCAAAGAAGAGAAGAAGGGAAGGAATGACCTTCCAACACATACCTTTGACATGAGATATTTCAAGGAGGAGAGAAGCCACGTGACTATTACACCATTTTTTGGTCATCTAACCCATTGGTATTAGATGGACCCAAGTACACCATGTAGACCAATTTTACCCTAAGTATAATTGCATTCACTTTGAAAATAACTTAGTAAAACCACCTTTATTAAGTTGTTTATGGTATAAACAGGAAACCCCATGGGGAAACATTAAATAAATTCATATTTGTTTGGTTCCTCAAGGAATAATTAGTTAAACAATAGTTTAATTAATATTCCTGGTTATATTTAACCCAAAACAAAGAAATTTATTAGATAAATCGTCATTTATCTTATAATTTTGTAAGAATAATTATTTAAACATTACTTAAATAATATTCTTTGTTAAATATGACTAAATCTCCCTAGATAATTAAGTAAATCATTATTTATTTGATTATTAATCAACCATATCCTTAAAATGATAAATAAATCATTTATTTATTTATTATTAGTTAACCACATCCTTAAAATGATAAATAAATCATTTATTTATTTATTATTTCTTAATCACATCCTTAAAATGATAAATAAATCATTTATTTATTTATTATTTACAAATAAGGGGATTTGAGTCAAGTCAAATTCCTTTTCCCTCCAACAAATATAATAAAATATTCCATAAAATTTGGATCTTGATTTGGTTAATAATATTTTAACTATGCACCAATATCTAGACAAACTCAATATTTTGTTATAAATAGAAGTGTTTTCCCATTCATTTGTCACCTTTTGTTGCCTAAATATCACTCTGGATCTCAACTCTTGGTTTGGACATTGATCCACCATCATAGCCATATTTTCCATTTTTGTCTGGGTTTTCTACACCATCAAGAGAGAGGAATTCTAAATCTGAAGTGTTGAGGACTTACAAGAACCCATCCCATTGAGAAGAATAGGGAACACCCTCTTGTATTTTCCTCCCAGGTGCCATTAATAAAAATTTCATTGGATATATTCTTGTCTTGTCTATTGGATATATGGAGTAAATCTTGTTTTCTCTACTATTTAATGTCTTCTAATGGATATATCTAGATTTTTGCAGCATTTGTCTTGATCATCTAACCGCAGATATGAAGATATTAGCATTAATTTCTGCTGTTAGGGCTATTTTTTATGTGCAGCTAAAGTGGTATTTTTTCATACGCTTCTAATCAAGATCCATACTAAAAACTGGCGACTCCACACAGGTTTACGATTACGATCGATGTCATTTTTCTGATCCTTGCATATCTAGCTGCTTCAAACCCTAGAATTTCTCTTCAACTGCTTGTTTTTTCTTTTCTTTATGTTGTGTTTAACCCATAAAACCCTAAAACGATAAAAATTCTGACTTCCGTGTGTTTTCGGACCTATTGCGCAGGTGACAAACATCAGCCGTAGGTAAGATGACAATTTTTTTTTGAAATCTGTCGCCGAGAGTGCTAGAAGTGTAAGTTGCACTTTTCAGCCCAAAACCTGTGACTTGGATCTCCAAGGCGCACTTTAGAGCCCAAAAAGTGTGACCTTTGCTGAAAACAAGTTAGAAACTGCGACTTGAACTTTTTGCAGGGATTTTTCTGAAATTTTTTCGGGTTTGTCTGAGCCTCTGTTCAGGGTTTTCTAACCTTCCTCTATGCCCATTTTGGACATGTATTTGTTATTTTTCGCTCAAATAAGTGGGAACCTGGCCCCATAGGGATTATTTACCCTCCACTTTTTGTGGAAGAGTTTTTGCTGTTGCAGGTTGTCTGAAATTTCAGAGTCTTCAGCCATTTTTTCAGATCTGATACCTCACCTTCAGATCCATTTTATATTGGATTGTTATCCATCCAAATCACCTCATCTAGATTTTTTTGGGTTTTCCTCTAGGTTTCACTCTGTTTCCCTCTAGGAGATAGCCTTTCGCCACCTTTTTTACAGTAATTTTTCCTCTGATTTGTTGTTGTTTTCTGAACCACTTTCGAGGGGATTTTTTCTTTTAGATCCCTGTCCCTCTTGACCTTAGATCTATTAGCCTTTTTAGTTTGTTTTGATTAGTTTTTTTACTCACTTATAGACTATTTTTTGAGAGACCCGCCTCCGTGGGGGCAACCAATATTTTCTAGTCTATTGGCCCATTAATACTCTTAAGAGTGCTAATGGGCATGTCTATGCCATGCCACCCAATGCCATACTTGCCGGTAAATCTCCAGCAGCTGATAGGATAGGGTCGATTTATGAGCGCAACCTTCCATGCTCTTTTCAAATTCTATATCGCGCCAAAAAGTAACTGGTTTCCAAACTGGAAAGAGCGTGAAAATAACAAGAAGCGAGAGAGGAGAAGAGCCATTGCGGCCAAGATCTTCACAGGTCTGAGATTTTATGGGAATTAAAAGCTTCCCAAGCACTGCGATAAAAATGAAGTGCTCAAGGCCCTTTGTGCAGAGGCTGGTTGCGTTGTTGAAGAAGACGACAGTGCCTACATAAAGGTACCAAAATTTCATTCGCATATCTCTCTTTCTCTGAAATGATCTCTCTCTCTCTATATATATATATATATATGATAAAATGTGAATTTTCCCTTTTTGTATCAGGGAATGAGGCCTCCTCTTTCTTTGAAATGATCTCTCTGTATATATGATAAAATGTGAATTTCACCCTTTTTGTAGCAGGGAATGAAGCCATCAGAATGCGTTAATGGTGTCTCATCACCCGTGGAAGGGAATAATCCTTACGGATTATTAGTAGAAGGAGGGGCAGAGAATGGATCTCTGATTCCCTAGCTAAAATACCTCGGATCAGTAGGGCTTCCCAGTAATGGTCTGCGGAGCATATGCTACAGTGCACCTGTAACGCCTCCCTTGAGCTCTCCAACAACAATTAGGTGCTCAATTCCATACAATATAAAAAGTGAATGGGATAAAGATACCTCTGATGGTTTTCAGGGTGGGTTTCTGAATTATGCCTCTGCCTCGCCGTGGCAAATGCAGCCACAAAAATCTTCCTTTTTTTCCTTCAATTGTCAGGTCGATCCTGCGCCTCCCATGGGGCTTTTCACCGAGCAGGTTCGTGGAACCATTACTTATACAAAGACCGAGGGCGCCAGAGTAGATTCATCATGTTCCAAAATCTACTCTGAGAATAATCTTTCACACCAGATGACCCTGATGAGTGGTTTAAGCACATGGAAGGGTGAAAAGATACACAATTTAGTTTGAGATGATGACCTTGAATTGATGCTTGGTTGCCTCTTTGTCAAGGCGATGCCAAGATTTGAACCCTGACCAAGAAAAAAATACTCATACTACTAACTGACTAAATAATATTTACTCTGTAACTAGAGCGACCATCCATGAAAAGGTAAATTTTAGTATATGCATAAATCTGTCTCTGTAAAAATGAAGGGAAAATTTGAAGTGAAAGGAGCAGACATCCATCCCAATTGTGTATGATGGGATGATACTCTTATTCTTCCTTCTTTTTGTTGCAGAGGGTGACTTTGCTCCTTGTCTTTGTTGCAGAAGGTGGCGTTGATGTTATATATATAATATATTTTTGATCTTTTTTCACCTGTGATGAAATCTGCTTGATGAGTTACATGCATTTTGTTACGTGTGTCGGAATCCTCTTTCATCAACAGTGTTGACTGTAGATTTTGATTCTTGTTTCTGTGCAGTGATTAATGGGTGTTTTTTGAATTTTGTTTTCATTAACACATTAAATTGAGAACCAGTCTAATGATTATACACGTTTTCATTTTTTTTAAATATGGTGTTACAATTTTTGGTAAGATCTTGAACTCATCAGTTTAAAATATATTTTTGATAATATTTTGAACTTAATCTCTTTAAAATACATTTTGGATTTTATAAATAAATTCAGCCACCTGATTTTTTTGGGAGGTTGTATTGTTGTACATATAGCTTGAGTGGGCCTAATGGTTAAGAGCATGTGTTTCTTTTTAAGAGGTTACAAGTTCAAAACCACAGTGGGGTAGAGTATTTATGCCTTCGTCCAGAATTTCCTTTTACTGAAAATTATTTTAGTTTTTTTGTTTCAATTTAGTCTTAAATTTTTTTTGGTAAGCTTGGCATGATTTTTTTCATTTATTTTCAACAAAAAAAGGTAAGTTACATCTATGTTCAGGTGGGCTTTAATTTTCCAATTGAGAAACTAGGTCTTTTGGCCACCTTACCACATTATAAGCCAAAAAAAACGAAAGAATTTGAGACGGTCTATTGTCTAGATAACTAAAACATAATATCAAAGTCTATGAAGCCTTCAACTACAGAAAAAAAATCAAAAGCCATACTATGCAAATCACGTTGCTATTATTTAGAAGAGTCCACAAGTGTCGAGTATTTTTCACTAGAACTAGGAAATTCTGCCTGAGGGAGACATGGAGTATGATTCTCTATTCTTCTTAGGTAGATTTTTTTCTTCGAAATATGGAATTGAATGAGTTGTAATTCCTTATGAATTTCCTGAAGTCTGGGATCAGTGTTGGAAGGGCTAGTTGAAAATGTCGCCAAGGCTCTAGCCACAATATTCTTCATCAACCAGAAAATATAGACAACATGTTTCTATTGAGAGGACATACCTTTGGAGTGTCCAATATTCGTCACCATTCTTCCACTTCCAATTCCATACTCACTGTTTGTTGGTTTAAATCTGCTTCCCAGCGAGAGATTAACTAACGGATCTAGGGTTGTGTACTAGTCTAATAGGAGACTTGAACATATTCGCGCATGAGACTAGAGGTGGATTTACAACCTCATCCCCAGGCTGAGCGAGGTTGGGTTTGGTTTCCTTCCTACTACTAGTCAACACTTTGGTTCCCCCCTCATCCCCCCTTACCGAGGAGTCTTTGCGAGAGGAAGGGCGCACCATGCTGCCACTATGCCAACCACGAAAGTGATATGATAACCTAAACTCAAGTGTCAATACCTCTATCTCAAGGCATGATCCAGGTGGATTATGGTGGCCACCCACCTATTCCATTTGGACCCCCACCATCGGTTCTTTCAATTTTTCAGTTTCATCACAACTTACTATTTTTAGCAATTTTTCTGGTCGTGAACTTCCGGAGCCGTTTTGAGGCCTTAAACAACGTTTTCTAAAAAAATCGGGAGCAACATGGAATTTTATTTGATGTTTCTCACATCAAAAGTTTTTTTCCTCAGATAGATCTTTCTAACGAGGTATTGAGCGCGTCAAACGAAGATCATATGCTAAAATTACGTCCCCGGGAAGTTGGTGTACCAACTTACCCAAACGGGGCCCATAATTTTGGCGCTTCATCTCATGGGGTTAGTTTTTTGGATGTTTAGGGTTTTCCATTGTTTCTCAATAATAAATAGGCCTTTGAGTATCATTGTAACATAGTTCAGAGGCTTGTAGCCGCCACATCTCTTCTTAGAGATGAGCCTACCAATGCTCTAGCTAGTTTATTTTCATTATGTTTGTAAGCATATTTATGTTATATGATATTAATGAAATGAAGTTCTATTTCCTTTGCATCTCTTTGTTTATGTTTATTTCTGTATATTATTGCATTCCTGCATAAATCCGGATCAAGGCAAAATACTAGATTGAGGTCCTAACGTTCACACTGAGAGTGGAAACCTGTATATTTGTCACAACAAAATTTCATATAACAGTAAGTGTTAAGGTGATAAACCAAATGGTTCTCCACAATTATGAGTTGGGTGCACTAGGATAGGCTAAGCATCTCAAGAAATGGCTCCCCGAGCCTTCTTGAGTCACAACATAGAGTCCAATCGGGGTATCCTTACGCAGGAGATCCCTTTTCTTAAAGGCCAACAGGCTCAACGAAAAGACATATTATAGATAAAATTATCCATGCAAAAATAACATAGTGAATTCCAATGCTTGGTAGAAAGTAAGTCTTATATATTCTCTACTTAAATACCTAGGTTGGCCCATGGTTCCATCATTGTTTTGTCTCTAGAACCCAAGGATATATGGTGGCACAAAAATTTATGGAAATGGTCCTTATCACAAATAATCAAATAAGGATATATGAGCATTGAGAGTGTTGATTGAAGTCAGGTTTAAGTGATAGATGAATTTAGAGAGTTTGTGCATGTCAAGTTATATTAGGTGAGTCGGTAGTCGAAAGGTTTAAATACCCTTCACTGGGCTCATTGTAAGTGATCTCAATCAAGTTTGTGTGATCAATAGAGAAGAGCAGCAGCTCATGTTATTGTGTGTGAATTTTTTGTGTATTATTTTGTGTTTATCCTCTCTGCCTTTCCAAAAAAAACACGTTGGCCTGAACAATATTGCAAATTTTAAAATTTCAAATTCCAATTCGCGGGTTTTTAAATTCAAATTTGACAATTCAAATGCCCATGCGTACATTGTATTGTGGTGTATATCGTATATGTATATACAATGACAACTAGGACAGGATGTGTATCGGGCATCAAAATCCGTGTATGCTCATGTATGTATGAATGCATGAATGAATCATCAGGAGAGAGATGGGACTGTAATGGGTATCACTGTCACATACTCTCAGGGTAGTAAATACTCTATACACTTGGACATATGGCTTTCCCATGCGATTCCGTGTGAGCTTATGATGGGAATTTGATGTTGTAGGGACAGGGACCTCGATATCAAGTGATCAATAAATCTAATGTTATAGTTGAATTAATGTGATTGGGTAGTGTATGTTATTCATTAGATTTATCCAAGTACATTATTAAATGGGTGGCATATATTACCGCGACACATTAATGGGCTATAGCATTGGATTTATTGATAGCCTAAATATCATGGCATATGAAGTACAACTGCATTTAAAAATTCATTTAAAATTAATAAATGCCAAATTATTATATCAAGGTTAGTTGAGACTAGTAAGCTTTGAGTTGTCTATAAGTGTGATTTTTTGAAAAGTTTTATGATTTATTTTCCAATCTAATTTGTCTAGAATTCATTCATTGAAATCACAAATTTTCATGGGTGAGGGTGTTGAATCCATATATACAGTTAAAAAACTAGTTTAAACAACACAAATCAAGATTTCAAAAAAATGTTTTCCGCCGAATTCCTGCCAAAAATCCACCAAAAATTACACTATTTCACAAAAAAAAAATTCCGCTGGATTCCTACCAAAAATCCACCAAAATTTTCAAAAAATTACACTTAAAGATAACTCCAATTTGAATTTGTACAATTTCTACTAGGCATTTGCTTTCAACCCCTATTCATCCAAAATAATTTAAAATATAAATAGTAATGTATTATCATTTTTCAAATTTGGATAGGGGAGAAAATATGTTATAATATATGGTTTAAGGGTATTTTCATTGGGATGCTATAAAGTGCATGAAGGCTTTCTGGCTTTTTCTTTTCATTTAAAAAAAAAATTATAGTGGCAGAAATGATGCATAAATGCCATGCTACTATTAATTGGTAGATTTGTAGTTTTTTATTGAAGTGGTTTGGAAAAATTTGGAGGGACCGCTCTTGTATATAGCTTAATGTAATTTCTCAAGTGGATTTAAGTTTCTAATGGGATTTTCATCAATCTCATAATTTTTTTTTTTTAATTATGCTAAATTCTATTATAAAGTACAAAAAATACAATCATACTTCAAGGCAAGGGTTGTTGGATTAGCCAACCCCTGTTGGATGAAGACAATTCAGAAAATAAAAAATTAGACTACCCTTCAGGGGGAAACCAGCCCTTAACGAGTTCATAAATTCAAAAAATGGGTTTCCCTTCAAGGGGAAACCATCCAAAACCATAAACGTGAGTGACATAGTTTGCAGGAAGATATAAAGATAGATGTAAAAACCATAAAGGAGCATATAAAAACTTAAAGAGAGCAGTGGAAAGGAACTGCACACCTTCGGAGGTGAACCGAGAGCTGGGATGAGAGAAGTTGGGGGTCGATAACATTGGGTTCTTCCACAACAACTGAGATGGAAAAAGAGCATGCATACTGTTGGGTAAATTTACTATTGTAAACTAACGCAAGTATTTATTATCAATCCGGGTTGGTGAACTTAGACGCATCCCCAAAATATATGAGTTTCAATTACGATCAATTCAGAAAATGGTTTATTGATGGTTAGTGAAATGCATATTACAAATATAAATTTAACTTAACTAATTTCTAAACAATAGATCAAGATACATGAAATAATAATCCTTCGAAATATCTGTGGTGAGAGTTTTCAAGAACATGTATAATAGAACTCAATCATTGAGTTTGGATTTTCACAAACTACAATGCCTCTGCCATTCATGGACATGGTCTGAGATATGGATGATGGGTGTTTGCCTAATGTGGGTCAGTAATTCCAGTCCAAGATCGTGGTGGATGGGTAACTGAAAATAGGTCAGGAATGCAGTAGCAAGGGTGCTAAAGGTTCCATGTGTAGCAGACAACTACTCCACATACCATTTCGTGGCTATTCCGATTAGGATGCATTGAAATAGTCTTAGTCGAATAGTATCATCAACAATGTTGTTCGATGAATACCATAGGTGGAAAGTCATAATATGATTTCTGGGGTCTTCCGCTTGCTTCCATTCAAAATTTGGAATGTCCAAAGGGAGCTTCGTGGGCATGGGAGTCCATGTAGGGTTGTGTGCAATGGGATCGTTTGTCAACTTAGTTAAATATGGTAAATTTAACAAAGCTAATAAAGGTGACTGAGAGTTTATAGCCATTACCCTTTGTGAAAACACAATGTTCTGGTTAGGTATAGGGTTTTTCTGTGATGTGCCTTGTTGTGAGTTCACCTGAATTTCCGAATGGGTAGCACTCCACTATCCCCTAAGGATTGTGGGAGGAGTGGTATGTGGTCACCCTATGGAGGTGTTCATTGGTGTGGCGTTGGGTGACCGACGAGGGTTCCCAACTAATGATGCCCCAATAAAGGATGAACCAATAAGCATGGCAGTGCTCCGTCTTTGATGCCTAAATGGAAAAAGACTTGGAACCCCTTCCAGTAATGGGGGGAGGTCCAAAAGGCATCTAGATTGATGAGGTCCCATTGGATCCGTTCTGGCATCATCTAGGTATGTTTTTGGAAAATTTTGAGAGGATAGAGATTACAATCAAAGAAAAAATCTGATCGCATACATAAAACAAAATGAAAATAAAAGATAAAATTTCCCTTTAGATTAATCCTATGTGACAAGTCAATAAAAAAAATGGTTTTTTGTTGTTTTTTCGTATGATACTCAAATCCTAGAAGACCTAAATTGTCCTCACATGCTCAAATGTAACTGGGCCTTGAGAAGATATCTTTTGAATGCTGGGGCAATGTCCCGAAAGAGCTGGCGATGCCTCCAGTCAACCGAAGAAAATCAACCAAGGTAAGGGTAGAGGATCTAATGCTTGCCTGCACCGTCACCTATAGGGAAGGATGCCCTAATTTTGGTCGCTAGGTACCGTCGTTCCACATGAGCGTTTGAGTGTTGGGCTTCTTGGTAGTTCATCTACCAGTACCAAGTATTAAACAGGTCAGGTAGCCCCGAATAATACTGCACGCACTGGGCCTAAGCCTAACCCCCTTTGAATCGGGTCTTTGTCGCACTCGAGTTTTCTTTGCCGTGGGTAGATAAACGGATTTAAAAATTTCCTAAACAGTCAAATTCTATGTTTCAAGATGTAAACTGACCAAGGCAGCTTATTGGATGCCTACCCCCTTGGTCCTAACTTAAGCTATAACTTCTCTTGTGGCCCCTGTGGGGAGAGTTTAATTTGTTTAGTTAAGTGAGTTTTAGGTGGCTTTGATTCACTTAAGGTGTGAATGTGTGTGAGCAAGAGGTGAAAAAGCGCATATTTTGAACATGTGGATATGCGGTGATCCTTTTCAAAATCCCCTATTTAAACTAGGTTTGGTTGTTCCTTGCCCAAAAGTAAAACATGTGCGGATGTGGGCCGCTTACAATGCTTCCTAGTTAATCTAAATGATCAACTATAGGGAGATGGTGAATTATCAGTAGAGAGTGTTCATATGCTTTCCTAGGATCACCCGTGGGTGCAAAGGTAGCAGAGATTACTTGCTTTTCTAAAGATAATTCGATCCCAGTCCTGAATCCTAGTGCCAAAAATTGAACTAATATTAATGACTTTCAACTAGGAAAATGAAAAGAAAATATTTTCTTATGGTGTGCCACTTACAACTTGTCCTATTTAAACTAAATTTTTTGATGAAGAGAAAAACCCACTATAAGTAGGTTTCCCTTTCATTTTACAAAATGAGCCTGAAACTCAAAGTGTATCAAACTGTAGGTTCATAAACCCGATGGTTCAATCTTGAGACCTGTGGTTAATAGGCCCATTATGCTTCCACTGTGACACTTTGATATATCGGAAGCACTTTTAAACGAAACCCCACTCTTCAATACTCTTTTAACTAATTCGTGTGGCTACCCAACATTAAATTATATTGGGGTTGATTTACAAAACAATATACCCCATAACCTTAACCAACGAGACCCAGTCCCATCTGGATGTGCTTTCAGCCGAAACTCAAAAGCGTTCAACTTCCGTTTATAATATATCTGGTCCACAATTGTTCTTGACCTCTGAGCACCTCTCGTTCACAAAAACCATTGGATCCTTAACCCTCTCTATCAGACGATGATCGCACTTTTTATGGACAGAACGTTAACTCCATAAAAGAATGCGAAATAGGGGGTATCAAGCTTGTGAAGTGGCTCAATGCCAATTGATCGCAATTGTTTTTGGTGAAACCACCCCTGGCTCAAAAGCGGTGCGACATCGGTGGGTTGGGTTTTCAAAACCACCTTCCTCTGGCTTACACTCAGCGCATCAAACATGGAATTATCTTTGTGGTTAGACTAATCTCTGCTTCCCTTCCGCATATTCCAAAACAGCACAGAGCTCCACTGTGCTCTCACTGCACACTCAATTCACAATCCAACATGAATCTAGATCCAACTCGTATGGTCTGGTGCCAATTTAATCCGCCATACTCTATAGTAACTCACAGCTCGCAACAATCATGAATCACATCGGCTACTGTGAATTATAATGGCACCCTGGATCGCTATCGATCTGTTTAGTGATCGATAGTTGATCATACATCCTGACAGCATTAACCCATAAGCCTGAACTATAATTAAACCAAAATTAAACACACAGAAATCACGCCTATGAACTCACAAATTTAGATAAAATAAACCACACTAAACACAAAAAATCTGCACAACAATTTCTCTATTATATACAGAATATCATTTGAACAAATCTAAGGCATTTCAGCCTTAGCCCCAATTCCACTTCTGGTTACATTGTGTTCGCTCCCTCTCTATTAGACATTACAGGCTTGCTGTTTATATATATAAATTACAAAAGATCATGAATCGCTCAGAAAACTCTTAGTCTTCTACTCACACACATGGCAAATCAGTTACATAAATTTCAGCATCGGTTTAAAAAAAATTCGCCCCAATTTTCATGACTATTCACATACCCAGCTTCAGATCCGACTTAATTCAAATCTGTCTGGATGCCCCTGCATCAAACTCCCGAGGCACAAAAATTTATGACCTCCTGATCATAACTCTTCTTTAACTATGAGAAATTCTACCCACCTCATCTGTGGAACTGCTCCTTGTGATCTTCCTGCAACAACATGCTTGAACAATTTTCACCTGCATCCTTTGTGGAATTTTCCTCTGTGAGATGCAACAAAACCTCTGCAATAGCAAGTCCTCCCTACTACCAGATACCTCACCAAGCTTCTCTCCCTAGCTTCGGCTTTTGGCATCTCTCTAGTTCGCTCCTGTGGAACCATTTGAGCATTCCTGTTCTAGGTTGCTGCAATATTCTCACCTTCCTCTTCTACTACCTTCACAATATAAAATAAAATCACAAGCTTACAAATTTTCACAAAACTGTACCTCTTCTTCCTTTGTACGCGAAATACTTCTCCTTCGCAGGAAATCATTTCCCTGCTCTGATACCACTTGATGAAGAGAAAAACCCACTATAAGCAGGTTTCCCTTTCATTTTACAAAATGAGCCTGAAACTCAAAGTGCATCAAATTGTAGGTTCATAACCCCGATGGTTCGATCTTCAGACTTGTGGTTAATAGGCCCATTATGCTTCCACTGCGACACTTTGATATATCGAAAGCACTTTTAAATGAAACCCCACGCTTCAATAATATTTTAACTAATTCGTGTGGCTACCCAACATTAAATTATATTGGGGTTGATTTACAAAACAATATACCCCATAACCTTAACCAATGAGACCTGGTCCCACATGGATGTGCTTTCAGCCAGAACTCAAAAGCATTCAACTGTCATTTATAATATATCAGGTCCACAATTGTTCTTGACCTTCGAGCACCTCTCATTCGCGAAAACCATTGGATCCTTCGCCCTCGCTATTGGACGATGATTGCACTTTTTATGGACAGAACATTAACTCTAGAAAAGAATGCAAAATAGGCAATATCAAGCTTGTGACATGGCTCAATGCCATTTGATCGCATTTTTTTTTGGTGAAGCCACCCCTGGCTCAAAAGCGGTGTGAGATCGGTGGGTTGGGTTTTCAAAACCACCTTCCTCTAGCTTACACTCAATGCATCAAACATGGAATTATCTCTGCAGTTAGACTATTTTCTACTTCCCTTCTGCAGATTCCAAAAGAGCGCAGAGCTCCATTGTGCTCTTACTACACACTCAATTCACAATCTAGCATGAATGTAGATCCACCTCGTATGGTCTAGTGCCAATTTAATCTGCCATACTCTGTAGTAACTCAAAACTCGCAACAATCATGAACCACATCGGCTACTGTGAATTATAATGGCACCCTAGATCGCTATCGATCTTTTCAGTGATTGATAGTCGATCATACAACCTGACAGCATTAACCCATAAGCCCAATCTATAATTAAACCAGAATTCAAAACACAAATACACAGAAATCACGCCTATGAACTCACAAATTCAGATAAAAATAAACCATACTAAACACAGAAAATCTGCACAACAATTTCTCTATTATATACAGAATATCGTTTGAACAAATCTAAGGGATTTCAGCCTTAGCCCCAATTCCACTTCTGGTTACATTGTGTTCGCTCCCTCTCTATCAGAAATTATAGGCTCACTGTTTATATATAGAAATTACAAAATATCATGAATCGCTCAGAAAAATCTTAGTCTTCTACTCGCACACATGGCAGATCAGTTACATAAATTTCAGCATCGGTTTAAAAAAAATTCGCCCCAATTTGCATGACCATTCGCATACTTAGCTTCAGATCCGACTTAGTTCAAATCTATCTGGATGCCCCTGCATCATGTTTTCTCTATAGGGAGATTGTAGAGTATCAAGAGAGAGCATTAATATGCATACCTAGGGTCACCGTTAGGTGCAAGGGTGGCAGAGATTACTTGCTTTCTTTTGGTATTTTAATCATGGTCCCGAAATCCTAATGCAAAAATTAAAACTCAATTTAATGCAAGAATTTGAAAACTAACTAAAGATGTGTGGACTTGGGCCAATTATTCTTTTTTAATTAACCTATGTGTTTGATATCTACTATCAATAATCAGCTTATCTAGATGACATGTGTGGATATGGGCCACATTTCTTGTCTCCTAATTAAACTAGATGAGTATATCATAGTAAACTAAAAATTAGAATGATGCACTAGCTACACTAAAGTTGAGCTAAAACACCTGTCTAACAGTCAAGAAATATCAACACAATGTAAAGCCAATTCAAAGAGCACATACAAGAATAGAGTCATTAAAGCCAATTATTTTTTCGAGATTTTTTTCAAATAAATAAAAATAAGAATGATTAATTACATCAAAAAAATAAGTTTTAATGTTTAATGATATATTAAAAAAATATTATATAACAGTTTGATATATGTTTTGATTTTAACTTTAAAATTAAATTATTACTATACAAATATTTAATGTTAACTAATAATTCTAATTCTTTTAAAATGACATATTTAATGCTAATTAATAATTCTAATTCTTTTAAAATAAAAATGATGTTATTGATAATAATAATGATGTTATTAATTTTTTTTTTACATAATTATTCATTTAAAATAAACACATGTTTAAAAGGCCCACAATTTTCTTAGGAAAGTAATGCGATGTAATTCCTAGCATATGTTGCATTTTGAAATAGGTAACAACTCTCATCTCATCATAGCATGTTGGTGTTATAATTATATATTTTTTTCATTCTACGCAACTCGAACCAAATGAACAAATCTTAGTTTCCGATTCTTTTCAATTGTGATTATGTTTTTGGCAAAGTGAAATAAAGCAAGGCTTACTTAACTACAAATATTAATGAGAATCTGGTTATATAAGTTGAACATATTATATCCAGTTATGTGATGTGGCAATACACCTTTATTTTTGTATTGTATAACTATGTATAGATTGGTGTCATTTTCATTTGATTTCATGGTGTACTCTTTTCTATGGAAGCAACGTTGTAGATGATGTTTTGCATACACTAGTCGTTATTTTTGAAATCAAGTCTAATATGGCATATTTTGTTTTAAGGAGATTTTATTCAAAACATCCAAAACTATTTTAGAAATCAAGTCTAATATAACATATTTTGTTTTAAGGATATTTTATTCAAAACATGCAAAAATATTTTAGAAATCAAGCCTAATATGGCATATTTTGTTTTAAGGAGATTTTATTCAAAACATCCAAAACTATTTTAGAAATCAAGTCTAATATGGTATATTTTTTTTAAGGATATTTTATTCAAAACATCCAAAACTATTTTAGAAATCAAGTCTAATATGGCATATTTTGTTTTAAGGAGATTTTATTCAAAACATCCAAAACTATTTTAGAAATCAAGTCTAATATGGCATATTTTGTTTTAAGGATATTTTATTCAAAACATCCAAAACTATTTTAGAAATCAAGTCTAATATGGCATATTTTGTGTTAAGGATATTTTATTCAAAACATCCAAAACTACATGTTTGTCATCGTGACAAAAAATGATGATATAAAGGCCTTTCTCAATATATTGAACTCCAAACAATAGGATAACAATGTTGACAGAATATGATCTATTTAATGAACCATCGTCATGAAGCACCTAGAGTCGATAAGCTTGTCCTTAATTTAGATGCTCGACATAGTATAGTAGTTTGCAAAAATTGCGGAGTAGATTTATTATTTATTTATTTTTATTTAAGATGTAATAATGATTTTTTTATAATATCTTTTGAATTTAAGCAATAAATTTAAAAAGGCATTTCATACTCAAATTTTATAATGGAATAAATAAAATATACTTTGAATTAAAAATTACAAATCAATAATCATATATTTTTAAAAAATTGTTTAAATAAAATAAATTTAAAATAAAAATTGAAAAAAAATCACATACATTAATCAAAATGAAAAAAATTAAAAACAACTTAAAAAAAACAGATTTAATAATAAAGACTTAGGCATCTTAAAGGCCTAGGCACAACAATAGCTTCTTGATGCATTGCATAATAAATATTTCACTCTCCTATCATCAACTACATAGACTAGAGAGGTTGGTTTTATCAAGACAAAAAGAAGCTATGAAACAATAAATTTAAAAAGAAATTTCATACTAAAATTTTATAATGGAATAAATAAAATATACTTTGAATTAAAAATTACAAATCAATAATCATATATTTTTAAAAAATTGTTTAAATAAAATAAATTTAAAATAAAAATTGAAAAAAAATCATATACATTAATCAAAATGAAAAAAATTTAAAACAACTTTAAAAAAAATAGATTTAATAATAAAGGCCTAGGCATCTTAAAGGCCTAGGCGCAACAATAGCTTCTCGATGCATTGCATAATAAATATTTCACTCTCCTATCATCGACTACATAGACTAGAGAGGTTGGTTTTATCAAGACAAAAAGAAACTATGAAACAATAAATTTAAAAAGAAATTTCATACTAAAATTTTATAATGGAATAAATAAAATATACTTTGAATTAAAAATTACAAATCAATAATCATATATTTTAAAAAAATTGTTTAAATAAAATAAATTTAAAATAAAAATTGAAAAAAAAATCATATACATTAATCAAAATGAAAAAAATTAAAAACAACTTTAAAAAAATAGATTTAATAATAAAGGCCTAGGCTCAAAAATAGCTTCTCGATGCATTGCATAATAAATATTTCACTCTCCGACTACATATACTAGAGAGATTGGTTTTATCGAGACAAAAAGAAACTATGAAAACAATAAATTTAAAAAGACATTTCATACTAAAATTTTGAAGTGACCATTGTCTCCTCCTCCATTTCATTTGGAAATAAATACCCACCACCCATTGTAAGTAAAGATAATCTGCAGAGAACAATTTATAAAGTAAGTGCACCTTTCAGTGTTATAAATGGTGACAAACTCTTTCATCTCATTATATTTTGGAAATTAAATAATACTTAATTTGGTTATATAGAATCTAAGAATTTATTTTTATTTTAATATTGTTTTTCTTTATACCCTAATCATAATAATAAAAAGATACTTTTGATTTTAAACATTAAAATTGATCGCCATCTTATAATATTTTATTTTCTTTTCTTTTAACACTTTATCAAATTACAAAATTCCCTTAAATTTTAATGTAATATTATATTGTTTTCTAAAATAATCTATATAATAAAAAAATATTATTTATTTATACAAAATATTATATGTTGTTGTTTCTATTAGAATATTTAAATTGTTTTATTTTATTAAATTTAAAATATTCATAAATGATTTGATATTAAAATTCATAATAATATTATAATAAAAAAATTATATCTTTTAATATAATACTTTTAATTAATTATTAATCAAATAGAAATATGTTTTTATCAATGAACCAACAGACCTATAAAAAAATAAAGAATATCAAACTATTAACTATTAACACTACATAAGTCCCATTTTAGCATCATAAAGAATTGAAATCTTGGAAAGAACGTGATGTGCAGAGGGTTTGTAAAATAATTTAACTTTAATATGTTTTTTTATATAAAAAAATAAAGTGTAATAAAAAATATATTTATTTATTTATTGAAATTTGAAAAAATAATTTTAAATAATCTGATATTTTATTGAATTTATCAGATTAGAGAATAAGTAAATAAACAAACATAAATTTAAATAAATAAATAAATAAAACAAATAAATATATTATCTATGCAAATAAATATATTATCCATACAAATAAATATATTTTTATAATTCATTAAAACTGAATTTATGTTTTATTTTATTTTTTCAAACTATAATTTATACCAATATAAAGAAAAATGTTGTCGTCATGTAGTTGTCTTTATATTATGGTCTAAATGGGTGTAACAAAAACCACTCCATCCCTTGTTATAGTGTAAATTTATTTGGATGTATGCTTAATTGGGAAATAAGTGCAATGCTAAAAAAAAAAATGGAACTTTCTGTGTCTCATAGTTACTTAGAATTTGATAATAATTTAGAATTAGAATTTTTAAATTCTTCAACCTTAAACTCATTTTAGAATTTACAACATTGTAAAATCTTATTAAAAATTAACCCAAAAATATTAGATATCATTTTTGGTATTCCATTACTTTAAGCAAGCAATTTATCTATGACCATTTCCATGAGAGGTAGTAGTAACTGGCTAATTTCTCATGATTTTTAAATAGTCCACTTAGCATTCATTACATCAGGTGATTGAATAGTTCACTTAGCACTCATTGAATCTGATGATTCTCACAGGGGTGAAGAAGTGAGATTGAATCTAGTGAAGCTCACAGGGGTGAAGAAGTGGGATTGAAACTAGTGAAATGAATCAGATAGCGTCAATCATCACTTTCAAGGCTTGCACCCAGTAATCGGGACTTCCGGGGAGGTCACCCATCTCATCCATCTCAGAACAACCATCTCACCCATCTCAGAACTCCTTTGGCTCAAGCTCGGTTAACCGTGGAGTTTTCCCTACAATAAATACTACTTAACTTGCTATCCCATTTGCAAAACCTTAGCAAATATTGTACCTCATGAACCATTAAAAAAACACTATGAAAACCCCTCATACCAAAAAAATGTTGTTTAATATTTCAAAACATATTTAATTTTTTTTAAATTCCAAATCCCTATATTAAATAGCCACAATGATCAATTTTTCATTTTTTAATTAAAAAAAAAAAAAAAACCAAACTATAAAATATTCTGCTTAAATTTTTATTAATTTATAAGGCATCTAATTTTAATTTTTTTATGTTAATATAAAGTAAAGAAAAACCTATTTTCTATATTAATATAAAATAATTCTGAAACAAAACCTGAACATACACAAAACCTGAACATACATAAAACTTATTATAATAAAAGTTTAATTAAATTTAAAAAGGTGATATAATAAAAATTTAATGTAAACGTTTTATGGGCTTCACGCAGACCCATTCATACTTTGAGACTTCACTGTGCCTTCTTGGTAACAGAAACAAAGGGCGGCATACATAAAATTACGTACACCCAAAAAGTTCAAATATACGAATGTCTTTTTATCTTCCGCGGCTGTGGATGATGGCAAGTATGGCATGGGTGGCATGGCATAGACATGCCCATTAGTACTCTTAAGAGTATTAATGGGCCAATAGACTGGAAAATAAGGCTTTCCCTCCTTGGGTTTAGATTATTGCATTATTAGTTGTTTCTTTTCTGTTTTTGCGGACCTATATACTTTCATTTGTAGGTTTATTTACAGCTATACAACAACACTTCTTATTTTTCTCTACAAACTTCTAGGTTTAAAAATTAAAATTTACACACTTCACACACACAACTTAAGCAAAAAAGGGCTTGGTTAACATTGCCAAGAAAAGACTCTAAAACATTGAAATCAATTGATCCTGCACCTGTCTGCCCTTGTTTTGACATTGTAATCAGTTGATCCTGCAACTCCTTGCCCTTGTTGGTCTCTTTTTCCTTTGTGCCATGTTTGTGTCATCACCATTATGCCACCAAGGTGTTTATCCCAGAGACTTCTTGGCCTTCATCCTCAGTTTCTGGTAGGGATACTTACTCCTCCACATAGGATTCGAGTTAGCCCTCAACCGAGTCCACACACTGACTCTTCTTCTGGTCCTTCGAGTTCTCCTTCTCATTCCACCTTCGGTTCTCTCTGTGACACCTTCACTATGTCTGGTGCAGGACCTAATACTAGTGGTAACCCTGGCCCTCCCGCTGAGAATACTGCTAGTGGGACCGCAATGGACACTACCTCGGCTGCACCCTTTCTCCCTTTCATGGCAGACCTCAGCCTCCCCAACTTCGACCAGTTGATAAATTACCCTATACACCATGATGCTAGTTGGCTTGCTATGCCAACAAAGATCCCTTCATACATCCCAAATTTTGAAGGTCTTGCTGGACAATATCCTTTAAATCATGTTCGATCTTTCCACATGTTGTGTCGTCTAATTCCATTACCAATGACTCTATCTGTCTTCGGTTGTTCCAATGAATGCTTACTGGTGAAGCTTATGAGTGGTATGTTGATCAAGCCCCTTCTTCTCATACCACCTTTTTGACTCTTGCCGAGAAATTTTTATCTTATTTACAGCTTCCCCTTTGTTACGACACTGGTACCAAGCTCTTGACCTCTTTATGTCAATCATCTATGACCTGCCTATCCGACCATGTTCAGGAATGGCAGAGAAGTAGGAGACTCTATCAAGCCCCTACCTTCGAAGACCATGTCTACATGGACTGCTTCCTTAGGACTCTCTTGCCACCTATCGGGAAATACATCGCATCGCACTTTCCTCAAACCAAAGAAGCCACTCTCCAAATTGCGTTAAAACATGACCTGATCTATGCTCAGTTGGGTTATGTTTATACCATTTTACCCGATCTTCCTAGACCTAGTGGTGCCAACACACCTGGGGCATCTCACATTGCTGACAGTATCGTTGGAGATCTCTTTAATCTGTATGCTCAACCTCCCATGGGCTATGGTTTCTCTCAGGATGGGGCCAGCACCTATGACACTTATCCCCCTCCCGGTAGCACATATCTAGGATACGGCATGCCTCCTATTTTTTCCCAACCTCCTATTTACCACACTACTACCAAACCTCCTTTTTATCCATATCAACAACCTGGTGCTCTATCTCCTATGGCATTAGCACCTCCTCCTCCCTTACTCTTCTGTCACCCCTTTTGACAACATGCATGTGAACCTCTCCTCTCATGATGAGGAGTAAGATAGCTTCGTCACGTCAGGTGGTCTTTCTTCCATCAGTCACCTCATCCTCCCTTAATCTTCTATCACCTCTTTTGACGACATGCATGCAAACCTCTCCTCTCATGATGAGGAGTAAGGTAGCTTTTCCACGTCAGGTGGTCTTTCTTCCATCAGTCACCCCATATTCTATTATGATGACAACATTATGGAAGTAGCCACCACTCCTGAATTTATCAATCCCCCCTTACATTGAACTCATGCATTCGAACCACATGCACCTTGTAGCCATTACATTGACACCCAATGTTTGGGTAAGGGGGCAACCATATTTGAGAGACTAGGAGAAGCAGTTCTCCACCACTCTCCTATTGAATCTAGTCATGTCGACTCTAGTCCCATTATTATTCCACATTTATAAGAACCTATATAGTCCCATATCACTTCAAGATCTCTCTAGGGATGACACCCCTCATCATTCCTTCATATTTCATCAGCAACCCAGTCTCATAGACATTTTCGTTGACCAACATATGGGTTTTCTGGGAGAACATCAGTTCATTATCTCCAAATCATATCTTTGGGGTATTAACACCATATATGCCAACCCATAAACTTAAAGTCCATTTGATTCATATATGCAGTACCAAAAGAAATTGGTAATCATCTATTTCCTTTCTCAAACTGCATAACCATACCGAAAACAAGTGGCGCACCACATCATTAAAATGTGTTTAGATTTTCCTTTTTCTAAATACATTTTGGCATGTCCATAACATGCCTAGGGGCACCCATGCTCCTCAACCATAAAATCTTGGATCTAAGCCTATAACAACAATGAAACCCCCTTTCTCTAATAGGCCACACTTTCCAGGTCATTCCTTAGGATAGGTAGTAGTTTTCTGCCTAGTACCTACTACCTAGGCCGCAGAACAGACCCCAAGAAAGTGCGACCTGACCTGTTCATGAGCTCTGGGTACCTAAGTTGAACTTTAAGCCCACTAAAATGAAAGAGTAGAATTAGGCATCTTACCTACAACTGTCAAATCTTAAATTCCAACGGTCAGTTTATCTGCTATAACCGCCGTAAGATTTAAGGCCTCCTCTTCTCACGAAATTCACCACGGCTCCACTGGAAAATGAGTGAATCGGGAAGGAAAATACCTTATTAAAAGAAAACCCCTGATTTTTCTTTCGCTTACTGCGAAAAAACTGTAGCTCAGTTTGACGAAATGTCTATACCATTGGAAATATCTCACCAAGCCCTCAAATGGGTATCTATTAGCTTTTTGTGATTTGATACTTCACCACGACACATTTTGTCCCAGAAGCGCCACTTAACCCTTCCTCAAAATAGATTTTTTTCACTTTGAACACTCGTACTGGGGGAACCACATTGCCTCCATGCTTGTCAACACTCATGTCGACTTTCGTCATGAGTCACCATCTTGTACTCATGCTTTTATGGTCCCCATTGGACCCTTCTCCTCTGTGGCAGCACCATCAAGTCGCCCTTGTTTAGAGAATCCAAGTTGAGTCATCATTGCCTTCATGGAGTCTATCCCCAGTCCCTTCACATCTCACCATAGTCCTCCATCCTTAATTTCTTTCTCCCTCTCTCGTGTCGAATATTATGGCCTTTAGTCCCACTATCCCCTATCCCTCATGATATTAGGTCAGTCGCTGCCAGGTCATCCACGCCATTTATGCTCTAACAAGGGAAGTCATTTGTTCGCTACTCAGTCCCCCCCATTTCATCATCATCATTGGTGTTAGTCTGCCAGTCACTCTAATATTTTCTCTCATGCCTTATTTGAGGATCCCTTATTACCTCAGCTATGGCGGACCTCCTTCTATCGACATCATCTCATTCATTCCAGAAGACAGGTGTAGAGGGTGGTGTACCTTGGTTCTAGCTTCCACTCTTGTTTCATACCTCATATCAGGCAAAGGGACTCCTTATTTCCCTTTGACTTGATTGTTTCTCACCTCCAGCTCCTTTCAGCATAATCGAGATTCGTATACTCGATGGTTCAACAATGCAGTAGCTGACATCGGTGATTCCCAGGTGTGTGTGAGATGTCTCAGCCCTCATGAGGGGGTGGCCCTATAGGTAGTCCCCCATACAATCGGATGACCTATTCATTACATCCTTTGATGCAACTCCATACATTTGATGATGTCGGCCTCAACCGCTTGCAGCACCTTTTTGTTTGCATGTAACAGTCAGATTTTCAGATCCCTTTCCTGTATTCAGGGGCATCTGGGTTTCTTTTATATCTCATGTACTCATATATTATTTTACAAGTCCCGGCTGTTATCCCAGGCACAATATGTATATGGGATTCATTATCATGTTATTTATTTGGCTCATGTTTATGCCAGCATATCCTATATTATTTCGTCCCGTGGTTTTCTGGATGTCTTATTATTTGTACTATTGCCTCAACGGGCATAGGTATGCCTCCCCACCACCTATAGAAAGTACTCGCTCATAAAAATACTTGTCACACCTGCAAGTCGCCTCCTTAGGGTCTAGTTCTTTCAGCACTTTGGTCTATCTTAAATTCCTCTCTCTTTGACTTCTCCTTTGACGTCTAGTGATTGAGCTCTTACAACGTACTTTGGTCATATGATTAGCTCCTAATGCTCGCACGCTGGGGGGAAATCTATTACACCATTTTTTGGTCATCTAACCCATTGGTATTAGATGGACCCAAGTACACCATGTAATACCAATTTTACCCCAAGTATACTTGCATTCACTATGAAAATAACTTAGTAAAACCACCTTTATTAAGTTGTTTATGGTCTAAACAGGAAACCACATGGGGAAACATTAAATAAATTCATATTTGTTTTGTTTTCCTCAAGGAATAATTAGTTAAACAATAGTTTAATTAATATTCCTGGTTATATTTAAACCAAAACAAAGAAATTAATTAGATAAATCATCATTTATCTTATTATTTTCTAAGAATAATTATTTAAACATTACTTAAATAATATTCTTTGTTAAATATGACTAAGTCTCCCTTAGATAATTAAATAAATCATTATTTATTTGATTATTACTCAACCACATCCTTAAAATGATAAATAAATCATTTATTTATTTATTATTACTTAACCACATCCTTAAAATGATAAAGAAATCATTTATTTATTTATTATTTCTTAATCACATCATTAAAATGATAAATAAAACATTTATTTATTTATTATTTACAAATAAGGGGATTTGACTCAGGTCAAATTCCTTTTCCCTCCAACAAATATAATAAAATATTTCATAAAATTTGGATCTTGATTTGGTTAATAATATTTTAACTATGCACCAATATCTAGACTAAATCAATATTTTGTTATAAATAGAAGGTTTTTCCCATTCATTTCTCACCTTTTGTTGCCTAAAGATCACTTTGGATCTCAAATATTGGTCTGGCTATTGATCCACCATCATAGCCATATTTTCCATTTTTGCCTAGGTTTTCTACACCATCAAGAGAGAGGAATTCTAAATCTAAAGTGCTGAGGATTTACAAGAACCCATCCCATTGAGGAGAACAGGGAACACCCTCTTGTGTTTTCCTCCCAGGTGCCATTAATAAAAATTTCATTGGATATATTCTTGTATTTTCTATTGGATCTATGGAGTAAATATTGTTTTTTCTACTGTTTAATGTCTTCTAATGCATAGATCTAGATTTTTGCAGCAATTGTCTTGATCATCTAACTGTAGATCTGAAGATATTAGCAGTAATTTCTGCTGTTAGGGCTATTTGTTATGTGCAGCTAAAGTGGTATTTTTTCATACGTTTTGAATCAAGATTCATACTAACAGTGACAAACATTTTAGTTGATGGATCATCACCACTGTCATTGTTGGGGAGCTTAGATCTATATTGGAAATCCCAAATATTGGTGGATTACTCCAAGGATCTTCACACATGCATGATACTTGATGACCAACTACATGAACAGGGATATTTAGTCCAAGATGGACTCATCTATGATCATGGTAGGATATTCTTGTCTAGATCCTCCAAGATCAAGGATAAGTTACTACAGAGAGCCTATGAAGAGTTATCTTTCATCCACACATATTCCATGAAGATCTACAACATCATCATGAGGAGCTTTGATTAGGAAGGCTTTGGAGGAGAACTACAATAGAATTTTCAGGAATGCATGAACCATGTGGAGTTGGTACAACAACATCACTCTATGATAGAGTTAAGTCAACCATATATTTCTCTTTTTGAAGAAGGAGATAGACCTATGCACCACTCCATTTGTTTAGGGAAGGATTCCGGTGGAAAATATGCTCATGTAAATAATGTTTCATTTAATTATTGTTTGCATTCTTCCACTTTTTATATGCAGGCCATGACTCCAAGGAGGAGTGTTTTACCTTATAAACTTCATGGAAAACATTGGACCAAAAATATTTTTGAATATGGCCACTCCCTTGGAGGACAAAAGGAGGTTTTGTATCATGATGGGTGCTTTCCTAAGGCACCAAATATATCTCACACTTTCATCCATGGTGAGATGACATGGGCAGCAAGTAAGTGGTGGGGAAACCACTTAACACATCTTGATCTAATGCAGTCAGGAGATGCACTATGTTGGTTCCACATGTGGGACTATGACCCACTTCCATATGCACAAATTTATGTTTGTATGTATATTTTGTTGGTCCCATACATTGATGATATACTTGTACCTTTTATGGGAATGTATGGAGGGAAGATGGAAGGAATGTATGTGCCCTTTGGGATGGAGACTCTCCATGTACCTTATGCTACATGTTTCAGGGAGAACATTGGGAAAACCATGTTTGTTTCATGTGAACTATTGTCTCCTTATGGGATGGACTATTTGCATGTCATGAGAACTTTCGAGGAGCACTTCATGGAGGGATGGATTGGTGAAAACTTAGCTTATGGAGGAATCTTATCACATGTTGGTGTCACCAATGCAAGAGGAGAAGAGCTGCAACACTCACCTTATCAGTTGCTTGAGGATAATGAACAGTTGGGAGGGGAGGACTATAATATTCCCAATTAGTCCTAAGCTAATTGGAATATTCATTTTTGTTTTATTTCTTTGTTTTAAGAACAAAAGAGCAAAGGAGATTCATATTACTCATTAATAAAGAATAAATCAATGCCAAATGTGAAAAAGGCTAAATCATGGTTCTGTAAGAAAGCACCCTTAGGTGTGAAAGGGGCTAGATATTTTGACTGGGTCAACCTTGAATAGATATACAACAATGTCATGGAGGAGTGGCCATCAAAGAGGCACAACGCAATTTTATATGGAGATGGCTTGTGTGAAAGAAGTGATCTCATTGGAAGTGGTTTATGGTTTACAAGATCTTAACTTATAAAAGGAAGAGGATGGAAGCATCAGAAGGTTGTTGAATGATATTGGATTTTGATATATTGATTGTTTAGACATATAACTTTCTTTGGTTGTTTAGCCTAGATTGCAAATTATGTTTAGCATTGGGTGTTCTTGATCGGGAATCCCACCTCTTCCCATTAAGTAGCCCTCGGGAGAGTCTTTTATTGCATAGTCTGCTATCTGGTTGAAGTCCAAGCTTCTTCTTCCAACTACAGTGCAGATCCTATTGAGGGTTTGGTTGTCTTTGCAAGCTGCAGCAAGTGGAGGTTAGATATATTCATATCTAAGCCATTACAGTTCTCCTTTTCAGTGGAGGAGGTTTCTAATCCATTGGGAGGAGAGTATTGAACATCTTGAGCTTCATTTTATGATCTTGGCATGTGGCCAACCATGTTCTAAACCATACAACGCATTTTTACTTCCAGATCTGTGTTATTCTTGTACGTGCATTTGGAGGGTCTTTTGGAATACCATCTGGAGAGTTGGTTTTCAAGTGTTAGGGATCTACCCTTCACTTTGGAGATACATTGGAAGGGATCCATCTATTGTTCGTATATGATCAGATCCAATTCCATATCTGAATATTACTGCAGATCTATAGATTTAGATCTCATATCTACTTCATTTTACATGGTTTAATGTTGAAATCCCCAATGGGATTTTGAATAAGAGCCTATATAGCGTATGGATCTATTGTAGATTTGAAATTTCATGCACTTATTTTCTCTAGATATAATGTGTAATCTACATCGTGTTGCAGTCAATAAAATAACATTGTAAATAAATTTCCAGTCTATATACAAGATTGCAGCACCTCTTTTTGAGGATTTTCTCTCATTGTTGACTTTTATTTCTAGTTATGCATCTTATGTGCCATCTTATACATCTTTTTTTTCTATTGTAAATACATTTTAAAGGTCTCCATATTTGCCTCCTACTTTTTCTTAGATGAACTGTGTTATATTCTTACATATCTGTCTTGTATTGCTGCATTCCCTATTTGGGAATATTGCAATTTGCTTCATGGGCTACTTGGAGCCATGAGCAATGATGATGTTGACCATTCCATAGAATATTTTTGGGATATTAATTATTCTCCATGGTGTGCTTCATTAACACCAACCATCATATACCTTCTCCAAACATGCAAGAAGAATGGGGTAGCAAACAAGTGGTATGAGGAACACTTTTTATATCATATTCTATGGCAGTTAGGAGAAAAACTGCATTGGTTGCACATGAGGGACCATTTTCCTTCTCCCTTATTACATATGGCAGCTAGCATGACTTTATTTATGATTCCATATGTTGAATATGTTCTTGAATTTTTTGGGAACAAGATTGGAGGAGAGACACATTGGTTGGATGTATCCTTGCGGAAAGAAATTCCCACACCTTTTGCACTACATGATTCAAGAGGAGCATGGGAGATGATATTGCCACTATAGTAAATCACTTGTCTCTTTATGATGTGGGCCATGTGATTGTTTGTAGCACTTGGGATATGCCTCTCATGGGAACTTGCGAGGAGATTTTCTATGAATTACCAAGCTAGGAGGTGATTCATTTCATTTCGATGATAGCATGGAGTCTCTCATTGGGAATGAAGTCCCCTATGATTTTCATCACTTCTACCTTAAGGAGGCCATTGATTAGCAATAAGGTTTCCATATATACCTTCCATTCTTTCATGATGAGAACCATTTGGTTTATCCACCAAAGGCCAACTTACACACTTGGGAGGAACCATTGGGAGACAGAATTGTTGCATAATATCTGAAGCAATGGTGGAGACTATTGGATGTAGAGGCCACAAGAGGAGGAGGGAAAATTTTGTAGAACCCTTGCAATTGCTTGAGGACAAGCAACATTTGGGAGGGGAAGACTGTAATATTCCTATATTAACCTGAAGCTAATGGGAATATTAATTTTTCTCTTAATATATAGTTAGATTAATAAATGGGTAAGGAGGCCCATAAGTATCTTAAGTATGCATAAAATCCCTCTTAACGTGAAAATGGATCATGTTAATAACTTGATCAAGTACCCTCATCCATGAACAAGGGCTAATATATGTGGACAAGTTCAAGTTTGACCAAGTCAACAACACTAATGTGGGAGGAGTGGATCATCAATAAAGACAACTCAATGTGAATGAGGATCAATCTAGCTAGTCAAAATGAAGACACATTGGGTGTGAAAGGAGACAATGCATGAAGAATAATTCATGGTTGAAAAAATCAAACATCACTATAAATATAAGAGTGGGACTAATGTAGACAACGTAATTTTGGAGGAGGAGCCTTTGCATGGAAGTAACCTCATAAATGGGTGGGACCCATGGTGAGGAAGATCATCAACTATATAATGGAGGGAATGGCAACCATATGGGGCATGATTGAAGACATGATTTGATAATTGGGTTTTTTTATAATATTTCATGCTTTAGCTATTTAGCTAATTTTGCTACACTGTTTAGTGCAAAGGTTTTCTCATGCGGGAATGCCCCACTCTTGCTTGGAGATCTTGTCTAATAAATCTGAGAGGAGTTTTATGGACTTCATTTCCACTCTCTGACATTTGGTCAAGTAGTCACCTATAGCTACAACGTAGTCTCTTGTAGGATATGCGTTATTTTACATGGTGTTGCAGTGGGAGGGTTCAAACCCTTGTTTTATGAGCTACTTTCCTAGGAGGAGGATCAACCTTTTTCCTGGAGAGCTAGTAGGAGGAGCTACAACCATTTCTTTGCATGATCAGCCATATATATGCAGTGCTTCATCTAATCTACTTGATTCAGCCATATATATGCAACAAATACTTCATGTATCTCATGTTTTCAAGAAACCCTTTTTGGGTCATCTTGGATCTATGTAAAAGAGGCTAGATCTCTGTTTTTGTGCTCTATTGATTAATAAATCATGATATTTGTTTTGTCTCTATATTCCTGAGTATAAACCCTCAACAAACTATGCTCTCACTTTCTGCAGTAATTTTGTGTCACAGTACTCTTGGAAGTTGGGGTTTCAATATTTTTTGGATGTTTTGGGCATAGGAGGCCTGTTTAACTATGCAAAAGTGATTTTTTTATGATCTCATTTTAGATTTGGTTGTTATATTGCTAGATATAATGGATACATGGGTTGAATTTAACTGTTAAAACATAGATTTCTGAAAAATGCATTTTTAATGCATGTATTCCTGAGTTTTCCCATTTGGGAATATTACACAAAGTTTCACTTCTTTACATTCAAGGATATCTATAGTTGTCTACACCAGTTGAATACTATGTGGAGTAGGCTTGCATCATGTTTTAGTAGGTTTTACATAATCGAATCATCGATATATACTTCTAAAAACCTATGAATATATTCTATAAAAGATGTTATAACTATCTGTGAGAACACTGCTAGTGCATTCTTCAAACCAAAGGACATCACATGATAGGCATATTAGCCCCATTCTATTGTGAATGTAGTATTATTATTATATTCCTCTTCTAGCTTGACTTGATGGTATCCTGAGAATCCATCGGGGAAGGAATAAGATTCATTTCCTACTACACTTTCCAAGAACTCATCATTGAATGGTGCCAGGAAGGGATCATGCACACATGCCTTCTTCAAGTTGTGGTAGTCAGCACAAACCCTGATTTATATTGCATCCTTCTTATTTTGGATGATAATTTGGCTAACCCACCCTACTTCCTCCACTAGGAATATTATTCCTACCTCCATAATTTTATCACTCTCCCTTTTCACCTTCTCTTTTACGCATGGGTTCAACCTGTAAGGTCTATGTTTCATTGGTCTGATGTCCAGCTTAAGCATGATCCACATCTCTCCTAGGTGTCCCTTTATCCCTTTTAATTCCACAACCAAATATGGTAACAAGTCTTTTTACTCTGTCGATAGGTTAAAAATATCCTTTGTAGTCTCTGTTAGCCACCTATAAAATTTGTCATATCAAATGGTGGCTAAATAATTTTTGAAGCCTTCAAGAAACAATTTTTATTTAAAAATTGTTAATTCTTGAATTTTTTTGAAGACATCATGTCCTTTGATTAATCTTCACTGCTCTTTCCCTCTTAAACTCTGAAATTATCCTGTTTTCCCTAAAGAAAAAGACTGTTGAAACCCCATTTTTCATTATTTTTCACTCCTCCTTCCCTTCACAATTAACCTCCTTTTTATCCCCTTTTTCCTCATAAAATTCCTCTATTTTTCATTTATTCCCTTCTTCCCTTCATAAAATCCCTTTTATAAGGTTTAAAACTCAATTTTGAGCCTTACCAAAACCCCCAAATCCATTAAAAAACCTTGAAAAAATCATAAAAAACACATTTTTGTATTAAGGCTTAAGCCCCTTTGAGCTAAACCCTAAACCACTTCCCCACCATATGCCCTAGCACTAGAGCCAAGTGCTAAACCCATTTGTTGCTTATCACATCGTAACAATTGATGTGCGCAAGTCTATTTGTTATGTTAAGTCCCCCAGTGCGATTGGCCATTTTATACAAACCCTCAATCCCTTTACCACTTCATATAACTCAAGAGCCCGCAATCAGATGCTTAAAATTATGAATAAACCCTTCCCAATCATATTTTCCCTTTGTAAATTCATAAAAACCCATTTTCCTAAGTTTTTATCTATACTCACCAGTTCAATGTTTTAAATGATAAAAACTGTTGATCTAAAACCCGATTGACGATAAATAAAGTCTCGCATCGGAGTTTTAGATCGGGCGCATTTGAAAAGCCCACTCCTTCGTCCTGATTCCGATTGGCCGTCTTATGCATATAGCCCCTGATCCCTTTGCTTATTTTCATGTATCCGAAGGCCCCGCAAATGGGCGCTAAGCCTCTTATAGTAAACCCTTCCCGAAAGCATGTTCCTTTGTATTTCGTTTAAAAATCCATTTTTTGTAAATATAAAGGGACTCGTTGTTCATTGGTTGAACCCATTCCCCCAATGTTGATCACAAACCAATCAAACGGCCAACGCAATATCGTATCAAATATTTCCATTAGGCACCTTTTATTATTTTATTTTCCCCTCCTGATTGGTGGACTCCCGATGAATTATCAACCGCCGATTTTTTCTGCCATTCCCAGATCTGATGGCTCTCGGCGATATGATCATAAGACTTTTCCCCCACCTATGGCCTCCTCTGATATATTCTCTACTGTCGATCTGATCTGTAGATCAATAGTCCTTAGCCAATAGCTTCAGCACCCTTTCCTCTTTCCTCCCCCCGATCGCAAAGCTCCGATTACATCTGTGCCGTCCATTCATCTTAATCTAACGGTCTAGATCAATCCTCCCGACCTTGGCTAAATTCATGTAAACCTTGCTTTATAATGTTCTACGGCCAAATCTCAACCGTTGATCTCTGCAAATCAATGATCCATATTAACCCATTATCCACCTCATATATTATTCCATTTAACCCCAGATTCAATCTCCATCGTTGATCTGTTTCATCTAACGACCCAGATTAAAGCCGCCTTCTCCTACCCCCACCTGTTATCACCCGTTCATCTTGTCGATATCACGCTTTCTCATAGCCATCTGATCTGAGACCCCAGATCTAACGACAGACGCTCCATATCGCATGATTTTTAGCTAGAACGATAATTCTCAGAAATCATGCGATATAAGTGGTTTTAAAACCCACGTGGTGGCCTCTGATGCATTTCACGTTCAAAAAGGTGAAACCACCTTCCTCCCCTTTTGCTGCATGATACCACTGGTTTCTAAAGCTGAAACCACTTTCTCCTTTTACACTGCATCTCATCGCGTTCAACCTCAGCCATTGATCTCAGAAGATCAACGGCCAGTATTTAATATCGCCTTTCTTTATCGCCCTCTACCTTCCTCCAAGGGACTTCATAAGTGATCTTCGTCGTTTATGTCAGGGTCCAAACTAATCCAACAGCCCAAGATCGTTTGGAAACCCCAATTTCTATTTTTCAATGCATTTCCCTCCCCCAAAGGATTTTTCACTCATTTATTTTGTTTTTCTTCCATTTTCCAATAATGTGACCCCTTCGCATTATTTGTTCACAACTAATCTCAACTGTTGATCAATATGGATCGACGAATCTAACTTAATCTTTCCACCATTCTTTAGAACCACTTCCCTTTGAACCTCAATGCGCAAATCTCTATCGTTGGATGCTGTCATCCAATGGCCACGCTCTGAACCTCAGCCTCCAAAGTAGTTAAACCTTAATACGCAGGATTTCCCTAATTTCATTTGTTTGTGCAGGTTTTAATGATTTTTATCAAAAGTTTTTAAAGAAAATTAAAGGCCAGGGATGACGATCCCCCAAGCCTTTATATTTGAAAAATATCATTCTTCAGGGTTCCATACCACGTTTCATCAGTGCATCATGATAATTGATTCCATAAGAACCCTCTGTGCACCTTCACATCAACAAGACACAGTAAAATTTAAATCAAGTAAAGAGTATCAGTGTTGAAGACCAAACCAAAACAAAACTGAAGATTTGAATATTGTTTTCACAGTTTTAATGGATTACGGCTAAGATCGAAAATAAAAAAGCCTAATCCACTAAATTAAACACTGTTTAAAGAACAGAGACGGAATTCAAGCCTAATTATGCCTAATACATAGATCAAAAACAGATTAGTCATGTTTTAGGTAGAAACGATAATATCTACCAGACCAAGAATGCCTCCACTGCCACATCAAAGGCTAATTGATTCCTCTCAGCTACCAGAAGCCACCTGTAGCCTCAAAGAATTCAATAGAGGCTGATTTATGACCAGAAAAAAAGATATTTTCCTCAATATAGTCCAACAGTTATTTCAGCTCAAAGAAACTTATTACAAAATATCAGCAGAGTTATTACAACGATGACACAGAGCCTTAAAGTCAACAAAAGCTTCCCAGCAAGCTTAAAATTTAATGTAAACCAATTAATACAGAGAAATATCTGAAATCTTCTCCATTGAGCCCCTCAAAGGCCGAGAAGCATTAACTGTATTAATTGAACTCAGAAGATCTTTTATCTCATTCGACCTCCTCATTTTTTCTATAATATCTTCTTGAGGATCCCATTGTAAAGGGTTGGTTGCAAAAATTTGAAATATACTTGTGCTCGAAACTTCTACATGTAAATAGTGTTCAAAGGCTCTTGAAGCTTTGTTTGTGATTAAATAAGTTAGGTTGAGAAGTGAAGATGATTGCTGAACTGAAACATTGGACTTGAAGAATGTAACTGGATTGACGTCAATATACAAGATGATTCTTGGGATCCTGGTCTATTTCACTGGTGAAGTGCTTCTTTCTGTGTTATTGTTTTAGTTTCATGTATGCCATTTTTTCCATTATTCTCTGATAAATAAAAACAAGCATAGTGTTAGGATTTACTGTTTATAGTACCCTTCTCTGACTGATACGATTTATCTCAATGTTTTCCTCTAAATCGTGTATTTACGAATGAATCAATACAGTTCAAGCAGTTAGGAATGCTGGAATTCCCTCATCCTACTGTTTACTTTAAAATTTGTACTTGAATGTCATTTTCATTATTTTCTCAGTAAATTTAGACTAGAAAAGTGATGGTGTGCCCTGTTTTCTAGCTTCTCTCTCCAAAGGTAATTCTGAAAGTTTCCCTAAGTGTATGCTGAAAGAATTCTAGATTTAAAAATATCTTATCTGATCTTAGGCCGCATTTAGTTTTTCTTATATGTTTTCAACCTTTCTGAAAGTAATTATGTGGATTACTGGATTGTTTGTCTATTGAGTTGGCTTTAATACGAACTTTCCCAAAGAGGTCTATAATTGGCCCTACCTTTTGGTTGGTTTTAAACAGTTACTTAAAAGGATTTTCTTGTTTGGACAGACTAATTAATCCTAGTTGAAATTCTTGTCTGTTTCCGCCCCTTCAACACTTTTACTATTCCATTCCATCATTTTATCTCAAAGGATCTTATGATATAGATGACTTGCCCCTTGGACCACTCTTGAAATTGTTGCACAATTAAAGCCCTTTGATGACTCCATAGCCTAATGGACTAAAAACCAGCATTATATCTATCTTATTAGCCAAATATTGTTCCGATTGCTTGCAAATTCACACCTTTGAATCTCTTTCCATTTAGGACATTCCACTCAACTAAAAATCATGCTCAACCATCCAAAACAAAACAGAAAACCTCGTTCTTCATAACTAGCCTAATATCATACCCATAAAAGCCTTAAAGTTAAATCAATATTTGCACTTTATAGAGAGATCCCTCTCAATATTCAGGAGGGCTAGATCCTAGAATCCAAAAGTGGTTCAAGTGTTCTCTCTATAGTTTGTATTTCCTAATCTTGCAAATTACAGGGAGCCAACATTTCTGGTGACTCCGCTGGGGGCTTTCTGAGAAAACTTCATCCTACATGCTTTTACAACCTGAGGAAACCTATTGATTTAATGACCTCTGTTCTGTTAGCCAGTTAGCCCACCAGGCATAACATTTTTTGCCAAGCACTCAGTGTTCAGTGAGTACAAGAAACCTTCTTCAAGCACTACCAAGAAAATGGTAATCATGATAAACTTGTTTGAATCAGTGACAAACTAAGCAAACCTTAGGATTCTCATAAGATATTTACAAACCTTGAAGGATCCGCTATCTTACCCATAAGAGTACACTGTCTTTGTCTCATCACTGTAGCTAAGTGTTGAAACAGATTTAGCATACATTTAGAACCCTTAGGACTAAAAAATAACTCAGAAAACCCAAAAATATTTCAGATTGGTATTCAATAAACATGGTGGTGGACCATAAAACCTTTTACCTCCAAAAGAGCTAAAAATTTCCACCTGGTGAATCCACAATCCTAAATAGACCTTAAGACTCCACTGGGAAGACCCATTATCATTGCAACATCATTCAAACATAGTAAGAGGATTTTAGGATTAAAATTTTCTTGTTTAAAAGATCATTTTACCCCTTACAGATTGTCATATGTGGTTAAACTTTTCTTGATTAGTTGGATCTGAAAAACACAACATAGTGGCTCCTAGAAAGATTCATATTAGAGCCTACCCTGACCCAAACCCTCCTGAGATAGTTGATAACCCAAAAAGTATTCTTAGGAAGTCTCCTGAGATTAAATTTTCAACTATTTTCATATCACCCTTGAGAGATAATTCAGTTCTTGAAAATCTTGCATCTCTACAACAATCACAAGTTGACTTAAGAGATCCATTTAGAACTAGGTCACTTGATGATTTAGATCAACTAGATTCAGAGTCTTCACTTTCATCTCAAGAAACAAGTGAACATCCTGGTAATAGAGAAACAACACCACCTGACTTACATTTCCTTTACAATTTAGGTGTCTCTCATCCAATATCAACTCAACAATCTATTGCTGGTACATCCACATCTGTCCTTCATACATCCACTGTCCAAACCACTCCACTCCAGCCCACTTTCCCTCTTGTTAATCCACCTCCACCTCCTATCATGGTAGCATGGTATGCCCCGTTGGTCCTTCCTTTGCCCTTAGTGAATCTTCCACAGGACTATCAGTCCAAAATACCATTATATGATGCCAGTAATGCTACTACTACTTCACAACATGTGGATAAGATGAATGACTACTTTGACATAAATGAAATTGATGATGAAACTTTCAAACTTAGACTATTTTCTTAGAGTTTAGGGGGAGAAGTAAGAAAATGGTTCAAAGTATTAACCCCTCACAGTATTAATGATCTCCAAGCCTTCCATCAGACATTCCTAAACAAATTAGAACTCAGAAAGAACCCTCTTCAAATACTTTCTGATTACAAGAATCTCCAAAGAAACGCAGTAGAAAGTGCACAAGCCTATTGTACTAGGTTTAACAGCGTTTATAATGCTCTTCCCCCATACCTAAAACCTCCACAAGGCTCAGCTTTAAACAATTTTCCTGAAGGATTCGATCCTGAGATGGCCTATCAGCTCTGAGAGAGAGATCCTTTAACTCTTGAAGATATGCAAAAATGAGCTCTTGCTGTGGAAGTTAACTTAATGGAGAAAAGAGAAAGAATGAAAAATGAGAAGAGAGTGTCCTTTAGAGAGGAATATACACCTTCCACATCCAACTCAAATATGGAAATAATGATGGAGGAGATGATGAAAAATATGAACATACCTGAGAGAGCACAAGCAAGTCAAAATAAAACTACTCCTCAAAACAGAAATCAGAACCAAAATCAGAATTTTAGGAGAAACCAGCCTCAAAATAGACCAAGGGAAGATGATCAATATATCACTCCTCCCTTTCATCAAAACTATGTAAGTGAGGTTGAAGAAACATTATATCAAATAGAGGAAGACGATATCAATTTTTGGGAGTAGATAATGATGACTTTGAAGTTGATTATGATAGAAAACAAGGCCTATATACACCCTATGAGGATAAAAGAAATGATGATGAAAGTTATTATCAAGACATGGAAAATGTTATCATAGAGCCTCAAAGGAATATGACCTTAGGAGTAAAAGCAATCAACAAACTCCCAAGACTAAAACCTCTGAAAAATCTATACAAAGAAGCACTATAAGTAAACCAAAAGTCACAAAGTAGAAAGACGAAATAGTGGCTGGAAATTCTGATAAAGGTAATGAGAAAGTCACTCAACACAATGAAAAATAGAGTGCAGACCTTAGTAGTACTAGTACCTCAGCTAGTACTCTTGTTAAAACAATTTTGTCAAATATAAATAGAGGAAATCAGAAAACCAATTTTACTGATAGAATGGCAGTTAATAAGGTTGAGACAAGTACTTCCAAGAATCATATGCCTTTTAGTTTAGAGCAGGAAATTTCCAAAATCAAAATCTTTGTTCCTCTGTTTGAACTAGCTGCCCAAAATGTATATAGAACCCAAATTTTTAAGGCTTTAAACATAGAAGAGAATAATGACACTGTCAATCTTAATGATAACCAACCAGAGCTTATATTTGGTCCAAATATTGAAGGTAGATATCAAGAGGGACCAGTTCCTCCTTTTTATGTTAGTTTAAATGTTCATGAAAAAAATTTGCACAACGCTATGCATGATTCAGGGGCCTCTTACAATTTAATGCCCAAAGCTCTAATGGAGAGCTTAGGCCTCGAAATCACTAGGCCATACAAATATCTGTACTCCTTTGACTCAAGCAGAGTAAAATGTTTAGGATTAATCAAAGATCTCTGTGTAAACTTAGCTCAGATTCCAGCCAAATGTTTAGTAATGGATATTGTTGTGGCTGATGTCCCCCCAAAATATCATATGTTGTTCTCTAGATCTCGGGGATCTAAGTTACAAGGAACTATGCAGATGGACATGACCTATGAGACCATCCCTATTTTCAATCAGACTAGAAGACTTTACATGGAGTCCCATATGTAGTATATGGTTACTAGCCAAGAAACACCCCAAAAGTCTCCCCTTTATTCTGTAAACACATGCCTTGATTCATTTATCCTTTTTAATGATGAAACGTTCAATGAACAATTAACTTAATAGAATTAAGGTAGATAGAAGGGAGGGGGAAGATAACACAGAACTGTCAAAACAATTTGCTGAAAATGTAAACTACAACAAACCAAACACGGGTCTTGAGCTACAAATATTGTATCCATTGCTTTTAAACCTTGACAGTCAAGAAAGCAGTCCTCAACTCAATGAAAAACCTGAGTTAAATCAAATTAAACAAAGCGCTGATATTCAAGAATAATTCGAAAGCATGTTAGTTGAAGAGGGTAGTAACCAAATTGCTGAAACCAAGACTAGTCCTCTGTGGAGTATGAACTTCGACAGGTCTTGTAATAGGAGCAGTGCTGGTGCAGGAGTCTAGATATGCAACACTGAGAACAACCACACAAAATTTCATTCCTACAGATTAAACTTTCAGTGTTCAAATAACATAGCGAAATACAAATCCCTTCTTTTAGGCTTACACCTGCTGAAGAAATTAGGAGCTAAAAGAATTAAAGTGCATGGGGATTCAAAATTAATCATTAGGTAAGTGAATGGGGAATACAGCGCTAATCACCCTAGACTCAGAGCCTATCGAAACGATGTCGTGGATCTATTAAAAACTTTTGAGGAACCCTAATTGATTTTTGTCCCAAGAAAAAGGAATATCATGGCCCACAGTTTAGCTTTTGCTGCTAGAACATGTTTAACGCCATATGAAACCAAAGAATGTATAACTCAAATTAAATTTAGACCAGCTGTCCCTGATAATGAGAAATATTGGCAAGTGTTTGACGGAGAAAAAAAAATAGAAAACTTCATGCAGTTCAGAAATGAATTCGAACTACCAAGTTCAGATTCAGACTATGAAACAAATTTCCCTAGTGAAGAAAGTTTTGTTGATGAAGAAGAAAAGTCTCCTAAGGTTGCTGATGTAAATCTATTGTCTAGAAAACTTGAAAACACAACAGAAATGACTGTAGAGTTTGACACAGAAGATTTAGAAACCCTGCAGTCCAAAGATCAAAGTTTTCCAAAGGGTGTGGCCCCTTTAGAAGAGTTGTTTGATTTCAACGATATGGCTAAGAGGCCAAAACTGGAGCCTGTCGAGACTGAAGTTGAAGAGTTTAATATAGGCAGTGAACTTAAACTGAAAATGATCAAACTGTCCAAAACTTTACCAACTCACATTAAACTCAAATACATAGAGTTGTTTAGAGAATTTTCGGATGTTTTTGCGTGGAGTTATGAGGATCTGAACTCCTATGAAACTGAAATAATTTAGCACAAGATACCTCTCAAGGAAAACCAAAAGCCAGTTAAACAAAAGCTGCAAAAAATAAGCCCTGTTCAGTTACCTTTGGTTGAGAAGGAGATCAAGAAAATTTATGAAGCTGGTATTATTGTCCCTATTAGATATTATGAGTGGGTGTCTTATCTGGTGTCAGTTAGGAAGAAAATAGGAGATATTAGCATTTGTATAGACTTTAGAGACTTAAACAAACATTCATTGAAGGACAACTACCCTTTACCCAAGATGGATCATATTTTACAAAGGGTAGTTGGTTCAAAAATAATTTCTTTGCTAGATGGCTATTTAGGATACAATCAGATTTTAGTTCATCTTGATGATGAATTAAATAAATCCTTTACTACACCTTGGGGCACTTTCATGTATGTGAAAATTCCCTTTGGTTTAATGAATGCTAGTGCTACTTTTCAGAGAGCCATGGATATTGCATTCTCGGAAGAATTGGGCTACTTCGTCATTATTTACCTTGATGATGTCACTGTTTTTTCAAAGACAGATGAAGATCACTTAGAACACTTGAGAAAAGTATTCGAGAAATGCAGAAAGTTTGGGATATCTTTGAACCCAAAGAAAACACTGTTTGGTCTCTAAGAAGGTAAAATTCTTGGGCACATTATATCAGAAGAGGGAATAAAGATAGACCCAAAGAGGATCAAGGCTATATTGCAAATCACTCATCCTCGAAACATCAAGGAACTACAATCTTTCATTGGAAAGATTAATTTCTTGAGAAGGTTCATACCCAACTTAGCTGAGCTCCTTAGAAACATCATAAACATGCTGAGAAAGGATCAAGGGGTTAAATGGAACTTGGAAGCGAAGAAGTCCTTTGAACTGGTCAAACAAGCATTAACCAAAACACCAGTTCTTATTAGTTCTGATTTTTCAAAAGATTTTTATATTTTCTCATTTGCATCAGAACATACAATAGCTGTTGTCCTTTTACAGAAAAATCCTCAAGGACAAGAGCAGCCTATTGCATTCTTTAGCAAGGCATTGAGAGATGCTCCTCTGAAGTATAACATTTTGGAAAAACAAGAGCTTTAAAAGACTTTAGAGTATACATTTTTCACTCCAACATCATTGCCTTTGTCCCAAATTCAGTTGTGAAAGACATCCTAAAACAGGACCCAGATGGTAAGAGAGGTAAGTGGATAACTGTGATACTTGAATATGATTTAGAAATCAAGCCCACTAAACTCATTAAAGGCCAAGGTCTAGCTAGATTAATGGCTGAATCAAATTTTGAAGTTCTTGAAATAAATATGATAAATGCTTTAGATGAACAAGAATAATTCTCAACTCCCACTGTTGAAGACCATTTCATGAATTCCTCTTGGTACGCTGATATTATATATGTTTTGCTCAATTTGAATACACCTCCTAGTTTATCAAAAACAAAGGCAAGGTTTTTAAAGTTAAAAGCTGTAAACTATTGCATTATAGATAAATGTCTTTATTGGAAAAATGCAAGTGGAATATTGCTTAAATGTTTTCCTGAGAATGATGTAGAGAAGGTTAAGCATGAGTTCCATGAAGGAGAATTTGGAGGCCACCTTTACTGGAAGACAACAACCAACAAAATCATTAAAGCTTGTTACTATTGGTCCACTCTTTTTCTAGATGTACATAAGATGATCATTGTCTGCCATAAATGCCAACTTTTTGAAGGTAAAAGAAAGTTGTTTCCCTTACCTCTGCATCCAATCACTGTTGAAGCTCCATTTCAACAATGGGGACTTGAATTCATAGGATAAATCCATCCACCCTCATCTTCCCAGCATAAATGGATTCTCATTGCAATAGACTACTTCACCAAATGGATGGAAGCCATCCCTTCTAGGCAAGCCAATGACTCCGTCATAATAAAATTTATTGAGACTCATATCCCCTCTAGATTTGGCTATCCTAGGAAGATCATAACTAATAATGTAGCTTCATTTGGATCTAAGAAGATGGTTGAATTCTGTCACAAATATCAGATAACATTAGGTCATTCTACTGCTTATTACCCTCAAGGTAATGTGCTAGTAGAATCCTCAAACAAGATTTTGGTGAACATAATCAAGAAGTTTCTGGAGGAGAACAAGAAGTCTTGGCAAACAAAGCTAGTTCATGCACTTTGGGCTGACAGATTGACATCAAAGAAATCTATTGGAATGTCACCATACCAGCTTGTGTATGGTACTAATGCAATTTTTCCAACCAGCCTTGGTGTACCAGTTATGACGTTCATTCAAGAAGTACAGTTTGAAGACAATTCCATGATCAGAAGGATTAATCAAACTATTCATCTTCAGCAAACCAAAGAGGAGGTTTACAACAGAGCATTACAAAAGCAAGAGAGCATCAATAAGCTTTTTGATAGAAGAACAAAGGCCAACAATTTAAATGTTGGGGACAAAGTGTTAAAGTGGGACTCAAGGAGAGAAGACAAGAGCAAGCATGGAAAATTTGATAACTTATGGCTTGGCCCTTATCTCATTCATTCTAATACTGGTAAAAATGCTTATTTCTTATAGGAGTTGAATGGAGCTGAACTGTTTGGGGGTCCTGTCAATGGCAGGATACTCAAGCATTATTTCTCTTGATCCTATCATGCTTCAAAGCCTTTTTATCCTTTTTCCATTATAAATATTTCATCCATCATTGCATTCAAAATTATAAAAATCAAAAATACAAAAACAATAAAAGAAAGAAAAGAGGGCAGATAGTAAAAACAAGAAAGGCACAACCCCATACCAAAAAGAGAAACAAAATCTGAAAGTGTGCAAGCTCAAATTCCAGTCCTGAAAAACACACTTCTACTTAGTCATACAGCCTAATCATGACTAATTAGTTTTAAATTGACTGTTGATAGGTTAGTGAATCAGATTTTCCAAACAACTTAATCTTGGCTTATCAGTTAGGAAGATTAGGATAGAAATTAAAGGTTCAAACATGCTCAAAATCCGAACCTTAGTTTTCAAGAGAAGAATGAATCTACTCTATTTTAATTTATGAGTCATAGATAGAAGTAGATGGGTTCTAATAAGCCCAAAACTTGAGCCAGAGAACAAGGAAAAGACAGCTCAAATAGAAGTAAAAAACAGATCTGAAGGAAAGAGAAGGTCCTGCTTAGAACTTTCAGATCTTAAGCCTTCTCCATTTTGATTTAATTTTCTGCAAAATAATATCTATGTGCAGCTTGTTTTTTATGCCATAGATCAGAAAAAATTTGGACTATTCAATCCTAACTTGTATGCTTTTAAATTTTTGTTTTAGAAGTTAGAGAATAAAATCTGTTAGACTGTTTAATCCTAATAGATAGTAGATTAGGTAGAGAAGCTTATGAAATCAAATGTTTAATCTGAATTCATGGAGAAATAAGAAGTAGACTTAGATTATTTTTTTTCTTTCAAAAGAATAAAATGTTTGTAAAAGAGTTTTCCAATCGAAGTGCACTCTAAAAGAAGAAAAAATGTTAGATCAATAGGATTGGGTAGGTAGAAAGCTTTTGTTGATGAAGTTCCATTGTTTTTTATGGCTGCTAAAATTTTCAAAATAGAAGAAGATCATCCAAGGAGAAAATTTGCAGCCCAATTGATGAGGCATTGATCAGCCCCCAGAGAATGCAAGTATGAAGTTCTTGATACCTTCAAGAAGGCACCATCCCCATGTGGAGCCACTGTTAGCCACCTATAAAAATTTTCATATCAAATGGTGGCTAAATCATTTTTGAAGCCTTCAAGAAACAATTTTTATTGAAAAATTGTTAATTATTGAAGTCTTGTGAAGACATCATGTCCTTTGATTAATCTTCACTACTGTTTCCCTCTTAAACTCTGAAATTCTGTTGTTTTCCCTATAGAAAAAGACTGCTGAAAACCCCATTTTTCATCATTTTTCACTCCTCCTTCCCTTCATCATTAACCTCATTTTTATCCCCTTTTTCCTCATAAAATTCATCTATTTTTCATTTATTCCCTTCTTCCCTTCATAAAATCCCTTTTATAAGGTTTAAAACTCATTTTTGAACCTTACCGAAACCCCCAAATCAATTAAAAAACCTTGAAAAAATCATTAAAAACACATTTTTGTATTAAGCCTTAAGCCCCTTTGGGCTAAACCCTAATCCACTTCCCCACCATATGCCCTAGCGCTGGAACCAAGCACTAAACCCATTTGGCACTTATCTCATCGGAACAATTGATGCGCGTAAGTCTATTTGTTATGTTAAGTCCCCCGATGTGATTGGCCCTTTTATAAAAACCCCCGATCCCTTTACCACTTCATATAACCCAAGAGCCCGCAATCGGGTGCTTAAACTTATGAATAAACCATTCCCGATCATATTTTCCCTTTGTAAATTCATAAAAACCCATTTTCCTAAGTTTTTATCTATACCCGCCTATTCAATGTTTTAAATGATAAAAATTGTTGATCTAAAACCTGATCGACGATAAATAAAGTATCGCATCGCAGTTTTAGATCAAGCGCATTTGAAAAGCCCACTCCTTCATCTCAATTCCGATTGGCCCTCTTATGCATATAGCCCCTAATCCCTCCACTTCTTTTCATGTATCCGAAGGCCCCAAAAACGGGCGCTAAGCCTATTATAATAAACCCTCCTCGAATGCATTTTCCTTTATATTTCATTTCAAAACCCATTTTTTGTAAATATAAGGGACTTGTCGTTCATTGGTTGAACCCATTCCCCCACCATTGATCATAAACCAATAAAACGGACAGCGCAATCTCGCATCAAATATTTCCATTGCGCACCTTTAATTATTTTATTTGCCCCTCTCGATTGGCGGACTCCCGATGAATTATCAACCGTCGATTTTTTTCGCCATTCCCAGATCCAACGACTCTTGGTGATCTGATCATAATCCTTTTCCCCCGCCTATGGCCTCCTCTGATATATTCTTTGAACCACTTTGACACCCTTTCCTATTTCCTCCCCCTGATCGCAAAGCTCCAATTGCATCTGGGCCATCCATTTGTCTTAATCTGATGGTCTAGATCAATCCTCCCGACCTTGGCTAAATTCATATAAACCCCGATTTATAATGTTCTACGGCCAAATCTCAGCCATTGATCTCTGCAGATCAATGGTCCATATTAATCCATTCTCTGCCTCATATATTATTCCATTTAACCCCATATTCAATCTCCACCGTTAATCCATTTCATCTAACGGCCCAGATCAAAACTGCCTTCTCCTGCCCCCACCTGTTATCACCCGTGCATCTTGTTGATATCGTGCTCTCTCACAGCCATCGAATCTAAGACCCCAGATCTAATGGAAGACGCTCCATATCACGTGATTTTTAGCCCAAACAATAATTCTCATAAATCACGTGATATAGGTGGTTTTTAAAATCCACGTGGCGGCCTCTGATGCATATTGCATTCAAAAAGGTGAAACCGCCTTCCTCCCCTTTTTTTGCACGATATCACTGGTTTCTCAAGCCGAAACCACTTTCTCCTTTTACATTGCATCTCATTGCGTTCAACCTCAGCTGTTGATCTCTGTAGATCAATGGCCAGTATTCAATCTCGCCTTTCTTTGTCACCCTCCGCCTTCCTCCAAGGGAATTCATAAGTGATCTCTGTCGTTGATCTCAAGGTCCAAACTAATCCAACGGCCTAGGCTCGTTTGGAAACCCCAATTTCTCTTTTTCAATGCATTTCCCTCTGCCAAAGGATTTTTCACTCATTTATTTTGTTCTTCTTCCATTTTCTGATAATGTGAACCCTTCGCATTATTTGTTCACAACTAATCTTGATTGTTGATCAATATGAATCAACGGATCTAACTTAATCTTTCCACCATTCTTCCAAACCGCTTCCCTTTGAACCTCAATGCACAAATCTTCGCCGTTGGATGCTGTCATCTAATGCCATGCTCTGAACCCAAGCCTCTAAAGTAGTTAAACCTTAATACGCAATATTTCCCTAATTATGTTTGTTTGTACAAGTTTTAATAATTTTTATCAAAAGTTTTTAAAGAAAATTAAAGGCCAGGGATGACGATCCCTTGGGCCTTTATATTTGAAAAAGATCATTCTACAGGGTTCCATACCATGTTTCATCAGTGCATCATGAGCATTGATGCCATAAGAACCCTTTGCACACCTGCACATCAACAAGACACAATAAAATTTAAATCAAGTAAACAATATCAGTGTTGAAGACCCAACCACAACAGAGCTAAAGATTTGAAGATTGTTTTTGCAGTTTTAATGTATTACGGCTAAGATAGAAAATCAAAAAGCATAATCCACTAAATTAAATATAGTTTAAAGAATAGAGATATAATTTAGGCCTAATTATGCCTAATACACAGATCAGAAACATATTATTCATGTTTTAGGTCGAAACGATAATATCTACCAGACCAAGAATGCCTCCACTGCCACATCAGAGGCTAATTGATTCCTCTCAGGTACCAGAAGCCACCTGTAGCCTCAAAGCTTTCAAGAAAGGCCGATTTCTGACTAGAATAGAATATGTTTGCAAATATAGTGCAACAGTTATTTTAGCTCAAAGAAACTTATTACAAAATATCAACAAAGTTACTACAACGATGACACAGAGCCTTAAAGTCAACAAAAGCTTCCCAGCAAGCTTAAAATTTAATTTAAACCAATTAATACAGAGAAATATCTGAAATATTCTCCATTGAGCCCCTCAAAGGCCGAGAAGCATTAACTGTATTAATTGAACTCAGAAGATCTTTTATCTCATTCGACCTCCTCATTTTTTCTATAATATCTTCTTGAGGATCCCATTGTAAAGGGTTGGTTGCAAAAATTTGAAATATACTTGTGCTCGAAACTTCTACATGTAAATAGTGTTAAAAGGCTCTCAAAGCTCTGTTTGTGATTAAATAAGTTAGGCTGAGAAGTGAAGATTATTGCTGAACTGAAACAATAGACTTGAAGAATGTAACTGGGTTGACCTCAATATACAAGCTGATTCTTGGGATCCTAGTCTATATCACTGATGAAGTGCTTCTTTCTGTGTTATTGTTTTCCTTTCATGTATGCCATTTTTTCCATTATTCTCTGATAAATAAAAACAAGCATAGAGTTATGATTTACTATTTACAGTACCCTTCTCTGAATGATAAGCTTTATCTCAATGTTTTCCTCCAAATTGTGTATTTAAGAATGATTCAAAAAATTTCAAGCAGTTAGGAATGCTGGCATTCCCTCATCGTACTGTTTAATTTAAACGATGTTCTTGAATTTCATTTTCATTATTTTCTCAGTAAAGTTAGACTATAAAAGTGATGGTGTGCCATGTTTTCTAGCTTCTCTCTCTAAATGTAGTTCTGAAAGTTTCCCTAAGTGTATGCTGAAAGCAGTCTAGATTTAAAAGTATCTTATCTGATCTTAGGTTGCATTTTGTTTTTCTTATCTGTTTTGATCCTTTCTTAAAGTAATTATGTGGATTACTGGATTGTTTTTCTATTGAGTTGGCTTTAATACAAACTTGCCTAAAGAGGTCTATGGTTAGCCCTGCCCTTTGGTTGGTTTTAAATAGTTACTTAAAAGGCTTTTCTTGTTTGGACATACTAATTAATCCTAGTTGAAATTATTGTCTATTTCCACCCCTTCAACACTTTTATTGTTCCATTCCATCATTTTATCTCAAAGGATCTTGTGATATAGATGACTTTCCCCTTGGACCACTCTTGAAATTGTTGCACAATTAAAGCCCTTTTATGACTCCATAGCCCAATGGACTAAAAACCAGCGTTATATCTATCTTATTAGCCAAAGCTTGTTCTGATTGCTTGAAAATTCACACCTTTGAAACTCTTTCCATTTATGACTTTCCACTCAACTAGAAATCATTCTCAACCATCCAAAACAAAACATAAATCCTCGTTCTTCATAACTAGCCTAATATCATACCCATAAAATCCTTAAAGATAAATCAATCTTTTCACTCTATAGAGAGATCCTCTCTGGATTTAGGAGGGTTAGATCCTAGAATCCCAAAGTGGTTCAAGTGTTCTCTCTGCAGTTTGTATTTGCCAATATTGCAAATTACAGGGAGCCAAAAATCTCTTCATCCCAATAGTCCCCCATGGATGTCAATTTGGGTTTTCGCTCAGTTCCAATGTTGTACTTTTTAAACTTCAATAGTAGAAAATGGAGTCCTTCTATGACCGGTCCATATTTAAGCCCCCGTTCTCCTTCCCTCTACTTGAATGGCAAGTTCCTTATATTGTCTAAGTCATCATCATCTGCTTCTCAATCTATCTTGCCACAAGCCACTGCCCCTTGGTATTTTGACTTGCAAAAGTTGTCTCAAGTAACTCTCTTGTCGTGAATGAGATCCTCTTTACTAGTTACAATCCCTCAGTTATATTTTTATCATTATCCTTGAAAGAGAAACTATTGACGAACTTGATTAACAACAATACCTAACTTCCTATATGTATCATCCGTTCCTTTGTAATGTACCATGCTTGCAAAATCATATGAAGGGAATGCACAAGACTATGGACCCACAATTCTTCTGGATAATATTTGAGTTCCCAACATTCCTCATAGTATATTATGTTCTCTCGTGGATCCGAAGTTCCTGATTACTTTGCATATGGTTGTGGGCCAACTGATGCCTAGAATCTAACCCTTAAATCCCTTGCAGTTGTTGGGTGCCAGTTTTGCACACTTTTCCTACATTTATTTTCCCTATATTGCCTCATGACTACAACCAATGGAACTATCTGATTGCCTCTTTTTCCTAACTTTCTATCCTAGTTTGTGATGTTTCACCTTATTTTCATTACTTTTCCATTTCATCAATTATGATGATATATCATGCCTTTTTTATGAATAATTGAGGATGAATGTTTGGAGAAGATCTATGGTCTGTGTTGTCTTTCCAGATGTCATTTGTAGCACCAAAGATCCCGAGCACGAGGTATACAAGAGAAATTAAGGGTTTGTTGTTACAGTGAGCTTTTCACACCATGATGTTGTTAAAATTTGTTGTTACAGACCCACCGACAAACTGTTGTTACACTTTACTGCTACAGACCCACTGACGAACTCGTAAACTCCTATTTCTAACATGTGCTTTAGTTTTTACGCTACAACTGTGGTTTATTGCAATAGCTATAAAATTTATTTAGCATTGTATTTTTGAATAACAGCCTATGGGTAGTTTTGATTGTAATCTATAAATTTCTAGTAAGAATTTTATTAAGAAGTGGTTTTAACAATATGTATTCTATTTCGATAAGCATGAGAATCATAAGATTCACATGACTCATCTATCCCTTGGTTTTCTGAGATGTAACCACTATATAGTTCTCAGCCCTAGGGGTCGAAAGAAAGGGGATAAAAACATTATTTTGGCTTTGAAATTTTTCTCATAGTAATACAGATTATCCTGTTATTATTGTTACATGCATTATTCTATTTAATTTCTGTTAAGTTCTTTCTCTACCCGCGCCCTGCTAGGGAGGAGGGAACCTCCATATTAGCAGGGATTGTAGTGATTAAGGTAGTTGTGTATATTTTTATTTTATTTTATGTATCAGTAGATGTGATGTTGTTGTTGTTTCAGCTGTGAACATATCCGCTTCAATTTTAGTATTTTGTATGTTGTTACACATATGAGATTAGAGACAACAGCTAGATAATTTTTGTGGTGTGCTAGAGTAGATTAATTGAAGTTTGATTATAGTGTTGTAGATAATTTTATTTCTGCATGAGTGATTTACTTCCAGCATTTACTTCAAAAGTGATTTATTTTATTTGGAATTGCTTCTAGTTGAGTGTATCGGCACAGACAATGCAACTGTTGTTAAAATAAAAGATGTCCCTGTATTGATAATTTATGTCTACTATTTTAGTTATTCAACAGTGGTTAATACAGCCCAAAATTTTGGCACCATTGTCGGGGATGGAAATGAAAATCCAATCAATCAGATTTGTTTCTTAAAGGTACAATTTCTGTGTGTTTTTAGAGTGTCTCCGGTGACACAATTTCCAAGTAGTAAGACGAGAGGTAATAACTTGCGCAACGCTCTAACAAACTTTAGAGGTATCTCCAATATCTTGCTAGGACACTTAGGAGAGTGAATTTCTGAGAATTTTTTTTTTTTAGAGTGTCTCCAGCCACACAATTGACGGGTGGTAAGATGAGAGGTAAGAACCTGTGCATCGCTCTAACGAACTTTGTCGGGCTCACCAATGTCTTATTGGGACACTTAGAAGTTGAATTTTTGGGTGTTACTTTAGGGTGTCTTCAGCTATACAGTGTTTGGGCGGTAAGAAGAGAGGTAAGAACCTATGCATCGCTCTACTAAAATTGAGTGGACTCACTGCGGTAGAAACTGAATCACTTATAGGATGAATTGATACATATAGGTCCCACGTGTGCTAGTAGGAAGACATCAACATCTAAAAGCACCCCCCACTCTACTGACTACAGGAAAGACGAGTCATAAGAAGGAAAAGAAGAGTGCAGATTTGGGAAGAAGGAAATTATTTGAAGATATGATCTCAAGGGTAGAAAAGGAACAATCTACATCATACAGAGATAATAGGAAGACAGGACCACAGAAAGCAACTACAATATCAAAGCTTGGGCCATCGATGTCTTCCATGTCTGGACCTCATCACCCTTCTAATAGTATATCCACTCCCGATATCAAGACTCCAAATTCGAAACAATAGTGGAGAATCATTGATCAGGATATGAGAATTGAAGGACACAAAGAGACCAGTGGGGAGCATCAGGGACCTAAGGAACATCATTTAATTGATCATCATTTGGATGATGGTAGTGTTGTTAAACAACTGGCCCTGGAACAACCTGATCCTTTTATTTGTCAATTTCCAGTACACTCTAAGGTTAGTTCATCCCATCTGGAAGAATAAACCACGGGGGACAAGAATGTCAAGATAGATAGCTCTGTTACTTTTGAATTCCCAATAGTAGTAACACAGAATGAGGCTCCTATGAAAAATATTCCTTTATCATCCCTACCATCCTTTCAAGGGATGGTTTTTGAAGACCCTGATACCTTTTTGTTTGAATTCGATGTGCTGTGTAGAGGTTATGACTACATTTCAAATGCCCAAAAGCTGAAATTATTCCCTGCTAATCTGAAAGGAGCAACATTAAGATGGTTCATGAGACTGGGTGTTGGCATGATTCGAACCTGGAATGACATGAGAGAGGCCTTCCTCTTTAAGTACCAGGATTACTGTTGAACCAGGGATTTGAAGGACGAGATTTTCAGAATTGCACAAAAGGAGGAGGAGAGTCTGGAAGGCTATATGGAGCAATTTCACTACAATTTAAAAAGGTCTAAGTTTAGTAACTTAGTCCCAGAAATTTTAAAGCCAATATTCTTAAGAGGTATAATAGATAATTTTCTGGAACATCTGAACCTATTGGGAAAAGGAGACATATCGCAAGAACCTCTTGATGAAATCATGAAGCTTTGTCTGTGTAGGTCAAGAGGATCGGTCAAAGGGAAAGTTTCAGTTCGGGATCCTTCATTCCAGATATATAATTCCACGAGTGGAGGAGTAACCAGAGAAGAGATCGGGAACTTATTTGAGGATTTTAAGACTGGCCTCCTTAGCACCCTCTCTGCCCAGATCACTGCGTTTCAAGTCAAGAAATCACAAGCAGAAGCTGAAGCATCCTTAGCAATATTATGTCCCCGATGCAAAAAGAAACATTTGGAAAGAGAATATGGACTGAATATTGTCAGCCTGTACAACATTTGTGAGTTGGCGCATTATACAAATCATTGTCCTGAATTTCCCAGACTGAAGGTGGTACTTCAAGAATCATGCGAGGATGTTCAATCTTCTTATTTCATCTTATCAAAGAGACCATGGAAGCCATGACCTATAGGTATGCCTTCATATTTTTCCTCTTTTTATCCTTGGAATAATGTTTATAATAGTCAGAAATATCCATGGAAATATCGTAATCCCTCCTCAAAACAATTTCCTTCACCATTGAACCAATGGTCGTCTCCTCCAACAGTGCAATATCGTCCATCACAACCCAATCCTTGGGGTAAGAACTGGAGAAGTAATGGCCAAGGTCCAGTACCCCCCTCCAATACCAATACAACACCTGCAGTTACAACTACCTTTTATTCAAAATCCTACACCTTCTGTCCAACCCCAATTAACTATGCAACCTAACCCCAATCCAAATAATAAGGCAACCTAGAGCATGGATGCTCCAGTTACCCTCCAGAAATATCTTATTACTTGTATTGGACATAATGAGATTCATATTTGATCAAGAAAAGTAATAATATCGGAGCATACTCCCATTATTACCGAAGAATTTGAATCACCTAGAAAGGATATGGATGATTATTAAGCAGCTGTTACACATGTAACAACTGATACAACACCTAATGTTACATATTTAGCACCCAACTTGGGAGGGTGTGCTATTCCTACAATAGCCAATCTGAGCAAGGTTGGTGCATCCATGACAGTTGATTCATCTGTTAGCATTCATAATCCTCCATACCCTCAACGATTAACTGAAACTGGGCTAGTATCACAACCTGAATCTGAATTCCTCAAGGAATTGTAAAATTTGTATTTGTGAATTTTGTTGTTACAAGTTCTTAAGGAAGTACCTATCTATGCTAAAATAGTGAGGAATATATGCGTCAAAAGGCTTGGAAGGAAAACCTAAATACCTTGCTACTATTCATGTCATGGGGAAATTGTCCAATATCATGCTTGATCTTCCTTTGTTGACTAAATATAATGACCAAGGGAACCCTACAGTGACTGTCCACATTGACAATCAACCTGTAACCAATAATTTTATTGATCTCGGGGTAGCCATTAATGTCATGACTAAAGACCTCTTCATCTCCCCAGGACTTCATGTACTTAGACCTACACCGACAGTGCTTGAATTAGTAGATAGGTCTCATGTTAAGCCTGAAGGAATGATAGAATATTTGGTTATCACTATGGATTCTTGGAATTATCCGGTTTATTTTCTTATTTTACAAACCAAATCCAACCTAGTGGGTCATCCTTAAATTTTGGGAAGACCATGGTTGGCCACTGTAGATGCGCATATTAGATGTAGGTCCGGATCTATGGTGATCTCAGATGGATAGGCCACTTAGAACCTGAATCTATATCCCTCAGAAAAACCTCATATGGATTCGAGTATTCCCTACTGGGATGAATTTGCACATGAATCTAATCTTTCCATACCTCCTCTCACGCTTGGAAAAGAACAATACTTTAAGGATGAAACAAAGGATGATATCATTAGTGGTTTTATTAGTAATTCACTCTATGTTTCCTCGATTAGAGATCTAGGGGAAGAAGATGAGGTATATGATGCAATTTTTGAACATTTGAAAACAACTCTTCATACTACAACAGTCCCATTGAAATCAAACCTGGGAAATGTTTAAACATCAATCCTAACCTGACTACTGAACAAAACAAATTGTTGATACAGTTGTTATAGAAATACAAAAAGGAATTCACATGGGACTATACATATATGAAATTAATCCATCCAATCCTATGCACTCACCAAATTTACCATAAATAGGACTGTAAACCAGTTAGACAACCGCAGTGCTGAATTTACCACGTACTTAAGGAGATAGTGAAAGAAGAACTGCATAAAATCCTTAATGCTAATTTCATCTACCCCATTTCTAACAGCTAGTGGGTGTCTCCACTTTTCATAGTTCTGAAAAATAACAACAAATGGAGAGTCTGTGTTGACTATAGAGAACTTAACAAGGTCACTCAAAAGGACCATTGTCCTTTACCATTCATTGACGAGGTCTTGGATACTCTCTCTGGAAAAAAATTCATTTCATTTATAGATGGTTTTATTGGTTATAATCAAATACAGATTGCCCCAGAAGACCAAGACAAGACAACCTTCACTTACCCATGGCATACTTTTGGATACAGAGTCCTTCCCTTTTGCCTCTGTAGTGCACCAGCAACCTTTCAGAGGGAAATATTGGGTATTTTTTCTGATCTTTTGAATGACTTCCTTGAAATATTTATGGATGATTTTACACCCTACGGGGATGCCTTTGAGACAACATTAGTTAACTTGGACAAAGTGTTGGAACTTTGTGAACAAACTAATGTTGCTCTGATCATAGAGAAATGCCACATGATGATGACCTAGGGAATTGTGTTAGGAAATTTCATTTCAGCAGATGGAATCAAGGTAGATCCTGCAAAAATTAAGGTAATCTTGAAAATCCCGACCCCTAAGACTCCAAAAGAGGTACATAGTTTTTTGGGACATGCAGGAGACTATAGGAGATTCATATATAAATTTTCAAATATTGCATCTCCTCTGTTTTCATTACTCATGAAAGATGAATAATTTGTGTGGAAAGGGAAGTGTGAGAAGGCCTTCTTAAAGTTAAAGGATTGTGTAACAACATCACCTGTTTTACGAGGCCCAAACTGGGAATTCCCATTTCATATTGCTACAGACGCATCTGAAATAGTTGTGGATGTTGTTTTGGGGAAACTGGAGGAGAAGAAACCTTACACCATTTATTACATCAATAAGAAATTAACTCCAGCATAACTCAACTACATTGTTACTGAGAAGGAATTTGTAGCAGTAATGCATGATATCAACAAATTTCAGCACTACATCACCCGGTATCAAGTGTTTTTACACAATGAACATGCTGCATTTCGATTTTTTATGAACAAACTTGTTACTAATGGTAGAGTTAAAAGATGGTTATTTTTGTTACAAGAATTTGATATTAGTATTTTAGGTAAACTCGGAAAACATAATGTAGTTGTCTATTTTCTTTCTAGATTAACTATAAGTGATGACTGCACTGCCACTGAGGCTTCTTTTCCAAATGAATATCTTTTTTCCATCTCTACTCACTCACCATGGTATGAAGATATAGCCAATTACCTTGCTGCAGGAAAATTCCCACACCAATTGTCTTCCAAGGAAAGAAGGAATATTATACAACAAAGTGCTACCTACTCTTGCATAGAATGCAATATCTATCACACCGAGCTAGATTTTTAGATTAGGCGATGTGATAGAGAAGATGAGGTATTTGAGATCTTGAAGGTTTGTGATGAGGGGCCCTGTGGAGGGCACTTTGCTGACAAAAGGATAGTATATAAAGTACTCTCAATAGGGTATTACTGGGAAAATATATTCCAACATGCCAAGAAGTTTGTGAAAGGGTGTGATAGCTGCAAAAGGATGGGCCAACCTTTGAAATTAGATGAGATGTTGTTACAGCCTCAGATAGTGATAGAGCCATTTGAGAATTGGGCCCTAGATTTTGTGGGGCCAATTAATCCTTCATCATAGCAAAAATCATATATATTGGTCTACACTGATTATGTCACAAAGTGGGTTGAAGCAAAGGCACTAACTAGAGCAACAGAGTAGGTTGTTTCAGACTTCATGTTTGAAAATATCTTTGTTCACTTTGGGATACCTAGAGAGATAGTGATAGATGGGGGGCCTCAGTTCACATCTCATTTGATCAAGAAGCTCATTGAAAAGTATGGGATTCATCACAGAATCACTTCACTGTATCTCCTACAAGAAAATTTTCAAGTGAAAAGCACCAATAAAGTCATTGAGGGAATATTAACAAAGATAGTAGCTAGCCACTGAATAAACTAGGCCGAGAAACTTCTAGAGGTACTATGGGCTTATAGGACAACATGGAAGAATACTATAGGCTTATCACCATATGAATTGGTGTATGGTAAGAATCCTCTATTCCCCATATAGTTTGAAATAAAGGCATTAAAAATATAATTGTAGGTCGATCTAGATTTGAGTATGGCACAGACACAAAGACTAGACCAACTCAATGAGATGGAAGAGAAACGACTGGCTGCTATTTAACAGACAGAGATAATTCAGCCCCAAAGAGCTAGATGGCATGATGGTTTTATTAATAAGAAAAAGTTATAGAAAGGATATTGGGCCCTTTTGTATGATTAAAGGTTCAAGGATTTCAAAGGCAAGCTCTGCACCAGATGGCTAGGTCCTTACGAAGTGGACACGGTCTTCGACATTGGGACTGTACAATTGGTCACCATTGACAGTGCTAAGACACTGTTACTAGTTAATGGGCACTGTCTAAGGTTATATCATCAACCCACTTCTAAGGAATCATTTGTTAACATTGTCGTGGACTTTGATCTTCATGTTACAATAGCATGGGAACATTCTCCTATGCAGCCTAAAAATTCAAATTCCAATAAGTGTGGTAGCTGAAAACCACCCTTGTGGCAGCTATTACACCTATATATATATATATAACATAAAAAAAATGAAAAAATAAAATAAAATTAATAAATCTAACTGTGAAAACCTCTTTCTGGGGTGCAATCAGACAGTTTGTAACAACTTAAAACTGCTCCTATGGTGGTTGTTACACCCATATTTTTCTCCCTTAAACATCGTCTTCTCTTCCCGATACATTTTATATGATGATGGTAATTATTTTATTTTCTTTTCTGTACCAATTTCTCCTAATTATTACATTTTTTGAAGAATAATCTAAGGGTTGTCTTGGTTGTCACACATGTAACAACTGACAGCCACGAACATTGTTTCTTATGTTTCATCCCATAATAGCAATAATCGTGCTAGAAAAACACAAAAACACAAGTGTTGCAAGTAGTATGCCACCAATTTGAAAATCTTCCTCCACGCCACCTCAGGTATGTCATTCAAAAGGTAACATTATCATTTATGATTTGGTGATTATTGGTAGAAGTAATGATATTCCCATGATAGTCATGGGCGACTGTCACCATTAAGGCAAGGGAGGGGATATGTCTTGGAATAATTGCAAAAATCCATAGTCATAAACCTCTATCAAATATGTATGCACCCAATTAATAGCACAAATGCCAATGATGAAATAATCTGGTTGGAAAAGAGTGTGTGTACTAGAAACCATTACTTTCCATAACGGGACATTTATGAGGATTAGTGTGAGGTATGATTTGGTAATCTATAAAATTTGACAACCCCCATAAACCTCCTCAACTGAAATCTTGTATCCTCATTGCAAACTCATCAATTGGGATAAGCAGAGATGTCGAGAAGCAGCGAGTAGTGCAGTGATATTACAATGGGTCTAAGTAGTAAGAAGAAAATTTAGAAACAACAGCAAGATGGGTGAAGCAACAGCTAGGGACAAGTTAGATTATATGGATAGCTTGTATAATTTTCCAGAAGCCTACCATATATTCAAAGGTGTTGGATGGATTGAGTATTTCCAGAAGCTAGAAGGGTTGGACGAGGCAGTGGCAATCAAATTTGCTCATAATTTGAACAACAATCAAACCCGAGTTAAGGGCTTGCAAGTTGAGGCGACTGAAGAGATAATTTCCCGGGTAAATACATTTCCAGTAGAGGGACATAGGTGGTTTAACAGAATAATCAATGACCCCTCCTTGAAACAATACTTCCTATAAGGAGCAGAAAAATTGGAGAAGAAAGGGAGAGGAATTGACAGGTTGTCTCTTCCTTCGCCTTAGGTAGATGTCACCCTAGGTTTAATTAAATATATCACTTGTGAGGGAAGATCCATGGTAGTGTTTAACTATCACTTTCCTCTACTTAATCACCTTCGCCACCAACAAAAGTTTAATCTTACATTATACTTATTAGTTAACATCAAGCATATGGCAGCAATAGTAAAGACAATAGCACACCCAGAAGAATGTGTGACCAATCATGGACTCATCAAATTAATCATCTTGGATGCCCTAGGATAGCAAGGAAATCATTGAGAAGAATTCAAAAAAAATAGGTCGAGGAAAAGCCAGGGGAAACAGACCAAGACTTCAGGAGGAATTCAAGTAGAAGAAGAAACCTAGACTTGACCTGCCAAAGTCAGAATTCCGAAAGAACCTACTAATGAACCAATTGGGGATAAATGGCCAAAAATGAGGGTGAAAGTTAGCATACCTATAGAACCTTTGCCTATGGTTGTAAATTAGATATAATCAGAAGTATTTGAAGAAGAAAGGAAACCCTTCTCATCAGGTAAGGACGAAACTCATGTCCTGTTTTTGGAACTTGAAAATCCAAGAAAGGAAAATGAAGAATTGAAGTGAAAATTATCTGAGGGGAAGGAAATCCTGGTGTCCATATGTAAGAAATGTTTTCAAGAACTAACAGCAGCGTGATATAAGGTCTATGGAGAAAACATTAGCCCAATTTAAAGAGAAACAGAATGGCACAAGGTTGTTACACAAGAACCTGCTAAGGATACTGTTGTTACATAAGAACCAACAGTTAAAGGAGAGACTCCTGTAATAATTGACCTAGAAGTTGACACACAAGAACCTATGGAGGCCAGTCCTCTTGTAGAAGAAACAACAATGGACACAGAGGCTACTCTAGGTGGAAACAAAGGGGCTGACACACAAGAACCCACCGAGGAAGCTGCTATTAAACAAGAAATAGTATAAGAGGTGGAGAAAACCCATTTAGCAGAGGCTTTTACACCCATTATTGATGTTTATATTGAATGTAGAGGAGCATCGGGTCCCATCCTGGTATGGAGTTTTGAGAAAATCTTGTTAATTTCTGAATTACAAAAGTGGAAATAGGAAGAAATCTCTATTCGGGAGGGGACGATTTCGCTGGAAGAACATCAGAGGGAGATAGATGCCCTACATGAAAGATGGATGAAATAAGAGTTGAAGAAAGGATGGGAGAATTATAAGAAGAAGGAAGCCCTAAAGAAATAGGAGGAACAGTTGCTGCTATTACAGTAGTAGATTTAAGATCTTACCATAGACAAGAAAAAACTTCATGATATCGCCCTCAATTTTCTAGGGTGTAGGTGGCCTTCCCCATCCTATCCATTTTTTTTGTGGGAATTTACTTCTTGTTCCATATGAAATTTGTTATCGAGGATAGAACCTATTTATGTTCTTCCACTCGCACATTTTTAGATGTGTTTCGTGCCTCCAATTTCGATGAGAAAAGCCTATTATGTGAGTTATTCTTACACAATATCACTTGTGAGCATGTAAGTATGCAAATTGTGGTGACAATATTATCCTATATTGGGGACCTTCAGTTGTGAGCTTTTGTGTCGTTCATGAAGAATCAGATTGAGTGGAATTTGGCCATCAAATCTATGGATGCTAATGAGGAGATTATGACATTATGGGTCTGGGCAGAACCGGGATGAGCCACTGAGTTAAGGTAAGAATTCAGGAGAATGTTGAGTACTCTTGGGAAAAAGGAACCAACTGCCGCTTACAGAAGAAGGATTTTGACCTTCTGCCTGAATCAATTCTCAATGACGAAGAGCTGAGCCTTGAATCGGTGCCTGAAACACATGGAAACTAGCAGTACTAAGCTACTGAAGGGGGACCCAATTTCACTCCAAAATTTCGTGGTGGATGTTACACATGTACCAGTGTATGCACAGATACTACAATCCCTTGGTGCTTTATGGCTCTAATTGAGATTAAGGTTTCCTTTGATCTGGCTACCAATTGAGGATTATCAAAGTAATTATGAATTGAGAAAGTATGAATTAGAGTCTTAGGTATGACAGTTGATGGCCAATTTGGGGTACAGGTCTGTAGATGAAGATACATCTGGTGCTTATGATCTCATCGACTTGAACCAGAGATATTCCCATGAGAGATGATTTTGCATGAGGACATGAAAGTGTTTCAGTTGGGGGGAGAAGTTGGGCGCCAGTTTTGCACACTTTTCCTACATTTTGTTTCCCTATTTTTCCTTCTGACTACAACCAATGGAATTATCTTTGCCTCCTTTTTCTACCTTTCTATCCTAACTTGTGTTTTTTCACGTTATTTTCACTACTCTCCCACATCATCAATTATTATGATATATCGTGCCTTTGTTATGACTAATTGAGGATGAATGTTTGGAGAAGATCTATGGTTTTTGTGTCGTCTTTCCAGATGTCATTTGTAGCACCAAAGATCCCGAGCACAAGGTATACAGGAGCAGTTAAGGGTGTGTTGTTATAGTGAGATTTTTACACCATGACATTGCTACACTTTGTTGTTACAGACCCGTTGACGAATTGCTGATATAGTTGTACCGTCGACTGGATCTCATCAACTCCTGTTGCTGACCTATCCTTTAGCTGCTACACTACAACTATGGTTTATTACGATAGCTATAGAAGTTATTTATTATTGTATTTTTGGATAACAACCTATGTGCGGTTTTTATTGTAATATATAATTTTCTAGCATGAGAATCATAAGATTCTCATGACTGATCTATCCCTTGATTTTCTGAGATGTAACCACTAAATAGTTCTTGGCCCTAGAGGTTGAAAGAAAGGGGAGAAAAAATTTATTTTGGCTCTGTAATTTTTTTCATATTAATACAGATTATCCTATTATTGCTATTACATGTGCTAGTATATTTAGTTTATGTTAAGTTTTTTCTCTACATGTTCCCTGCTAGGTAGGAAGGGCCCTCATTATTAGTAGGGATTGCAGTGATTAAGTTAGTTGTGTATATTTTTATTTCAGTTTATGTGTCAGTAGAGGTTTTTTTGTTGTTGTTTCAGCTGTGAATATATCCACTTCAATTTCAGTATTTTGTATGTTGTTACACATATGAGATTAGAGACACCAGGTGGATAATTTTTGTGTGGCACACTAGAGAAGATTAATTGAAGTGTGATTAGAGTCTTGTAAATCATTTTATCTCTACAAGAGTGATTTAATTCCAGCATTTACTTCAGAAATGATTTATTTTATTTGGAATTGCTTCTGGTTGAGTGTATCAGCACAAAAAATGCAACTTTCATTGAAATAAACGACGTCCCTGGATAGATAATTTATGTGTACTATTTTAGTAATTCAACAGTGATTAATACATCCCAACAACAGTGTCCTCCCATCTACTAAGGTTGTTGTGAAGTGTTCCCCACCAGCGAGTTGATTTTTCTTGTAACACCACATTCATCAAAGTAACTTTATGTTCCTCAGGAACAATATCATCTATCTTACTAATGAAATTGTTAACTCAATCCATGTTGGTAAAGGTAGGGTAACCTCTTACCTCTCTTCTGATCCAATGGAATCCTCAGATGGTAGCACATCTTCGGTTGTTGAATTCATTCCCTCGCTGCTACCAGTCATATGATCTGACTTCTGATCCTATATCTGAGCTTGGAACACTCTTCCAACTCTTCAAGCCCTCTACTGTCTAATTAATGAAATATTCTATTTTTCTTGCTGTTAATTAATGCAGTTGATCCGAGAGTCTCGGTTCTTCCCTGTTATCAATTGACTTAGTGAATCTAGGACCCTAGTAGGGATCCAATGATTGAATCACTCTGACTTCCCCATCTTCAAAAAGCATCAATTCCTTCTTTAAATCAATCATTGCATAATTTTCAAATTCCTAGTCTATATCCCGCAATGCTAGATATGGATATTTTCCACCCATTATGTCTATTACTTCAAAATCAATGTAGGTTTTTACTCCCACAACATCCACTTCAGTGTCATGTAGTCTCCCAACCTATATAATTCAATACTGGATTGCCATGCGCAACTCTATTGGCGATAATTCCAGCTTGGGCTTTTCAATGTCTCCCAAATCTTCCTTGGAAGTATATTGGCATCCGAGCCTAAATCCAACCTATTATATTTTATTTGAAATCCTACAATTTGTGCATCAATTATTAATTCCTTCCTCCTTCTTATTTTATTTCTCCAGACTCTTCTTTAATGGCTCTACGAAATATTGGCAGAGATTGTATTGTCTTGATCTAATCCTCCTTTAACAACTGTATTCAAATTTATCTTCAATAGGATATGAATTTTTTCGTAATTTATGATGTTAAAAAATAACCTTAACAACTCCTCTATAAGATGAACCAATGCCAAATTTGTATTTTCTACTACTGCTGGTTGTGACATCTTGGATTCTTTATCTATGTTTAGCTTCTTGAAGGTCTCCACTACTTCCCTAAAGTATTTCTTTTTATACTCTGAATCATAGGGTTACTTTGTTGATGCTAGGTTTATCAAATTTGTTTTCATTTTTTCTCCTTTTTCCCCTCCTATCCTCATTCATCCTCATGTTACTATGGCTACACTTAAAAGCGGTTTTGTTTTAGGAATCCTTCATTATTCATTAATCAAGTTATCCCCCCTTTGTTTAGTCCTTTCTTCCCACCTTTCTATTAATTGGGGGAAATCCTTAGTGGTGCACATGTTTATCCTACACTACGAGCACCATGGTATTATATGCAGAGGGAATTACCTTGCAACATGCCCTTCTTGGTCAGAATTATAACATCTTTGTAGCCCCCTTACTCTTGTACTTTCCCCCCTTATTCTTGGCCCTCCTCGTCCTTGAGGAGCTTCGTTAATTTTCGAGGTTGTTCAATCCAACCTAGATTCTAATGCATCCAATGCTCTACACTCATATGGGTGATTTTTTTTTGAGGCACATAATTCACAGTATTTTATTTTTGGGTCATTGGGTTATTTTGTAGAATTGGGCATAGACGAGGTGGATGGTTGTACCCCTTAAACATTTCATTGTACTCATTTTTTGCTGCATTTTTCTAATTTGGGAAACTATGAAATTGTGTTTGGCCTAGATATATACTTTGTGTATTTACTTGCGCAACTCCCCCTGGTCAGTGGAATTCCCTGGGCCTCCCTAAAATTGACCTGGTTCATGCTCCTCGAAACCTCGGGCATTCAATGTCTAGATGTCCTTCCAGTAAGCAGTCATTACACCACACATTTAGTCATCTTTGGCACACCGGTTGTATGTAATTGAGCTTCTTTTTTAGGCTTGCAATTTGATGTTGCGGTCCCAGTAGGGATGGATCCTGCAAGGTGACCCTGCCTTTGAATTCTTGTGGATAACCTACCATTGCTTCAATTCTCATTGCTTGGTCTAGTGCATCTTGTAACATGTCGATATTGTGTTGTGTCGAGGGTGTTATGGAAAGAGGCCGAAGAGCCTTTAGGAAGCAGTCACGTTGATGATTTGGGTTTATTTGATAACTCAATTTGCTGATGGTTTCTCTAAATATTCTCATCAGATCCCAAGAAGGATCTCCTTCTCACTGCTTTATTTTCCATAACTCTGAAAATCCTTGCTGGTTCGTCTGTGGTTGTTTAAAATATTGTACAAACATTCTTTTTATATCATCCACAGTTGGATTCTAGTGTATTTTCGATAATTTGATAAACCACCGTAAATATCTCTCTCAGAGTGTGGTCTGAAATTCAATCAACTTGATAGCATCAGGTGTTTGTCAGGCCCTCCAGATGGCTTCACATAAGTACCAATTTTGTTCAAGATCATCGTTCCCTTTCCTTGAAAGCTCAGGATATCTTGTGAACGATCCTACCATTTCTGTTTTCTCTTGAAAGTAATACACATCCTCTAGACCCTAGTTGTGAAATTCCTTATTGAATAATTCTTCCACTAATACGGCTTCTAATATTTTTTTTTTAGTGTATATTGAATATTGTGAACTTTACTAAACCTTCACAAATTTATAAAAATTTTATCATGGGGATGATAGAGTACTAGGGAAAGGTTACGAAAAGTGCTACTTGGGATTTTAGAGATAGATTTAACTTGGATGATGGCCGCTTCTTCTCCTTCAAACAATCATTCCATTGCAACATGAAGGTCGCCATATGAATCATCTTCGGGAATCGTGCCCTCCATGCTACTGGGCATATTCCTCTTCATGGATCGGGATGGGCTCCGGTTATTCTCTTTTCATCTAACTCTCCTGGCCGACCCTTATTTTCTTGTAAGTCCCATTTTAATTCCTTCCTCTCCTCGACTACATAACAACTTTCCTTGTTTCTCAGTGTTCTCCCTTCTCTTATCAAACTCCCGTATTTTCCTCTCTTGCCACTTCTCTCTGATTTGTGCCCTTTAATGTGCTCTTATATCCCTATATCCCTGGGAAATTTTTTCATCCATATCGTTAATTCATTCATTTGTCCTCATCCTGTAGCATATTTTCCTTTATTTCCTTGCCCCAGTTCTTGTTATTTACGCTTCTATATTCTAAATTTGGAAATCCTTTAGTCCCTTTTCCACAAAAAGGGCTTTGTTCCATAGTGGTATCTCCTTCAGCAACGTTCCCTACAACCCTGACTTGAATATGGCTTTTTCTTTGTAAAATGACTGGTGATTTTCAGCTGCAAACTCACTAAATGTACCCCTCCTGAGTCAAATAAACCTAGAAGTTGACTACTCGAGTTAAATCGGTGTCCAACCTATGTAGTGCTATCAGATTTTTATGTGCCCAGTTGTGGTGAGATCTACTAAACCCTCTAGTTCTCTCCTTTGATTGGATTCTTCACAACCTATTATAAATTTCCTTGGGGAAGTTTCCCCATAAGATATCGTACTTATCACTTGTTCAATTAGAAAAGAGAATTTTGTCCCTCAACTTCTTTTCATTCTAATGTTGAAGCTCAACTTGTTGTGATATAAACCCACCAAGTTCAGAGTTATTTTTCGTAAATCATTGATAACATATCCTAACTTTCTGATGAAGTTTCAGCTCCCAACAACAGAACCATTTGTTGGAAAAAAGAATGACTTATGGGCATGACCCAGGTTTAGGCTCGACACCAACAAGGCACCGTTGTAGTCTAGGAAAAAACTGAAATTTTCACCTTGCTCGAGAGAGCAAGGAGTCTCACCCAAGGCATGTTGTGACATTACTATGTTAAGAGAGTTAGAAATGGGATATTCATTACCATATTACCATCTATCTTCTATTATATACATATTTCAACTATACATATATTACTCATATCATGAATGAGACAAAATAGGAGTCGAGAAAGTAGTTCTACAAATATGCATTATCAGAAATTTTTTAATATCCCTCTAAAGACACACACACAAGAAAAAATACACGAAACATTAATATTGACCCATAACATCACCATATATTATATTTGGAAAAATCCATTACATTAAAAAAAAGCATCTTTGTAGATATCTACCTTCAAAAACTAGCTAATAATAGTTCATCCTAACCCAATACCTAAAGCCAACAACCTCTGGCATGGATTCCTTCATTCTTCCTTATGTATCCTTTTTTTCTTGCACTATCAGTATTTCCTTCTTTCTCACTCGGTTGCCTTTCTTTGTTTAGTTGTCTTTGGCTTTGCTTCATTTTCTCCTCTGCCACCGAGAGTCTTCCCCTGTTTGCTATCAGTTGTTTCCCCCACCAACACAAGTTCTTATCTAGAACCTGCAACTTTTCCGTTTTTCCCAAAAATATTTCTTATTTTCAAAACGAAGGCCCCAACAGAAGGCCATTTTACTAAATTTTTCAATAAATCTTTGATAATAGACTGCATACGCTAGAAAACTTCTTACCTCTTTTTGATTCGTTGGTGATAACAAATTCACAATGATTGTAAGTTTTTTTGGTGTTGTGGCCCTATAATTTATAAGATTCGCAATAATAAAATATAAAGGACAACATCAAGCCACTTTGGAATCCACGACCTAGCCTCCCTAGACTCAGAGAGTGATCTCTCTATTTGCAATTTAATTTTATCTTTATGTTATGAATGTTGATGTTAGGCTAGTTATATTGATTGTGGGAATTGGTTGTTTTGATTTTTTTTTCTGGTTGGTTGAGCGGAACTATAGAAACTAATACATTGGGCTATGGAGTCATGGAAGGCTAGTTTGGGGCATAAATGTTTTCAAGAGCATCACAGGGAAAGCTAACTGTGTTAATTGGATATTTAAGGCAGTGTGAATTACGATGTAGAGGAAATAATAATGTTCAGTAATGATTAAAGTGAAATTAAGAATTCTCTAACCAGAATTAAAAAGAAAACATTCATATGATAAGAAAAATTAGAATTAAGGTCCTCCAACAACAAATATTTATCTAAAACTTATGTTTTAGAATAGATAAATATAGTCACAACAACGAAAAAAATAGAAACATTTAACACAGAGAAGTAACACATCACCATTTAACACAGCTCAAGTATCCTGTAAAACAATCTCTTATTATTGATGCCCAACTTTAAAAAATTACAGCACTCCAATAAAATAGGTTCTTACAATGTGGGATCCAACCCTTGATACTTCAAATACATGCAGTATTTGTTGGAATATTGTCATTGATGGCAAAGGCATTGGCTACAAAGGAGCATCTGATGAAAAGAACAGAGAAAGTATCGGTCAAGGAACAGAAACAAGCAACAGAGGAGATATGTTGGAAAATTGCCTGGAATAATGAAACATGGTATGGAAACTGTACATTGGTGCTTGTGGAACCAGAATAGAGCATGAAGAGGCGGAACGACGAATCAAGAATGAATTTAAGGTCACAAAGGGAATCTGGTGTGAATTTCTGGTGTTATATATTATGGATGTTACGAAGATTGCATCGAACTGGTGTCAAGCCTCAATAAACAAAATGATGGGTTAATCTATTGATGAAGAGCACAAGCAATGTCATAGTAAATAAGTCAAGTTACAATAATCAAGCAGGGGGATTGGAACCTTGAGCGAAGAAGGCGAAACCTTGCAAAGGAACAGTAACGACGGTTTCCAGTTTTTATCGCACCGCTCTCGTCGGGCAAGTGGTATTTCCTGGTGAGGAGAGATTCCATAGAATGCTCGACACACATCCCTGTACGACTTCACAAAACCACTTTTCACCGTGCGCCATCGCGCGTTATACTTCGCCCCAGGATGCCAAGCGATATCTTTGAGCGCCATTGATCTAGGAAGGGGTCATCGGACGGTCGTCATTTGTTAAAGGTGCGCGGAGATTAACACAGGTACGGCGGGCCATTGCACATTAACGATCGGTATTGGAGGTCGAACGATATGCATATACGTCGTTGATCTGGAAGATTGCTAATCTAACGGTGATCGAACGCTGGACTTGCGCAAAGTTTACCTATGGTACCATGCGCGTATCTGATTGGCTATTGACTATATTTGTGGGCTCGGGGTCAAAGGTTTACCATATTATTTGGAAGGATTAAAATGCGAAGGGTTAAATTTAATACTAAAGTTCTGTTCAAAATTATTTATTTAATTAAAATAAAAGATCAAAATCCCCGTGGGATAAACTAAAAGGAATACTGTCAGCGGGTCGTGGTTTTAACCCATGGTTTTAATAAATGGAAAAATATATAAGGAGAAGAAAGAAAAAAAAACAGGGTGTGCATTGTAAGGGTTGTGAATGAACAATTTCTCCAAGGAATATCTGTATGGGCGAGCTCTAGTCTTAACTGATAAATCTAAAAATACGATGAGCCCATGGATAGAATGATCTGACAATGATAAATATCTGGTTTGTGTGAGTATATAGAAAATAAATAAATATGGTGACCAGCAATGTATGACGTATAAAACTAGTGGATCCAGTATGAAAATTGATGAAACGTGGTCCACAGTAGTGCTGAGGGTCGAAGTCTTCAGAAAGGTTGTTGTAGCTCCCTTCCAGTGGTAGCTGGTAAACAAGAGAAGGTTGTAGCCTTCTGAAGGTGGGTGCCTGTGTGCTGGTATAAGTCTGCACCAGCATATATTGTAAAATGTTTTCTCTATAATAAATTTTGAAGACTGAGATTACAACAGCGATGGTTTTCTCCCGAATTGGGTTTCCACCTTAAATCTTGGTGTTCATATGTGTTGTTTACGTTTGATGATTTGTTCTGTTATTTCTGTTCATGCTTAATGCTTATCTGATGCAATGCTCAAAGTAAAGAAATAATAAGATATCAGGTCATACCTGTTGGATGCAGTAATGTAACATATGTTTTTAAGAGAAAGAAAAGAAAATTTGTTCAGCCCTAAATACTGATTCACCCCCCTCTCAATATTTTTCCCAACAATTGGTATCAGAGCAGGTCCTTCTGAAAAAGCTTAGCCACTAGAAGGAAGATCAAGCAAGATGAGCAATCAAGATGGAATAGCATCTATCAGGCCTCCGCTTTTTAACAAAAAAAATTTAATCTTTTGGAAGACAAGGATGAGATCCTATCTTCAGTCTTTGGGAGCAGAGGTATAAGCAATTGTTGAACAAGGATATCAATACCCAACTGTAGTAACAACAGATCCGACGGAAAGAAAGAACTATGAAATGAATGCAAAGGCGGTCAATGCTCTATTGGGAAGTCTAACTGAATCTAAATTTGTCAAAGTCATACAGCTGAATATAGCCAAGACAATATGGGACAAAATTATTCTAAGTTATGAAGGTGATGCAAAGGTAAAAAGTGCTAAACTCCAAACTCTCAGAATTCAATATGGGAATCTAAAAATGGATAATGAAGACAGCATTGCCAATTTCTTTTTACGACTTGATGATATTGTAAATGGTATGAGAAATCTAGGAGAAACAATAACCGAATCCACCTTGGTTGAGAAAGTCTTAAGATCACTAACAACAAAATTTGAGTCAAAAGTTTCCACCCTTGAAGAAAAGCAGGATCTTCAAAACCTTACTATGGTGCAACTTTATGGCATACTAACTTCATATGAAATGAGAAGAGGAGGACCTTATGAAGTCAAAGAAGCAATATTTAGAACTTCTACAAAAGGAAAGGAAGTACAAAAAACAGAAGGATCAGGATATATTTCAGAAGAAGATGAGATAAACTTTGTAAAGAAACTTTAACTTGGCACAGGACGGTTCAGAGGTAATCTTCCTTTCAAATGTTTTGATTGTGGAAGATTTGGTCATTACGCTGCTAAGTGTCCTTATAAATAAACACATAAAAAAGGGAAGGAAGTAGCAAAAAGGAATAAAAATCGTTTTAGCACTAGAAAGAGTTACTACACTCATGAAGATAGTGATGGGTTATCTGATAGTGAGGAAGAATGTGAACAAGATCTTAGAATTCTCATGGCATTTGAAAAAGAATATAGAAAAGAAAAATATACTTCTGTGGATGCTCTAGAAGACGGTGATTTTCTTGATGAAAACATTAACCTCAAGACTTGCTTAGAAAAAAGTAAAATAATCATAGAAACTCTGAAAAATCAGCTTGAAGAAAAGGAGAAACACAATGAGAAATTAGAGTGTGAGGTAGTAAGTCTAAGAAAAGAACATGAGAAAGTAAAAAATCTGAATCTTAGATTTGCTAAAGGATATAAAACATTAGATGAGATTATCAAGGTACAACGTTCTCCTCTTATAAAGACAGGTCTTGGATATATTGGAGAATCTTCTTAGGTTTCAGCACCAAATTATCTAAAAGCAGTTACAGTTGGTCTACAACATGCTGCCACTCAGCAAGGGGATAAAGAATCTTTATAGATAAAGCATGATCATCTCAATTCAAAGAACACTAACAAGAATGTCTTTCAAAGAAACACCAATCAACAAGTAAATTCATATAGAAGATTTTATGATCGCAGAAATTTCTTCTTCAATGGAAAATGTTTCTCATGTCACAATTTTGGTCATAAAGTTGTTCAATGTGTTGCATATAAAACCATCATGACAAGAGAAGCAAGAAAGAAAAGGATTGATATTGAAACAAAGAAGAATAATTTTAACAACTTTTCTCCTCTTCAAAATGAAGTTGAATGTGCTTATTGCAATAACTTTGGCCATGAAGAATCTGAATGCAGGAGCAAAGTTCAGCCAAAAGAACATGTACCTTCAAGCTCCAAAGTATGGAAAAAGAAGGAATTACAAGTTGAAAATTGTGGCATAGCGTTATTTTCAGAATATGAAGAAAACCAATGGTACATTGATAGTGGATGCTCAAGACGCATGACAGGTGATAAAGACAAACTTCTTGCATATAGTACTCTAGAAAAAGAAAAAAAATGTTATGTTTGGGAATGATACTCCTACGGTCATTAAGGGAAAAGGGTCTATTTTTATAAAAGAAAAGGTGAATTCTAATGAAGTTATGTATGTGGATGGATTAAAGCATAACTTGTTAAGTGTAATTCAAATGTGTGATCAAGGAATTGAAGTTGTCTTTAGTTCAAAATAATGTGTGGTACGTGATCTTGATACAGGTAAAGAAATTATAAAAGGAAAAAGAACTCCAAACAATCTGTATATATTGAAGAACCCAAAAGAACAATTTTATTTGAGTAAATCTTCAGAAAATTGGCTGTTACACCATTTTTTGGTCATCTAACCTTTTATCCTTAGATAAAATTTTTTCTACGAAGGTTCAGAATCTGAAATTTGTATGGTGCGAAGCTGAAATCCTGAGGAAATTCTTCAAAAAATTTCAGATCTTGGTTCGCAATAGTTTTGGAGATATGATCCGTGGAAGGTAGTGCTTGTTCAGGCTCCTGAATTTCATCTCAAAGAGGTGATCGTGGAAAAAGTTCAATAACTCTCTCTCTGGGAAGTGGATTTGAGTGCCGTAAAAAGTGGTCACAAGTACACGGACTGTAGTTTCTTGGCTATCAATTTCAAAGACAAAGAACAAAACAGTGACACGTGGCAAGTCCTACAAGTACAAGGCCCGTCATCCGCCCATAATTAGGTCATTGTGGGAGATTGGATACAACTTTGTCTTGGAGAATCCAAATCAGGTCAGACCTGTGGCATTCAAAAGGCAATTCAGAGGGCTAATTCAGTGCTAAATTTTAGATATTTAAGATCTGCAATCACAGAGATAATACAATTTCAATATCGAGCTCCTCAAAGCAAGTAAAAGGTGTATTGCTCTTCCTAATGATAAGTCTGCTTGGGAATCAAGTTGAATCGATCATGAAGGGCATCAGAGAATAGAGATTAATATTGGATTCTAAAGTGGCCCCTAAAAATAATTCAACACCCATTAAGCCTTTATAAGGCTCTACTATTACTCATGAAGACGAAGAATGACAGCATGACATATCCAAATTACAAGAGCAAGTGCAACAAACTTCGCTCTCGCAAAGAGCAACAAAAAATGACATGGAAGTTTTGAAGAAAGACATGGAAACTAAGATGGATGGTTTGAAGAAAGGCGTTGAATCTAAGATGAATGGTTTGAAGCTAAGATCGATGGCATGGAAGTGGGCATGGAAGCTAAGCAGATCGATGACATGGAAGCTAAGATCGATGAAAAAATGAAGACACATGGAAAACATGAAGAATGATCTAAAAGCAGACATAGAAAGTTTGACAAAGTTGATACAAGAAAATGTTTCCTAATGGTGAAAAGATAGTAGAGTAAACTCATGATGAGAAGAAAATAAATGTTAATCGTGATTTCATAAACTCTAATGTTGGCGGGAAGAACCACCATATTCCAAAAATGGATATGAGGAAGTTTGATGGAAAGGATCCTGTAACATGGATACTACAGATGGAGCAATATTTTGATCTCCATAATGTGCAAAACACACAAAAGGTATGCATTGCAACTTTACATTTAGAACAAAATGCATTTGTATGGTATCGATGGCTTTGCTCCCGTAAAAAAATTGTCACTTGGTCAATTTTTACGGAGGAAATGATAGCACATTACGAGGATACAAAGAGCAACACCTTCTTTAGCCAATTGATAAATCTCAAACAAAAGGGTTTAGTGGGGCAGCACATTGAGGACTTCCAAAAATTGAATATAAGGGTAACTGATATTCCAGAGGAACACAGGATTGATCTCTTCATAGGCACTTTAAAGGATAACATCCAATATGAAGTTCGCGTTTTGGAACCTGATTCATTGGAGAAGGCATTCAGGTTGGCAAGAAAAGTTGAATGTAAAATTATGGCGACAAGGAAGCCTACCACTCAATTCTATAAAGAAGGAAGTGTTGCTACGCCTAGATATCCACAACCTACAAGGTTGACACCACAACAATTGGAAGAAAAAAGAGCAAAAGGGCTTTGCTACAGTTGTGATAGCAAATACACTAAAGGTCATAAGTGTGCTGAGAAGAAATTATTTTACATAGATTGTGAAGAGGAAGAAGAAAATGAATAAGAAGAGGATATACACCAGGAACCAGCCCTAGAAGAGGAAGAAATGAATCCGACCATATCGTGTAATGCACTGGCAGGAATTACCACTCCTCAAACTCTCAAGATGGAAGGACATATCAAGAAGAAAAAGGTAATAGTGTTGATTGATTCAGGTAGCACCCATAATTTTATTCATTGTAAGGTAGCCAAGGAATTAAATTGTTTCCTATACCCAGCACCAGAATGCCAAGTGATGGTTGCAAATGGAGGAACTATAAATTGCTATGGGAAATGCCATAATATCAAGCTAACCATGGGGGAATATGTATTGACTAGTCCAATGCTTTCCATTCCTATGGGAGGTGCTGATGTTGTACTAGAAGTACAATGGTTACAATCTTTGGGGATGGTAGCTTTTAATTTTCAAGAACTTTTCTTGAAATTTTTTTCAGAAGGAAAGGAAGTCGAATTACGGGGTATTGAAGGGAAGCCAGGAAGGATAATAAGCTCTAATGTCATGAAAAAGCTTCTAAAGAAATAACAACGAGACGTAATTGCACAATTATGCTCACTAGAAGTTCCGACATCAAAATCATCTATTTCTGCAGATCTCCAACAAGTCTTGGACAATCATTCCAAGGTGTTTGAAACTCCCAAAGGACTCCCACCTATTCGTGATCATGATCATGCTATTCATTTGATTCCAGGAAGTGTTTCTCCAAACATCAGGCCTTATAGATATCCTTATGTCCAAAAGAGCGAAATTGAACGTATGATTGCAGAAATGTTAGAGGCGGGTATAATTCAACCTAGTCAAAGTTATTTCTCTTCTCCCGTAGTATTGGTACACAAGAAGGATGGATCATGGAAAATGTGTCCGGATTATAGGGAGCTCAATAAGCTCACCATTAAAGATAAATTTCCCATTCCTGTGATTGATGAATTATTGGATGAATTACATGGAGCAATTTATTTTACCAAGTTAGATCTTCGTTCAGGATATCATCAAATAAGAATGAAGACTGAAGATATTCCAAAAACAGCATTTCGAACTCATGAGGGTCATTATGAATTTTTGGTCATGCTTTTTGGCCTTACCAATGCACCTTCTACATTTCAAGGGTTGATGAATTCCATTTTCAAACCCTTCCTTAGAAAATTTGTGCTAGTATTTTTGATGATATACTAATCTACAGCAGGTCTTGGAAGGATCATGTTGAACATGTTGACAGGGTGCTCAAACTATTGCAGGAGAAACAATTATATGCAAAATCATCCAAATGTTTATTTGGAGTACAAGAGGTGGAATATCTGGGTCATATTGTATCTCACGAGGGTGTTAAAGTAGACCCTAACAAAATTAAAGCCATTAAGGAATGGAAAGTCCTCACAACCATAAAGCAGTTGCGAGGATTTCTCGGGTTAACAGGGTATTATCGCAAGTTTGTTAAGAATTATGGGAGAATAGCAGCACCTCTAACAACATTATTGAAGAAAGATGCATTTTCATGGACTCCTGAAGCAACTAAGGCCTTTGAACATCTTAAAGAAGAAATGTGCATAGCACCGGTCTTAGCTACGCCAGATTTCACAAAAACCTTTATTGTGGAATGTGATGCCTCAGGAAATGGAATTGGTGTTGTTTTAATGCAAGAAGGAAGACCCATTGCTTTTGAAAGTCACCCAATCAAAGGAAAGTATTTACAGAAACCTATTTATGAGAAGGAAATGTTAGCAATACTGCATGCACTAAAGAAATGGCGAACTTACCTAATGGAAAGACACTTCAAGGTAAAAACTGATCATGATAGTCTTAAACACTTTTTGGAACAAAGACTATCTTTAGAAGAGCAACAAAAATGGGTCACAAAAATGTTGGGTTATGACTTTGAAATAATCTACAAAAAAGGAAAGCTTAATGTTGTTGCAGATGCACTCTCAAGAAAGAATGAAGAGGTGGAAGCATTGTTTTGTGCCATTTCTATTATCCAACCAGATTGGATAACTGAAGCAAGAGATGAATGGAAGAAGGACAAAGATGTATGGACACTCATTCAAAAGTTGCAGCAAGATCCTAGTACATCTGATACATTTAGTTGGATAAATGATTCCTTATGGTACAAAGATCGCTTATATCTTTGTAAGAATTCCCAACTAAAACAAAAGATTCTTCTGGAATTGCACACTTCTCCTTTAGGAGGACACTCAGGATTTTTAAAAACTTACCACAGGGTGAAGAAAGAATTTTTTTGGGATGGCCTTAAATCTGATATCCAAAAGTTTGTGGCGGAATGTTTGGTTTGCCAGCAGAATAAAGTGGAGACAATTAAGACCCCGGGACTTCTACAACCTTTATCCATTCCAAGTCAGCGTTGGGAGGAGATTTCAATGGATTTTATCACAGGTTTACCTAAGTCTGAAGGAAAGAATGTCATCATGGTGGTAGCTGATAGACTTACCAAGTATGCACACTTTTGTGCATTATCTCATCCATTTAAAGCAAGTACAGTTGCTACTACATTTATGGACAAAATTCAAAAGCTACATGGAAGCCCAAGGGTTATTGTGAGCGACAGAGATCCCATTTTTACTGGAAATTTTTGGTCGGAGTTATTTTCTTGTTTGGGTACTCAATTAGCTCATAGCTCATCTTATCATCCTCAATCTGATGGTCAAACTGAGATAGTAAATAAATGTTTGGAAGGATATCTTCGTTGTTTTGTATCTGATAAACAAACACAATGGGTCAAGTGGTTACCTCTCGTTTAATGGTGGTATAACACTTCCTTCCATACTGCAGCAAAAATGACCCCATTTATGGCACTTTATGGATATCATCCACCATCCATCACATCATCTTTAAGGGAAAATTCGAAGGTTCAAGCAGTGGAAGATCACATCGAGCATCAGCAAGAAGTTCTCCAACTCTAAAGGATAACCTGAATTTGGCACAAAATCGAATGAAACAACAGGCAAATCAACATCGTAGCGAGAGAAGTTTTGATGTAGGAGATTGGGTATTTTTACGGCTACAACCATACAAACAAATGTCCCTCAAGCAAGCAAAGAAGGATAATAAATTATCGCCAAAGTACTATGGTCCTTACAAGGTGTTTCAAAAGATTGGTACTATGGCATACAAATTGGAGCTTCCTGATTCTTCACGAGTACATCCAGTTTTCCATGTTTCATGCTTAAAGAAGGTTATAGGTGACAATCTTCCAGTTCAAACAGTATTTCCAGAACTTGATGGGGAAGGGAAAATCATATTGGAACCTGAAGCAGTCATGGAAAAAAGAACTCGACAACTACGGAATCGATCAATTTCAGAGTATCTCATCAAGTGGAAGAACTTACCCACCGAAGATTCTACATGGGAGGATGAGAATTTTATACAGAAGCACCCGGAGCTACTCAAGTGTTGAGGACAACACTTTTTTGAAGGAGAGGGGCATGTTAGGTCCCTATACCACTAGTATAGCCCCTTATTATTGTTAGTGTAAACCCCTTATTGTTATTATTGTACCCTTGTAACCCCCATTTTGTTATTATTGTGCCCTTAAATTATTATTGTTAGGTCGGCTAGGATTACATTGAGGCCCACTAGGATTACATTATGGCCCCATGGACTCCTATATATAGAAAGGAGGTTTTGTAAATTGTATCATCCAAGAATTGTTCATTTATGTAATGTATTGGAGGTTGCCCCTCGAAGTGGCTCATTTCTAAGGCATTGATATCTCTTTTCTTCTATTTTTGGAGCTTTGTTACACAACAATGCAGGAGCAAAGTTCATCCAAAAGAAAATGTACCTTCAAGCTCCAAAGTATGGAAAAAGAAGGAATTACAAGTTGAAAATTGTGGCATAGGTTTATTTGTAGAAGATGAAGAAAACTAATGGTACATTGATAGTGGATGCTCAAGACACATGACAGGTGATAAAGACAAACTTCTTGCATATAGTGCTCTAGAAAAAGAAAAAAATGTTACGTTTGGGAATGATACTCCTGCGGTCATTAAGGGAAAAGGGTCTGTTTTTCTAAAATAAAAGGTGAAAGCTAATGAAGTCATGTATGTGGATGGATTAAAACATAACTTGTTAAGTGTAAGTCAAATGTGTGATCAAGGAACTGAAGTTGTCTTTAGTTCAAAAGAATGTGTGGTACGTGATCTTGATACAAGTAAAGAAATTATAAAAGGAAAAAGAACTCCAAACAACCTGTATATATTGAAGAACCCCAAAGAACAATGTTATTTGAGTAAATCTTCAGAAAATTGGCTATGGCATAGAAGGTTGGGGCATCTGAGCTTCTCTCAAATCAACAAATCAAGCAGACTTAAAGCTATTCGTGATCTTCCCAATATTACTCTACCTGAAAATATCATATGCAAATCTTGCCAATTCGGCAAGCAAACCAGGGTACAATTTAACGCCAAGGAAGGATCATCAAGTAAGCCTCTTGAACTCATTCATACGGACATATGTGGACCTATGAGGAAAAAGTCACCACGTGGTGAAGAATACTATATCTTATTCATTGATGATTTCTCTAGAATGTGTTGGATTGGGCTGCTTAAACACAAAGATGAAGCATTTGAGAAATTTCAGATCTTCAAAGCTCTAGTTGAGAATGAATTAGATCTAAAAATCAAGTGTCTCAGATCTGATCGAGGAGGAGAATATACATCCAATGAATTCCTTGAATTTTGTGAACAACATGGTATAAAAAGATAGTTTTATGTAGCTGGCACTCCACAGCAGAATGGCATTGCAGAAATAATGAACAGAAAAGTTCAACAAATGGCTAGAGCTATGCTTGATGATTCCGGAACACCTAACACATTTTGGGGAGTAGCAGCACATACAGTAGTAAACATTCTCAACAAGGCACATGTTCATGTAAATAGTGATAAAACTCCATATGAACTCTGGTATGGTAATCCTCCCACTATAAATAATTTTAGAATTTTTGGAAGAAAATGCTTTATCAAGAATAATGATGAAAAACTTGGCAAGTTCGAACCCAGAGCAGATGAAGGAGTATTTCTTGGTTACTCCTCCAAGAGTAGGGCATATAAATGTTACAATAAAAGACTTTGGAAGATTGTTGAATGTATTGATGTTGTTATTGATGAGTCTCCTACAACTCCAAAAGAAGAAAAGAAAACAACAGATGAAGATGATGATGACACATATCCTTCTACATCAAATAGTAATGATACAAACAATGAACCCAGTGAAGAACCCTAAGATGATTTGTCTGGAAAGGCTCCATCTAGATATGTTCAAAAGAAACATCCAGAATCTCAAATCTTGGTAGAAAAGGGATCAGGTGTACAAACAAGAAGGAGTCGTGTGGGGTCTTCTAGCAATCTGTCATTTCTGTCCACTATTGAACCACACAATGTCAGTCAAGCCTGCAAAGATGATTGCTGGATTCAAGCCATGAATTAAGAGCTTGATCAAATTGAGAAGAATCACACTTGGGAATTAGTACCAAGACCCCATGAAAAAAATGTCATTGGAACTAAATGGGTATTCAAAAACAAGTTAAATGAGAATGGGGATGTTATAATAAATAAAGCCAGACTTGTTTGCAAAGGGTATGCTCAATAAGAAGGTATAGAATTTGAAGAGACTTTTTCTCCTGTAGCTAGACTTGAAGCCATAAGAATGTTTCTTGCATTTTCAAGCTTCCAACAAATCAAAGTTTATCAAATGGATGTTAAATCTTCTTTTCTCAATGGTGATCTAGAAGAAGAAGTTTATATAGAACAACCAGAAGGATTCATTTTGGGAAATGATGAAAAACTTGTTTGTAAACTTAAAAAGGCTCTATATGGTCTCAAACAAGCTCCAAGGGCATGGTACTATCGGCTTGACAAATATCTTCATCAACAAGGATTTTCAAAAGGGTCTGCTGACAACAACTTATACACAAAAACTGAAAATGACAAACTATTGATTGTGGTTGTATATGTTGATGATATAATTTTTGGAAGTAACAGAGAATATATGAGTCAGAAATTTGCTTCTGATATGCAGCAATAATTTGAAATGTCTTTGCTTGGGGAGCTAACAATCTTTCTTGGCTTTCAAGTACAACAAGAAATAGATGGCATATTCTTATCACAAGAAAAATACCTCAAGCAAATCCTGAAGAAGTATGGCATGGAAGATTGCAAACCTGTAAGTACACCAATGATAACCGGATGTAATTTCAGTTCTAATGATGATTCTCCCATGGTGAATCAACCTGAATACATATATATGATAGGAATTCTTCTTTATCTCACTGGGACAAGACCAGACATCATGCATGCAGTTGGGATTGTTGGACGATTCCAAGCTAATCCAAAAAAGTCTCATCTTCAGGCTGTGAAAATAATATTCAAATATCTACAAGGAACTCAATACTTTGGACTATGGTATCCAAAGAATGTTGATCTTACTCTTCATGCATACACTGATGCAGATTGGGCTGGAAGTGTTGATGATCGGAAAAGCACTAGTGGTGGTGCATTCTATATGGGGCTCCGGTTAGTATCTTGGTTTAGCAAGAAGCAAAGCTCTATTTCCTTATCTACAGCAGAAGAAAAATATGTGGCTACAGCATCATGTTGCACTCAACTTCTCTGGATGATACAAACCCTACAAGACTTTCAAATCAAATTTTCACCTCCTATATCCATTATGTGTGATAATACAAGTGCCATCAGTATCTCAAATAATCCTATTATGCATTCTAAGACCAAGCACATTCCTATCAAATATCACTTCTTACATAAACAAGTGCTTGAACAAAAGGTGAAATTGGAGTATGTTTCCTCCAAGGAACAAGTTGCTGATATATTTACCAAACCTCCACCCAAGGAAGCGTTCGAATATCTCAGACAGAAACTGGGATTAGTCTTTGCCATGTTAAGGATCAGGTCTACTTAAATATAGAAGATTAAATTGGGTATGAGGTGTTTATTGGGCATCTCTGAATGCACAGGCTAAGGGGGAGCATTGGTCATAAGATAAAGATGCATTGTTGGCATTTATAAGTCATCTTGTTATATTATGAAGATGCAGCATGATATTAGGGGGAGCATGGTATTGTTGGTACAAAGGATCTCCATCAACCCTTTTCCATTGATGTCAAAGGGGGAGGAAAATAAAATAAGGGATTCTATAAGATAAATAGAGAAAGAGTACTACAGAGGAATCATATTGCCATCAATGCCAAAGGGGGAGATTGTTGGAATATTGTCATTGATGGCAAAGGCATTGGCTACAAAGGAGCATCTGATCAAAAGAACAGAGAAAGTATCAGTCAAGGAACAGAAACAAGCAACAGAGGAGATATGTTGGAAAATTTCCTGGAACAATGAAACATGGTATGGCAACTGTACATTGGTGCTTGTGGAACCAGAATGGAGCATGAAGAGGCAGAACGACGAATCAAGAACGAATTTAAGATCACAAAGGGAATCTGGTGTGAATTTCTGGTTTTATATATTATGGATGTTATGAAGATTGCATCGAACTGGTGTCAAGCCTCAATAAACAATATGATGGGTTAATCTGTTGATGAAGAGCGCAAGTGATGTCACAGTAAATAAGTCAAGTTACAATAATCAGTCGGGGGGAGTGGAACCTTGAGCGAAGAACGCAGAACCTTGTGAAAGGAATAGTAACGACAGTTTTCGGTTTTTATTGCACCGCTCTCATCGGGCAACTGGTATTTCCTGGTGAGGAGCGATTCCATATAATGCTCGACACACGTCCCTGTACGACTTCAAAAAACCACTTTTCACCATGCGCCATCGCACGTTATACTTCAACCCAGGATGCCCAGCGATATCATTGAGTGCCATTGATCTGGGAAGGGGTCATCAGACGGTCGTCATTTGTTAAAGGTGCGCGGAGATTAACACAGGTACGGCGGGCCATCGCACGTTAACGAACAGTATTGGAGGTCGAGCAATATGCATATACGCTATTGATCTGGAATCTTGCCAATCTAATGGTGATCGAATGCTGGACTTTCACAAAGTTTACCTATGGTACCATGCGCGTATCTGATTGGCTATTGACTATATTTGTGGGCCCAGGGTCAAAGGTTTACCATATAATTTGGAAGGATTAAAATGCGAAGGGTTAACTTTAATACTAAACTTATATTCAAAATTATTTATTTAATTAAAATAAAAGATCAAAAGCCCCGTGGGATAAACTAAAAGGAATACTATCGGCGGTTCGTGGTTTTAACCCATGGTTTTAATAAAGGGAAAACTATATAAGGAGAAGAAAGAAAAAGAACGGGGTGTGCATTGTAAGGGTTGTGAATGAACAATTTCTCCAAGGAATATCTATATGGGCACGCTCTGGTCTTAACTGATAAATCTGAAACTATGATGCACCCATGGATAGAATGATCTGACGATGATAAATCTCTGGTTTGTGTGAGTATATAGAAAATAAATAAATTTGGTGACCAACAATGTATGACGTATGGAAATTGGTGGATCCAGTATGAAAATTGATGAAACGTGGTCCACAGTAGTGCTGAGGGTCGAAGCCTTCAGAAAGGGGGTTGTAGCTCCCTTCCAGTGGTAGCTGGTAAACAAGAGAAGGTTGTAGCGTTCTGCAAGTGGGTGCCTGCATGCTGGTATAAGTCTGCACCAGCATATATTGTAAAAAAAATTCTCTATAATAAATTTTGAAGACTGAGATTATAACAGCGGTGGTTTTCTCCCGAATTGGGTTTCCACCTTAAATCCTGGTGTTCATATGTGTTGTTTACGTTTCATGATTTGTTCTGTTATTTCTGTTCATGCTTAATGCTTATCTGATGCAATGCTCAAAGTAAAGACATAATAAGATATCAGGTCAGACCTGTTGGATGCAGTACTGTAACATATGTTTTTAAGAGAAAGAAAAGAAAAATTGTTCAGCCCTAAATACTGATTCACCCCCCTCTCGGTGTTTTTCCCAACAGTATTTGAATGCAAACTACATATATTTCCCTATCTACTTTGGAAACCTTTTCATTAATTACAACTAAGAAAAAATTAGGCAAGTGTGGCCACGCAATGGCTGAGACAAAATATATATGAGAAGCACTGCTTGTGGTATTAACTTTGACAGTTCTTCATGAATTCAAAAGTAAGCCCAAAGTGGCTGAGGTGGTCATGAAGAGGCAAAGGTCAATGGCTTTGACACCTGGCTCCACCGTTTGGACCCCTTTGATGGAACATTAAATATGAGGCACTGCTGGTACTTTCAGTTGATCGGTGGTTGTTGCTGATGTGCCCACTATGCCCTTTCAATATTGGTACATGCATAATTTTTCCCACTCTTTCTTACCTAAAATTATTGTCCCTACGACTTGCTGATACACTTTATCCACCTCTTTATATTTGCTGAAAGTGGGCCTGGCAAGGAAAACATGCTTCAATTCATGTTGAATAAAGATGTCATTGCTCAAGATTTCCATGAAAACTTTCCCGGTCATGTTTCCTTTGATGTTGGAGAGTTTTGTGGTGTATTTAGTTGTATCCCTAAGTCTGGTCATGTAATCTCCCTTCTATACCAGCTTTTTATTAATTATATATAGTGAAGGAAACCATTTTTCCCTGAAGGGCTCAATTCTATTGCAAAATCTTCTAATGGCCACGCCCAATTCGTGATACTTCTCCTCCAGTTGTCTCACCAAGTTCCTCTTAGTGAGGACCCTTTTCACTTCTAGTATGGTCTCTGTCCTGTCCTGCGCATCTAGTTATTCAAGCTCATAATTGGTTTTGGAGTTTAGGAATTTTACGATTTTGGGTGTTGTGGTAGGCATATTTCCCAACTCCTGATTGGTTTTTTCAATAGCCACCCTACACTTGTCAATCAACTCTTTCTACTAAAAAATGATGTGGATGGAGTGCCAAATTTCATCCACTGAATCTACGATACTACCCCATATTATCAGCTTCATTTGGAATGAATTCTACTCACTGAAAAATCCTTTTATGCCTTCTCCAACCTTTCAATATGCTTTTTGGCTATCTCATCGGCAATTTCAGATCTTGCATTTTGATCCCTCAAGATGCCTATCTATGCCTCCAACTTCTTGATCTCTTGTGACTAGAGGGTCATACTTTCCATGGCCTTGGACAAATGATCTATCCCAATGGATGCCCCAACAATTTTTGGAATAGCTGATGGAATTGATGAAATGGGCACATCTTCCAATGGGATGAGTGCCACCCAGACTTCTTCTTCTTTCTCCTTTAAAAAATTCTCCATTTGATTCATTTTGGAAGACTATTCCATGCTTATCTACATTAACTCAGCCTTTTGTGGCTCATTTTCTTCAGTTCCCTTTGCTAAGGGGTTTTCTATTGCTGACATATTAAGTTGTTTCCTGAGGGCTGCTACGTTATCATTCTTTTTCTTCAAAATATCCTCAACAGCTTGAACATTGGTTGGGTCATAGCCAATATTCACTATCATATCCTCCAAATATGTCATTCTTGAATCTTCAACCATAACCAAAATTTTCTCCATCTTGAGTTGTGATTGGGTACTACCTAAAGATACCTGGATTTTTGACAAGCCAGTGCTTGTCAAAGTGGAGGCCACCATCTCTCCGATTTGCTTTTGTAGTTCCATTTTTTTGATAGGGTGGATGTCTTTGACACTGAATTCAAATTATGCATTGTTGTAGTCTCCTACTTCTTGAGGCTGTGGAACTAAGGCTTCTAGAAATTCCATTACATTTTCCCATTTTCAGTATCAAAGGTAGACAACAACCTGCTTTGTGAATTTGAGGTATTTTTCCAAAATCAGTTGTAGGTGTTAGTCTTCAGCACCTCATTCGTCAAATTTATCTCTCTGAAAATGGCATAAACTAATTTTTCTTGGCCTTCTATCGAAGGCCTTGAAGTAGATGTCTATAGACCCTGTTGCTGAATGGACATTGTGGCTGAATATCTAGTGGAGGCCATTGTTTGACCACCTTTTGGAGATGACCTAGGGGTGTCTATGACATGAATTACTGTCTGCTGATCTAATCGATATCCATGTGAATTCTGGCCCTCTCCCTATATTTTAGTTTCATTTCTTTGCAAGAGGTATCAGTCACTGAAGGTGACTAATCCTCTCTTAGCCTCTTGCTCCATATTTCTCTCTCTTTTTTTCCCCTTTGTTTTATTTATCTTCTACACTCTTCCTTTCTTGTGGGTTTGGGGTTTGGATGCCAGAGGTGGAAATCACCTATTATTCATCTTCTTGCAGTGCATTGGTCACCTATTCATCTTGATTTTCATATTGTTCAATTGCAGGCATGTGTGTGTGGACAAAAGGTGTTGACCTATTTTCCACCCTCTTATTGGAGATGATCCCTATAGGGTCATAAGACCAATTTAAACTGTGGCTGAAACCCATCTCCTTTAGTAGTTTATCAGCCTCCTCCCCTACTAATCTGCTGTTACAAATGAAAGGCCCAATGTGTGCCTTGATTTTGAATGGGGTCTTCTTCTTTGCAGAGACAAATTCAAGCTCATCTGCATGTATCATTTGTCTTATATACTCCAGTGCAAAGACCCTCATGGACATGAAAATTTTCAGTTTTTAGGGGGCTAACTCACACCCATAGACTCGGATCTCTATATAATTTTGGTACAAGTACCAATCTATTGTCTTTACCAGATCCATCAATTGCACAATTTTCCTGATTTATTCATTCACCCTTGGATCTACTGCACTACTGAGTATGTTGATGGCTAGATGCACAAATAAATCCAAAAAATATTTGTGGGCATATTTTTTTTGTTCTTTTAGTAGTAGAGTGGTCTAGAATATGATAGATTGAGGCTTAGAATCTTCATTGATTTTTTTCATTTCAAACTGGAACTTGTTGGAATGAAAATAAAAAAACATATAAACCAAAAAAAGGTGTATTTGAACACCTTCTCTGTATGAAACTTAAAAAATTGGTCATGGATCTTCATCAAGGAATTGGGAAAAATTAAACATGACTAATGGTTTAGCATCTGATGAAAGGATGGATAAAAAACCAATCATGGCTTCATCTACCGATTAGTCTGTGTGATACCCTAACAGATATGGTAAAAATGTGATGATTTGTTGGGTCTGTTGGAAATACTGATAGGGGTGGTGAATCCGTATTCCTTTAAATTAGTATTATTTTAATATTTCAGAGCATTACTTAATCTTCAATTATTATCATTGTTTTTACAATGATAGCAGTGAACAAAAGGAACAAAAAACCACATAGTTTTTAAGGTAGAAACCCTCTCCAGGACAAAGACCACTTGAATTATTTTCTAATAATTATTTAATATTCAACTCCAGTTGAAAAAAAATTTCCAACTTCCTAGAATCTAGAAAATAATTATTCTCTAGCTCCCACTGGATGGACACACCAACGCCTAATATTCTTCAGTAGTCAACTGAATGAATGCCCCAACACCCAATGAGCTACACCTCACCCTAGCACCACCCTAGCACCCTAAATTTTTCACAGGCTTCAACCTATTCGTGACTTCATGCACCAACCTAGCACCACCCTACCACCCAATAGAAGAATAAAATAAGAATGGACTCTTGCACCAGGGAAAATGGTCCACTTTACAATGATATAGAATGATGTATAAGAAGAATACACACTATACCATAACCCCAACTATGACATAAATACCTAATGATGATCCTAGACCTCCCAACATTGCCTCTTCAATTCTTGGCAGATAGACACTTGCACAAATTTTACAATGATGCTTTTACAATCACTCGATACAATGATACCTTTACAATGAATGTATGCAGTGATGCCCACTTGAAGACTTCATGTGGTGAACTTCTTGTTGTTGTTATGCACCTTGATTGTTTCTCTTGTCATGATACCCTTTCTCACTCTTCAGAACATTAGATCATGCGTTGAGTATTATCTTGATGAATATATAATACCTCCAAAAATTCTTCAAGGAAATACCCATGACATAATAATATCAAAACTTACCCCATCCTGCAGAGCATATGTCAGTGCTAAGAAGAAAAAAATTAGAAAACAAAGAACCTAATACAATGCATATACAGAATATAATTACCTGGAGCTTACCTCTGCTACACCTTGCTTTTCCTTGCTTCCCTAGAAAGTCTGGTCCTTTGCAGCCCTTAACAACATGTGATCTAGACTTTTCTTGCCTTCTAGGAGCTCAATATTGAATCTAGTGTATTTCTGTCATTTCAGATCCCCAATATGTTATTTTTAGTCTTGTCGTATTCCTCTGAGTTCTCTTTCCAATGCCATGGTTCTGACACAATTTGGACTCTTCAATGCAAATTTATGCCCAATCTCTCACAATGACCCAATTATGGACTGGTTCAGTAAAGCGAACTTGTACGGTGTGCCACATGTCACTATTTTCTCATTCGACTCTCAAATTGATAAAACTAAAACTACATTCCATGCACTATCTATGAAATTTTACATAATTCCAATCTGATACTCAGAGAGAGAGAGTTATGATGATTTTCCCAAAGTCACCTCTTTGAGATGAAGTTCAGGAGCCTGCAAAAACCCTAACTTCCACAGACCACATCTCTTAAATTTTGTGCACCATCACTCCTCAAGTTTTCAAATTTTCCTCATAAAAATTTCAGGTTTTGAATCTTTGTAGAAAAAAACTTATAGTTAAAATTCCACGATGACCTATTTCAAGTAGCGAAATCCCTACATGAGAAGGATATGAGGATCACAATTTATATAAATGCTTAGGTTGAGAGGGTCTTAAAAAAGTGAACATGGGAGGAATTTTAGGAGCTTAAAAATTATTGATGATTGATTGTTCAATGACCACAACCAATTATTAGTGTCATGCCACAACCCCATGGGTTTTAGCCCACAAACTGGGGTTACTAACTTCAAACATGAATATCTCTCAAACTGTGAAGAATTACATGGTGTGCCGTATATAAACGGAAACATCTCAAAAAGGAGGAAAAAACAAAATATCCTTGAATCGTAATATATTAATCTGGTAGGTCAAAATTACCGTGCAATATCGGGGTAGCCCCTAGTGCTATTTCAGTTGACATCAATGAACACCATTGATCAACAGGGTCCTATCAAGGAATATGGATGAAGGATATGGGGGATATTTTGTAGGAATTGGGGAAATAGTGGCCATGAAGAGCTCTAAGGTCTTAGCCTTGCTGCCCATGTCTAGCTTCTGATATAACTTCCTAAGGGCTTCATACGAAAAAGGGATGGTGTTCTCAATAATGGGGGTCTGCATCATCTACTGAATGGAATGCACATTGATGGAAAACAATATCTCTCCTGCTAGGGTCACTATAGCTATCTAGTTGATTTCATAGTAGGATTGGCACTTTCTGATGAAATATGGGCAGCTATGGGTCTTGGGGAAAATGTAGTAAGGAAATTTGGCCTCCCACAGGCCAATGTCATCTACCTCATCCACTAACTTGTCCTTGAGCTAAAAGTATAAATCGAATAAGTTGAATTAAGACTTTGGCTCATGGATTTTGAAATATCTATCTTCAAGATCCAAGTGATTCAAGTCCACCTATGGGTAGACCATAGGATTAAATGGCTCCTTATCTTTCTTGTTAGGAATTTTTGTCTTTTGTGATTTAAAAATCATTGTACAGTGAATAATGAGATTGAAAGAATAGGGAGTAGAGAGTGGGAACAATGGCATATCACAATGGGGAAGGAAGAAAAATGTATGGGGGAACATAATTCAATATGATAGAGCCTTGTGAGTCCTCTATTGACAACCTGAAGCTTACTTCACTGATTTCTTGTTGTTAATTTCTTGCACCTGAATTCTCTGTAATTTTGAACTCAATAGAAAGGTAAACATTGCCTCTCGTACCGATTTTATTTTTTAACAAGTGATTGGGTGGATGTTGGGTGTGGCGCGGGCTCATTGGAAAATGACCCAACCAATTGAATTCTCAACAACTATTTGGCAGGAGTCAATGTGATTATATGGAGGGGATAGGTAGGCGGAGACGTGGCACAACGACACGGTGTAACGCTCCTTTAAATAGTCGAAAGGTGCGGTGGTTTAGCCTGTAGCGAAAACAACTTTTGGAGGGGGGTCCTAGTGGTAAGTGGTAAGGGATGAGGGGTGTGCGAAATTAACTAAGCATGACATATAGCATCATCAGTGGTATGGGACACCATCTGTTTCATACCCTTCCCCCCCAATGTTATAATTCAGAGACTGAGGGGGGGCTGAAAAATCGTGTGGGTCATCGGATGGATAGGGGGTGTGTGACGATGAAGGGGAGTTGAGGGGTAGTTAATGTGGATGCAATGTGTGATGTGATGGTGGGGTCAGGTTGAGGAATATAAATGTGTGGCGGGGGCATATCTTAGGACTTAGGATAGGGAGGTGAATTTTTCGGGAATTAGGAATAAGGGTGAAATATAAATTTTAGGACTTAGGATAAAATAGAATATGACATAGTTATGTCCCTTTTCAAAGGAAATAAATGTTCAACCTTGGGAACCAATACCTTATCCAATTTTTTATAATGCAAAAACCCCTTGTCTTCTAATTCTTGTCCTTCTAACATAGAAAATATGAAACCTTTAAAATGCACATTATATGGAAAATTACATGTTTCCTCCATTCTTTATTTTTAGGATATCTACCTCCCCAAACTACAAATATAACATTTTTTCTTTCGCACAGGGTGCATTTGGACTTGCAGACCCTAAACCATTTTTTCTTTGAAATTCTAACCTAACCTCTATCCCTTATTTCTCTGGTTGATTCAAATTAAACTATTGAACCAACTTCATTTCTACCTATCTACTGAATTTCCAAGATTAGGTTTTTTGGCCAATATTTATTTTCTAATCTATCAACAAAAAATTTAAAATTGTACAATCATGCTTAAATTGTATGATTGAACAAACCTATCTAAAGTAGTGGAATTTTGATTTGCAACACTTTTAGAATTACCACTTTTTGGGGGTTTTATTTCCTTTTCCCTTTTTTATTTTCTTATACTCTCTTTTCTTTTCTTCTTTCATATTTTCTTTAGAAATCATTCAAATATTGATAGTCAAGTATAATATGAAAATTCACATATCTGAGATACTCAGTCACCTTGTGATACTGTAAATTATAGGACTCTAATAGTTGGATCCACTTTTATTCCCGAGGAGGAAATATGGTGTCCCAATACTATCCCTTTAGTTAGAATCATAAAAAAAAAATCATTACTAAGAGACCAATTTGTTTCAGTCCATATTTGTAGAACCTTTTCCATGTTTTTCAAAAAATCATCAAAAGTATTCCCATATAGAGTGAAAACAACCATATAAATTCTACACATTCATGTATTAAATCAAAAAATATGGCCAAAACGTCTCTTTGAAAAGTAGTTGGTACATTACATAATACAAATGGTAACACATTTTAATCATATGTACCCCAAGGACATGTAAAATTAGTTTTTTCATGATCCTCCAATGCTATTTTAATTTCATTATAACGACTAAATCCATCCAAAAGGGAGAAATTTTTTTTCCTAGCTAGTGAATCTAGGACTTGATCAATGAATGGTAAGGGAAAATGACCTTTAAGTGTTGATTTGTTTAATTCCCTTTAATATACATAGACTCTCCACTTCCGATTTTTATTTGGAATAAATACTAAAGGAGAAACCCATTGGCTATCTGAGATAGGGTATTTAAATCCTACGTGTAATAATTTATGCAATTCTTCCTTGACTATCTCTTTCATCATTGGTTCCATTCTTCATTGTCGCTACCTTATAGGTTTAATATTGGAACTATGTACATATGATGAATACATGTTTCAGGATGAATTCCATGAATATATGTTTAATTCCAAGAAAATTCTTTTGAATATTTCCTTAATAATTCAACCAGTTTATTTTCTTGTGTTGGATGAAAATTATTTCCAATGTTAAGAGATTTTTCAGGGCTAACTTCAATTGTTTTTCTTTGGGAATGTGTAATTGAATTAGCAAGAAAATTAACATCAAATGATGGAATTATTTGTGCAATTTTCTTGAAAGTGTTGTTCTAATATTTGACTTGCAGTATGGTATTGCATATTTCTTAATTGCTCTGATATATTTGGTTATGAAATGAAGAAATATATTAAATCCCCATGATCCTCATCTCTAAAATCAAAATCTTGATTAATATTTAGAATAGATAGAATTTCTTCCTTTCCTTGTTCTATTTCATTAGGGCATGATAGAAAACAAGGAGAATGAGCAAGAGGATAAAGTGTTATGTGTGTTCTTTCATTCATATGTGAGATAATCATACTTCCTGATCTACAACCAATAAAGGCATCAACTGTGGCTAACCAAGGTCTGACAAGAATTAATAGGTTCCCTCCAAGATTTTTCTTTGGCTATATAACTAAAAAGTCTATTGGGTATTCCCAAGAGTATATAGAGACTATGATATATTCATGTACACCTTCCGACACAACTTTAGATCTATCCACTAGTTCTAAAATTGTAGTGGTTGGTCGAATGTTTGGAAAATTGAGATATTTCATATTTTCTATCCTCATCACATTAATAGAAGCCCCCAAGTCAATCAATTTTTTTAGAAACTGAAAATTTGTTAACAAAAATTGTTACCATTAGGATTCTAGGATCATAATTTTTTTCAATTACTCGACTTGTTGACATGCGGCTAGCTAACTTTCCAATCACATGTATTGTTGGCGGGTCTTTTTTTATTTTTCCAATTTTCTTCATGCATAATTCCTTAATTTCATTTGTATAAATTTGGATATATTTTATTTCTTGCAATAAATCAATTTTTACATAAGCATTCTTTAATTCATCTAATATATAAAATTCAAGAATAGTAATAATTTATTTTTTCTCAACAAATCTTTCAGGGAAAGGAGGTGTTTGAGTCATTATTCCTTTACCTTTTAGAATTTGTTTCTATTTTATTTTATTCTCATTTTTGGCTTTTTTAGGACTCCCTTTTTCTTTTATTTGTTCTTCTATAATGACGGGGGATCTTTTTGCAGTATTTTTCGAGACCTTAACTGAACATATTGAATATAAAGAATTGAATATGTAGGAAATGAAGTTCCTTCTTCCACCTTATATATTGAATTATTACTCGGATTTTCCACTGGTTGGGCAGGTAATTGAGTTGGTCTTGGTGGTCGTTGGTTACATACCAGCTGAAGCTTTTATTGGGTTAATTGTGGTGGAGGTGATGATGATGGATTTGGTTGTTGATGTTATCGACAAAAATTGGCCATATAACCATTCTTAATTAGATGAATTGAAGTACGCCATGTAGGATAAATTTTACCATAGTAAAATTTCTTTCACTATAAGAAATAATTTAATAAACCATATTTTATTAAGTTCTTTTATCAAACCATTGTTTAAATAATATTCGTGGTCATATTTAACCCAATTATGAGGAATAATTTGATAAATAATTATTTTTCTTATTTTTCTCTAGGAATAATTAATTAAATCATTATTTAGTTATTATTCCTTGTTAAATTTGACTAAATCACATAGGAATAATTAAACAAATTATTATTTTCTTATTATTCATTAACCATAATCTTGAAATGATAAATAAATCATATTTTTAGTATTATTTCTAAATAAAGGTATTTAACCAATTTAAATACTTTTTCCCTCCAAAAAAATATGATAAAATATTCCAATCAGTTAGATCTAGATCTTGGTTAATAATATTTTATTATTCGGCATTATTGAGGATAACTCAATATTTTGTTATAAATAGCAGGGTTTTTCCATTCATTCTTCACTTGATCCTCTTCATTTTCGCACTTTGATCATTCTCATTGTTTCTACTATTTTCTTTTGCTTCTTGAGCTCCCACCGAGTTCAACATATTTTGGGTTTTTGCACCATTGTGAGAGAGAAACTTATGGAACTGAAGTGTTGAGGAAAACCAAGAACCCATACTATAACAATTATTTATTACCTTCACCAGGTGTAATAATAATCTTGTATTGAATGTTGGATAAATGGAGTAATCACTATTTCTTCTTACTGTTTAACTGTTTTTATTGCATAGATCTGGTTTTTTATAACATTTGTTCTAAGTATCGATTGCAGATCTAAAGAGTTAAGAAACCATTTCTATTGTTAGGGCTGTTTTTCACGCACAACTAAAGTGAGCTCTTTTTCGTACACTTACATTAATAATTTATGCTACCAAATGGCAATTCCATTGCATTTTTAACTACACATTGTCGTCAACAAATGGCGACTCCACTGTTGTAATTCAGATTCATGCATGGCCATCAGCTTTATCAACAAGGGTTTTTATTCAAATATTATTAGTGTCTTGATGTTTTCTTGTAGCTTTTATACCATAATTTAGTCAAAATTCTAACTTCCAGATATTTTCTGGTGTTTTCTGTAGGTAACAGGTATCTTCCGCACTAAAGACAACTACTTTTCCATAAACTGTCGCCTAGGAATCAAGAAGGAAATCACGCTTTCAAGATCAAATAGTGTGATTTATCATATACCTCACATTTTTTTTCCAAGTTAATATTATTTCAACTGTCCATAGGTCAGTAGTTGTGAGCTAGAATATTTTTCTTAGTTTTTTCTTAAACTGTCAAGGTTTTTCGAGATCATTATTTTAGGTTGGTTGAGCTCTATTTCAGCCCATATTAGACCTGGATATGCTCAATTTTTCTCCTTGAGGTAGAACCAAGACCCCTAGGGTTTTAGTTCACTTCGACCTTTTTATGAGGGGTTAAGATGAGTAGGTAGTCTGATATTTGTAGTGCTTTTAGCCATTGTTTCTATTATGAAACCAGCTCAAAAAATAGAAAAAAAACAGAGATCAACGCCTTATAAATAAGCCACTTCTAGGTGGTAAACTCCCTTACATTAAATAAATGAAAAATTCTTGGATGATAGAAATGAGGAAACCCCCTCTCTACATATAGGAGTCCAAGGGGTCATAATATAATCCTAGTTGACCTAACAATAGTAATGTAAGGGCACAATAATCACAATATTGGGGTTAGAGGAGCACAAAAATAACAATAAGGGGGCTAATAACAACAATAAGGGACTACAATAGTTATATAGGGACCTAACATGCCCCTCTCCTTCAAAAAATTGTTGTCCTCAATGCTTGAGTAGCTCTAGGTTCTTCTGTATAAAATTCTCATCCACCCATGTAGAATCTTCAATGGGTAAGTTCTTCCACTTGATGAGATGCTCCGAAATTGATGGATTTTGTAGTTGTCAAGTTCTTATTTTTTTGACTACTTCAAGCTCCAATATGATTTTTCCTTCCTCATCAAGTTTTGGAAATATTGTTTGAACTGAAAGTTTTTCACTTATAACATTCTTTAAGCATGAAAAATGGAAAAATAGATGGACTTGAGATGAAGCATGAAGCTCCAATTTGTATGCCATAGTACGAATATTTTGCAACACCATGTGTTAGGGTCCTATAATAATAAGATTCATAATTTTTTAATTGAATTTGATTAGTCTTGTAATATGTACATAGTTTTCTTTTTGCAAATTGTTTTTCCATATAATAAAATAAAAAATGTAAAGAGGGTAAAAGTCCAAAAATAAAATCAAAGTGCTTGAAAATAAAAATATGAAAAGAATAGAAAAAATGAACCACAACAAAAAAAGACATAAGAATAAGACATGAAAGTGATGCAAGTCAAAATTCCACTACTAGTTACTTTTGACTGCAGCTTGCTCAAAATGCCATAACCCATGATGAGTTAAATAGTTTAACCTTAACTTTATCATGCTTTAAATTTCATGTTTATAGATAGATAATAAGGATCTTGCCGAACAGTATAATCTTGGAAAATCAATAGATAGTTAGAGAATAAATGAGGACCTCAACAGTTTAATCTGAGCCCTTGGATGAAATAAGGTTAGAATTCAATAGTTTCCTATTTTAAAAAGAAAAATGGATTAGGGTTTGCAAGCTCAAGTGCACCCATACAAATAAAGGAAAAAAACGTAGGATAAATGATGGGTATGTAGAAAGAAGTTTTACAAGGCATGGAGAAACATTATCTAGCATATTACTAATTTCCCTCCCTACAATGCATTTCAGTACCAAAACCTTCAGTTATAAAGGCTCAAAGCATTTCTATGACTTTTGGTGGGACCGGACCCATGACTTAATGCCTGATTGGTGCTAAGTATTGGATCCTAATGCATTTAAACCCTTCCCCTTCATAGAAACCCTTTTCCTTAATATCTCTCATTTTAACCTAATAAACCCATTTTCCTGAGTCAAAAAGCATATTCACTTAGGAAAAGTAAAACCCCCTTGTCTAATTTCCTTTTTCATACAACAATACTCAAAAAACCCACAAAATAATATTATCCCAAGTATAATCATGAAAATTGTTAAATATTGGGCATCACTATGAAAATTCCACCCAAATACTTAAGTTACACTTTACTTAGTGTATTTGCTATTCCCACATTTAGTTCTTCATTAAAATTTAACTTATATATTAATTCACTATAAAACTTCCATCCCATATTATATTAATTCATTTGTATTAAAATATCCCAACCCATATTTTATATTTATCCTATGGTGTATTTACCCTATATGATGATTTCCCTGCTCCCCATAGGTTTAAATTATCCTTGTTTTATATTTATCCACCTAATGTTTACTTTACACCTGCATATATCCATTTTCTATGTAAAATGTTTAAAACCCGCCTACCCACCTATAACTTTAAAACCTTAAACTATATGTTAAAAACTATATTTTAACATATAAGTTTTAAATCCCACCGCATTAAATAAACCTCGGGCCCCACACCCACTACCCGTAGCTCCAACGATTAATCATGATCATTCGCATCCACCCGACAGATCCAACGGCCCAGAATCCATATCACAAATTCAATAGCACAATCAATAAATCATTTTAGATTTGCGATAAAAGCAGTTTTGATCCTCTCTCTCCTCCACACATCATAAATATATTAGATCGCATGCTTTTGAGAAATACCGTTTACCACCTTTTTTCAATGCGATAACCTCTCAAAGGTAAATAACCTCCTTGCACCTAAACCGCTTCGAAATTGAATTGAACGTTATTAAATGCGAACACTGTTTAAATCCAAATTCTTTATAAAACACTCGAATGTATGCATTTCACTCTTATGTTGCTGTTTTCAATATTAAACCATTATCGACTGAGAAAAAGACGTTGTTGACCCTATTTGAAGGTAAAAACCAACAAAATTCCATTAAATTTGTTGTTGTGACCACTCAAAACCTCCAGTTTCTAGATAAAAGACCTCAACAAGCTTTTGAAAGCTTCTAAACTCCCATCCAACGCTCTTTTTGCTTCCAAATTCTTAAATCCACAGGTATTTTTTAGAAAAATACCTATACGTCCATTTGAAAAGAAGTATACTCTTCAATTCAAACATTTTAAATACCTTTTTTCCTCAGAAGCACCCTTATTACCTCATATAAACATCTCTGTTGTAAACCCTAATAATTTAACAGTTTCTAAAACCTGTAATTCCTTTTTGGAGAAAAACTTGATTGATTTAGCCATATAGAAGCCCTTGGAATGATTCAAAGCCCATAAATTTTGCTCAGAAGCCCTTTGTGCATCAATTTAATTGTTTTTAGGGCTATTTTATCAAAGAAGTTTGCAGTAAACCCTTGCTAGCTATTCCTGAATCTCTAAAAGGTTAAGAAATTGATTTTAAAGCAAAATTGATAGTTTGAGGAAGAGAAACCCAAATTTTACCTGTTGCAGTCCATGAGAAGCCTCTGTTATACCAAAAATACCTTATGTAAATATTTTAATATTACATAAGTGTATTAAAGACCTAAAAATAGAGAGGTTAAATTGTTAAAATAAAACTTACCAATGGCCCCCAAAAGAACAATTGTCATCAATCCACTACAACCTCCTATTGTATATGTTTAACATACCCCATTGGCTGATGTAGACTACAAAATCACTGATCCAGTAACTGAATATAACCTTGTCGAGATCCACTACTAGAGCCAAGAGAAATATTTGGACCTAGTAGATAAAGTGCTTATTTGGGAGTCTAATTTTCCCAAGTATTTTGTTCCCCACACCCATCAATGCCCTGAGGTCATCAGATTGTGCCAAAATCATTATTCCCTAAATCAAAGTGCAATTATCAATGCTGAAAAAGATGTTTTGTTCACAATAACAGCAAAATCCATAGATAAAATGCTTCATTTCTAGCCTAAACCCAATACTGTATGTTTGTCCATTGAATTTCCGACAAAGTCCTATTTGGAATTAGAATTTCCCAAAAAATTTGAAATATTTCAGACATTCATGCCCTCATATGTAGAAATCCCTAAGCTTAACCCTCCATATTCATCATCCAAATTCCCAGAAGGAACAAGACACATTATCTCAATGTTGTCTTCTATGCTTGGTTACTTCATTGATGAACCATTGAATTTCTGACAAAGTCCTAGTTGGAATTAGAATTTCCAAAATTTTTTTAAATATTTCGGACATTCATGCCATCATATGTAGAAATCCCTAAGCTTAACCCTCCATATTCATCATCCAAATTCCTAGAAGAAACAAGAAACATTATCTCAATGTTGTCTTCTATCCTTGGTTACTTCATTGATGAACATACATATGCATCTATACTTGGTTTCCTATCTAATTTTTTTCCTGGTCAACCTCATGCAGTCATCTATAATTTTGCTGAGTATATAGCTGATAGTATACATGAACAACTTGTTAGACTTCCTACTGAAGGTGTTTTTAGGTACACCTCATTTCTCTTCCATATGTTCCTCTACTTTCAGTCATACAAATTTCAAATAAATCTTCAAAATATGGATGTAGAGGGAAATGATCAGTTTATCATTTTATGGACTTCCTTAATCAGAAAGGAGTCCATTGAGTTCACATATGCAAACTTCATAGACTGTTTTATTCATCCATTGATAAATATTCTTCAAAACACTGTGCAACCTAGAATAAGTGATGAACTCTAGAAGGTGTTATAGTTTTCAAAGCATACGAGAACTGATTATTGGTATTTATACCAAAATCACAGTGAGATCGGAGTTTTTGGCACAACCCTCATCCCTTACAAATTTCCTAAATATATACATATGAGGTTATTTTCCCTATAATACATAAAACAGATCTTAAACTTAGATTCAGTAAATTTTTGGGCTGCTAAAAGGAAAACTCAGTTTAAATTTAAAAACCAAGTAGGTCCATTTATATGCAACAACAGAGAAGAATTTGCAGAAGCAGAAAAACAATTAGTAGAGTACAAATTCAACAAAATTTTCCTTTGGAACTATGATCCTTATGGTATCATAAGCAAAATGAGAGTGAAGTGTAAGCTAGCTCCCTATATTCATGAGAAAATTCTTGACATCGAGAAATTTTTTAAACAATCTGAATGGTTATAAAACACATTGGTAGAAGCTGATCAACAGATTGATACTAGTGACATTCTTCAAACACCAGCTCAGGAAAACAGAGGTATAAAAATAAATATGGAAGAAGGCTCATACATTGCTGAAACCACTACTGAAACCAAGTTTAAACTAAGATATACGAAGAAGCCAAAGACAAATACAACAGATAAAGAAAAGGAAACAATTGAGGTTATAGATACAGAAGTTCCAGATAAAGATAATGTGCCACCAACAGAGATTGAAAATGAGTAGCAACCTACAACTTCCAACACACAGTTAATCCAAAAACAGAACAGTGTGGAAGTATCATCATCAAAACAGGGAGAGGACAAATATATGGATATAAAAGAGAAGTATAAAGAGATTAAACCTATAAATGAGGAAATCAAGAATGAAATCTATTCTCAATAGTTGAAGAAAGCTCTAGGGATACAAAATAGGCTTCTTTCAGCCTTTGATTATAAAAATAAGAAATTGCTGATGTCAGTGCTTAAACATATAGTGAAAACACCTAAAACAACAAATAATTACAGAAAGGTGGATTTTGAAGTACCAGTAGAAGACATTCATCCCTTGGATAAGATTGAATTCCACAATAAAAGCTCAGAAATGCTATAATCTACCATGACCACAACAGAAATGAGTGTTCAAAATCTCCAGAATACTTTGAAAAATATGAAATATCAACTTAATGTTGAAAAATATTCCTCATATGCTAAAGACACGAGAATCAAATATTTAGAGGAGTTAGTGATTGAAGTGGGTTATGACACTTCTAATGTGAAAGCGGTAGAAAAACTAGTAAAGAAGAAGAAGCACTCAGAAAACAGCTGAAATTACTCCCCACAGAACACCCACATGCCAAAGAGATTGTACAAGAAGAAAATCAAAGAGATGAGATGATGAATCGCATATTACAGATGAAAGGACAAATCAAGGAGATGGAAATTGAGATGGACAAGTTAGTCCAAGAGAAATAAGCCATTAAAAAAGAATAATTCCATGTAACTATGGTTCCTATGGTGACTATGGTTCCTATGGTGACCACAACACTCCCATCCACTTTAGCTGAAGAATTGGCTCCAAAGGTTCCATTGGCCACAACAGTGCCAGTCACTTCATCCACCACTTCTACCACAGAGTCTTCCACTTCAGCAGTTCAACAGTCAGATGAAGCTAGCAAATTGATAAAGGAAATGGAATAAATGTCCATACAAACTAATGAAATCAATAGGTTGAAAGAGAAAATAAAAAAGGTGGAAGATGCCAAGAAATTAGCACAGATCAATTCTAAAACTAAAGAACAAAAGGCTAAAAGGTTAAGTGAAAAACTCAAAAAGGTAGAAACAAAGTTGACCTTCAACGAGCCCATGGCATACATCAAAAATCAATTATGGACCAATATCATTGAATCAGTCAATGATACTTGGCCATCAATACAGGTGATATATGAACAAAAGGATTTTCTAAAAGCAACTAAAGAAGAAATTAAAAAGACTAAAGATGAATTGGGCACCAAACCTAAAGAAGCATTGGAAATTATCAAATTCCTCAACTCTAAAAATAAGCAGGAACTCGATGAAATTGGGATAACGGATAGAACTGAAACTATATTGGATGTAACAAAAGTGATTTCCAAGAATAACCTAATGAAACAGTTGGAAGAAAAGTGTCAAAATATGGATGTAGGAATCACAAGATTCATGGTGAAATTTGACATTTTAAGTTCAAAAGGACTTTGTAATCTTCTAGTAATCAATGATAAGTTGATGAAACAAGAATGTTACAATAAAAAAGTAAGGGACTTTGCAAAAGAACAGGTGAAAAAAATAGATTGGCAAGGGATTCTAATAGATAAAGCCTTACATAAAAGTATTGAGAATATGTTTTATTTACAGCATGAGTTAAAGCACCTCTTTGTGGTCAAGCCAACTTTTGTAAGATACACAGAGGCAGATAAAAATTTCAGAAATTTAAAGAAGATCAAATTACCTAAGAAAAAATTCTGGGAGAAGCTTATAGATTTGCTGTAAAAATAAGTTTGTAGTCAGAAAGGATAGAAATGGAGTTGTTGTTTTTTACACAATAAAAACAGATTTTTAAACAGTAAAATAGTTTTCAGAGGTTAAAGTGTATCATTAGTTAAAGAGTATAAGTAGAAAAAGAGTATCACATGAAAGAAGAAGATTAAAACTGATTAAAGATCAGATTGCTAATGCGAGGGACACCTCATCAGCCCATTTGTAGCCCAAATCCAAACAATAGACTATTTAATTTCAATAAATAGTACACGTTGCAATTTGTTAGGCAACTGTCACTATCTTTTTGTAAAAGATATTTTATATTCCAAGAAAAATTCCTTAGATTGTACTAGGGTATTTTGTAATACTTTTTGTATAAATACTTCATCATTTGAATTATTGACAGTGGATAAATTACTGAAGATTTCTATAGTCATATTTTCTGAACCTGAAGGAATTTTGTACCAAGTTCAAGTCAGCAGGCTAGATCAAAGAAATAAAGAATCATATTTCAGGATTAATGTGTTGGGCCACTTAAGTGAAGTAATTTATCATGTTAATTTTTAATCTTCTTATATTTTGCATTCATTCATAAATGTGTTCTAAATTTTAATGTGAAATCAGGAATTGTTATAACAAAATTTGATAAAAGCACTCTATTATTTACTGGTTTTCATTTGAATGTTTTCTATTGATATCCAGACTAGGGAACCCTTAATTGGTCCCTAATTTTGATTTACCCCTACCTATTAATTCTTGATCCGGATCAAAGAACCCATAATTGTTGTTTATCCTGATTAAAAACCACTTCTCAAATCAGCCTCTAAAGATCTTGAGTGACTCTGTTATCTTGCCCTGAAAAAAATTGACTTTCGACCTTGATCCTGATCTATCTGCTTGACACATTGACTCAATTTTCCCAATGGAAACCATACCTATGACTATCCGGCTCAGTAAGTGATTTTCCCACCCAACCAAACCAAAACTCAAAACCAATTTTCTCTATATAACTAGCCTAAAATCATATATTAAAAACAAAGTTAAATCTTATATATAGAGCCCTCTCTGAGCCTTAGGAAGGCTAGATCCTAAAGCTTGAAAGTATTTTTGTGGTTACCTCTGATATTATTTAAACTATAAATCAAAATATCACAAGTTTGAGAATAATTAGAGTGTTAACGTATTGGCGACCATAGTAGGGAACTAACCAATCCTCAGTTTTAAAATAGATCTTAAAGGAAATTTTTTTTATTATCTTTTCACCTTAAGACTGTTTTATAAGTTGTGAGTATATTTTCATTAAAAAAAATGTAATTCTAGCTTCCAGAAGAGTCTACTATACCAAGTCCAATCCAAATCCACAACCTACTATCATAGTAGATGATCCTAATAGAATTGGAAAGAAAAACAAATGAGTAGAAGATTTAGGTAATAAAGTTTCATTAGTCAAAGAAAATTCCCTTCCAAAACAACTATCAAGTTTACAAGACATAGAATTTGATATAAATTTTGAACAATCTCTATTTAGAAGCAAATCAGAAAGTGATTTACAAAGCACTGTAATAGATCCTGATTTTATTTCATTCATTGAAACTAAAAAGGAAATTGTTTCATTAGATTCTAAAGAAAATATTTTTGAAGTTTATGATAAGCTTGATGCAATAACTGATACTTTGATTAAAGAAATAGATGAAGCTTATTTACAACATTCAGTTGAATTAAATTCTTTATTAGCCTATACCCCTAAGCCTTCTAATACTCATTTAGATACCAGCCTTATAGAAACTGTAGGATCATAATTATTCACTACGACCTCATCCATTATTTCCACCACTCTCCACTCCACAAATTCATTTTTTTCTAAGCAACCATTCCAACCTAGAATATGATTCCCATCCTCCAACACCTCAAGTCCATCCACTAGTTTTTCTTCTACATTTACCAATAATTCTCATTCCGAAGTACCACTTCATATATCCCAACTTCATCTTTTGGTTTCTGTTAGGGTCCCGTGTTTTGGCAGATTGGTAGACCAAATGACAAGGTAACATCAGACCAAGCTTTGGACCCCTATGACCTAGCCTTCCTGGACTCAAAGAGGGCTCTCTCTATGAAGCAAAGGATGTGAGCTTGTTCGCTTGGTATATTTGATTTTTAGGCTAGTTGTTAAGTACATTTGTTTTTTTTTATGTTTGGAGGTGAAAACCGATTAATTAGGCATCAAGGAAAGATAATTGATCAAATCAACATGGCTATGGGGTCAAATGAAAAACAAAGATGCCTAGACAACAGACAAGATGTGTGGCAGGGCCAATTTGGTCGAGGTAAATGGATTCTTTGGGTGAAAGTGAAATGAGATGGACATTAATTTTGTGAAAGACAAAGATATTTTAAGCATAAATAGTTAAATAGCAAGAATTCATGTGGTAGGGCTAACCATTAATCACTATGAATGAAACTCAAACTAATAAATGCAGAAAACAAACAATCAAGTGATGCATAGAAGTATAAGACCATCTAACTTTGGGAAAATCACCTTCAGACTTTTGGGAAAACAAATAAGATAAAAAAACAACTCAATATATGGAGAGGGAACTCCTAAGAATCATATCTTGAGCTACCGAGAACTTTGAAATAAGACTGCAAAGCATGGACAAAGGGCGAGATCGAAACAAGACCTTTTTGACTTAACTAAAACAACCAATAATTCAGAGAGAGATTTCAAAAATGGAGTTTTGATTAGCTATGAGTAAGCAAGGCATACCATGAATCATACTAGACAACATACATAATAACCATTAATGAAACTGATAACACGTTCTTAGGGTACCAAAGAGAAATTAAGAATTCCTTCACATAACCAAGAAAGATGAAAACATTTAAGCTGCAATGAATCAGAAAATTTGAGGTGCCTCCATGGGCATATCTCAAAATTATTATTTAATGAACTACAACAAGCAAGAAGCATGAAAACATATATGATAAACTAAGAAAACATAACAGATAAGAGACACAATACCATTTACCAATCCATGGAATCCTACACATAAAGCTTCTCCATCATCTAGACAAGTAAGCAAATCATCCACTTCATAAACAAGTTTCTTCTTTAAAGCTCATATCCATGTATTGCTCTTCAAAATTTCAAGTTCTTCTTCTAAAACCTCCAACAATTTACAATGAGTCTTCATAAGTTATATAGGAAATGACTAGATAAGATCACAAGAGCATGTAGAAGCTCATTGGCCTAATACAAATATCTGATTTTGTCCTTGAGGCCTCCCAAGGCCCAAGGCACAAAATATCTTAAAAAAATATCTATTTAAGCTAAAAATAGTAAGAAATTTGACTTTTCATCTCTGACATAGAGCAAAAAATAGCTTAACACACATTTGGATGGCCACCTTCAGAAAACTGCCTTTTCAGCAAAATCCTATAGGAGCGTGGCGCCAGAAGAAAGGCTGTTTTGCAGAGAGCTTTTGAATGATGGCTCGTTGGAAAGCCCTGGATGTCTAGTTTTTGGAACTACTTGATTTTTCTCAAACTGATCCCAAGAAGTCTGTCAAAATTTGGACTGAGTCAAAAAACCCTGGAGGGTCTCACCTGCTGATATTTGAGGTAGAAAGGAAACATTTGACTTTTTTTTGCCTCTTTGGGGGACCAAAACACCTTATTTTGATCTAAAAATTTGTGAGTAGATTCCCCCAAATTCAATACATCAAAAAAAATAACTTTCATGAGCTGAGGATGCTCCTAGCAAACATGGAAATGCCTAGAAAAATGTGCAATTAGGCCTAAAAATCACAAAAAACAAGATCATGTCAAAAATTTCTCAATTTTGGTGAGCGAACCCCTTATGGGCTTCTAGAAGCATGCAAGGAAGCTGAAGCCAAGATTCCAATCCTAGATATGTCCTTTTCCTCTTTTTCCACCGGGCACCTATTTTGGGCAGTTTTGAGCTTGGCTTGGGCATTTCTTAGTTTCTTTCAGGAAAATTGATTCAATTTCTTGTAACGCCCGGTCATTTGTCTATTTTGAGTTTGTAGAAAATGAATGAGGTCATTTTGACCTTTCTTGGTCAGTTTCTAAGTCCTTAAATTGACCTTCTTTGTTTTGCAAAAGGGACTTAAGAATTCTGATTTGATCATCCTCAGTATCACTTTCTACTTGAATTATATCAAATTCTCTTTCCTGTTCATAGCTTCTCTTCTACTGCTCAACTTTTTTCCTTGCCCTTGTTTTGGATAGGCTTCTTTGCTGTTGTTTTCTTTGGAAATTCAACAATACTTTGCTTAGGCATTTTTCCCCTACTCCTTAGCACACTAGTGACATTGCTGGTCACTACTTGAGTAGTTTTCTTCCTTTTGGATTTGGGGTTTTTAGCCTTTGGTGCATTTGAGGAACAAACCATGGCCCCTTGCCTAGGAGAGGTAGCAAGCACATGTATTTGAGAGGTATTACTTTCATCATGCTCATTGTTTTCATGTTTTTCATGTAGGCTGCCATCTTCATTATGACCAATGTCTTCTTTTTTTGGTGGGAGACTTATAGAAAAACAATTCCCTGTACTTATCTTTCTCAGATAAGCATGGATGAGGCATCTTTAACACTGTGTTATTTCCCTTTCTTATTAGTTGCAAGAGGTTTCTTAGAAGCTTGGCCTATCTCTATTTGTCAGTTTAATTAGTGCTTTTTAACCAAAATTTTGGCCTTCTAAGGCTATGCCCTTTGCTTTATATGTAATGGTTTTAAAGAGGTAATGAAAACACATTGTCTGTGTCATGCCCTTTGCTATCCTTTGTTTATATTTTTTAAATAATCTCCTTTAAACACACTATCTTTCATCTCTGTCTATCATTGAAAACTTTCTCAAAAAAATATTAAACCCTGGCGATTTACTCTCTTCTCATCCTTTGGGGGAGGCAATGAAAAATGCAACTACCTAAGTTTATCAAAGCCACTGTGTAAGACCTATATTTATTAAGAAGGAGGATTTTTGAACAAGTGGTAAGTGAGGCCTCTACTTATGATTGGAGGCAATTTTGACAAATTGCATGGGTGCTTATTTGACCTCTGTTAACCAACTGAAGAATGTCTATGAAAAAAAATTTTGTGGGCTCTTTTAGACAAACTGTGTTTATCATTCAAAAGAGACCTTCTGCTCATCATTCGAAGGAGACTTCGTTAGAACTGTGAGGGGTGCACTTTCTTCTCTGGAAGGAGGCCTTTTAATATGACAGTGTTAACCCTTGAAGGAGGCTACTTTTTCCAAATTTGGGCACTCTGAGATTGTCCCTTTACCCTCTGCTTATGATTGAAGGAGGCTCTTTAAAACAAAATCTATATTAACTCTGTAGGATTTCCTTTGAACAATTGGAAACCCCAGTATACATACTTGAAAGAGTCTATTTCATACAAACTGTTATAAGTGCTTCAGTGGTTTTAGTTTTACCCCTTGAAAGAAGTTATTACAAAAACATATAACCTCTATTTGGGCCCTCTGAGACTCTGCCATTTGCCTTCAGCTTATATTTTTGAAGGAGGCTTCCAAAACACAATCTTTGTGACCCTTTAGACCACTATGAGGCCCCTTATTATCCTTGGGAGGTCGCACTTTGCAAAAAAATCGTTCGAGGCCCTCTACTTATCATGAAGGAGGCCTCTTGAGAGGTGGTACGCTCCTGTGCACAGGCGCGTAGCACCTGCACATTGTTGTGGGAACCCAGGCGCCTTCTGAACGCTGGGCCAGGCAAGTTTGCTGGAGAAAACAGGCGTGTCACACTATCCCACAGGCGCATCACATCTTAAAAATTTTCAAAATAACTTTTCCCATGTTTTGAAAAATGGTTCTCTCTGATTTTTAGTGAAGGTCTCTTAAAAACTTGTGTTTTTCCACCTTCTCATGATTGAAAGAGGCACTATAACCATACAGAGTTTTCTTTCATCTCTAATATATCATTTGAAGATTGCATTTTGAACAAGTTTTCCGTGTGTGATATTACCTTGGCTCGGACATTTAAGGGGAACATATCACAAAAACTATTTTTAGCCTTTGTTTATCATTAAATCAACTACTTTAAACACACTATCTCTCAAATCTGTCTATCAATGACACACTTCCTCAAACACAATATTAAACTTGGTGATTTCCCTCGAATCATATTTTGGAGGAGGCAATGCAAACATATCTTCTCAAACCATCTTCTCATGTGAAGGAGGGCATTTAAAAATTTGTAAAAAGTTTTCTTTTATCAAATACTATATCTTCTCTTTGTTGATTGAAAGAGAGCATTGGAAGAAAACTGTGAACCTTTCCACTTATCAATGATTGAGGTCTTTAAAAAACTATTCTTTCCTTTCATGAAACCTTGCTTATGATACATGATTATTTTCACAAAATGACTATGAAACTCGGGGGTAAGTAATAAAATTTTTAAATGATAAATGCTCACTATATCTGTTATTGAAATAACTCATTTTTTCAATAACTGTAGCTTTATTTGGCGTAGCAGATTGTCCTTGAATGTTTTTTAGAGCCTAGGTTTAAAGTAAGATATAAAAGGTAGCTGTTCCTCTTATACCTTCATTTGGATGCCTATTTTCTACAGGGTCGTTTTTTCCAAAAGACTATCACTTTTGATTGTATAAGACTGATTTGTAGGGCTTGCTCACATGTTTGAGAACTGATGCAAAAATTCCATTTGAATTAACATGAAGCACTGGAGGTAGAAATTACCCAATATTTGTGTTGATTTTCCATGATGGAGGACTTTTGACTTTTTGGCATTTTGAGTTTGAATCTTGTAGGTATTTTCTCTTTGCAATATGCACTTTCTCTGATTTCCAATAGTGAACTACCACAACAAGAAATATTTTCCTAAAGTGTTCTTTTTCTCACACTCTGCTTACTGTCATCAATCTATACACCCCTGCAGAGATGCATGATATATTTATTTTATCTTTGGAGAGACTTCTTGATGTATTCATGAAGATGATGCTTGAAATGATCACTTTTCTTTAGACATGGAAACTTCTTCCTCTGTTTCTTATTGAATTGAACCTTTCTGAGCTCTTCTGAAACAAAACAAAGTAACCATTTTGATGGTGTATGACCTAGGGATAGAAAAGGGTTTGGTTTTGACAAATAATAAGACATGATGGTTGACTGATATTGAAGACAGGGTTTTTGACTAGAGAAATATTTTCTCAAGGTATTTTCCCTAAACACCACCACTTAGACCTAGAGACTTTGTCATAATTTGTAAGGGATTTTTGAGATATATTCAGGTCATCAGATGGAAAAATAAATAGGGAGAGAGGAGTAGACAACCTGATGTATGCTTGACAGTGAGCTGTGTGAAAACAAGGGACTTTGATAGCATAAAAGCAAAGCTTATGACAACTATAGACAGGGAAGGTTTTGCTGAATTGTGATAGGACTTGAAAACTGAAGACCATTCCTATCACAGGTTGAAAGGGAGGGGTAGGAAGACAAAAATTTGTTTGAGGTGTTTTCTAGATGACAAATTGACAGATTGAGATTAGCTTCTAGAAAACTCAGCCAAGGAATTTAGTCATCAAAATATGCAAAAAATATTGATGAATAACAGTGGCTCCATTTTGGGAGGGCAGCTCCTTTTCGAGAGGTCTCTAGAATTGCAGATCTCTGGCTTGTGAAGACCAGTGCCTTATCCATTGGCGCAAATTCCTCTCTTTCTTGATGCTATTTCAGAAAATATTTTTTTCCTGAAAAATTTATAGCATGATTAGCATCAATGTCATCTCTACCTACCCATCTATTATTTCCTAGCATTTTTTCTTCTTTAGGTGCATTTGGACTAGCAACCCTTTGACATGATATTTTTGAAAAAAGAAAAACTATCTAATTCTACACTTATATCCTCCGAGGGTTCAGATTAAACTAATGAACTCCTTTGATTCTCTACCTATGCTAGATCGACTGTCAAGATTAAGTTGTTTGACAGGATTTCATTTACTAAACTAGAACATGAAATTGAAAAATTACCAAATCATGATTAGACGGTCTGATTTGTCATGTGTTTGTGGCATAAAATACAAGCTACACACAAATATTATTTTCACACAAAACGAGATTTAGAAAAAACAAGGCTAGGATACATAGTTTTTTTTTCATCCCTGTTTTCCTCTTTGGTTCTATTTTGAGCGTGTGGAACCAGTATCTTTTCCTAATCTACTTTCATTGATAAATCAAGCTTACACAATTTGACTATGACTTATTTCACTAACTTATCAGCAATCAATTTAAAACATGTCGAGTTATGATTAGGCTAGATAACTGAACAAGATATCTTTTGAGCACTAGTAGTGGCATTTAGACTTGTGCACTTTCAGCATGACTATTTTTTGAACATGGGGATTTTATTTTTATTTTTTATTTTTTTAAACTGCCCTCTTTACTACTTTTCCTATTGTTTTTGTATTTTCTGTCTCTACTTTTTCTTCAAACAATCTAGGAATAAAAATATGCTCACAAGGCTGAGCTTATTTTTCACACCTATCTATCCTAATCTAACCTATACATAATATACATTCATTTAGTGAAATCTCTCCTCCAACAAAGACAATCAAGCAAACGATTCCATGAGGGATTTTGTTTTAGCTTTTTGAGAGTGCTGAAGAAACGAAAAGGGAATTTTCACCTTAATTTTTTTTTAACAGTAGTGCCTAAAATTTTTCTCACACTTTGCAACAAACCGTTCTGGGAAAAACACACTACTCCTTCAGATTTCTCAAGGAAAACAACAAATGGATCTTGGAATAATACCTGATCTAGAGGATTTGATATATAAGCTGCATTCAAGACTACTCTTCCTTCCACTTGGCTATGTTTGGGACTCTCTTGGGAAATAAAATCTTCCCCTTGCTCATGATCACTTGAACTGTCAGACTCATCATATATTGTAGTGTAGTCTTCTTCCCAAGCTGATGTGTTCTGATTAAGTGGACTGAAAACTATGTGAAGGTCATCATGTTGATGAGCAGGGATAGAATTTGGCAGCAAATCCTCTTAAGAGGATAGTGTGACAACTCTCATGTGATTATCAACCTCTATTTATTCATCTGCAATTTGTAACTCAATGGAACTTGGTGGCTACATATCTAGAGTTAAGGAGGATTCTATGTCCAAAATGATTTCCTCAACCATTTCAGGAGAAGACTTCTCATTGAAAACTTGCTCAAGAATTTCATCATCCTCCTCAACCTCATCATCAAAGCTAAAAGATTGTTGATTTCCAATTATGTGAACGTTATTTCTGATGGACTAAAGTGAAGTAAAAAGTAAAAGACTCTTTACTTACTTCTAAACTCTCAAGGATTTCCTCATGAGTGTCATAGGTGACCTGTATTGGCTGCTTACTTTTTTAAACCTAATGACAATGAACTTCATCCCACAAGTCAACTATTTATTTCTCTACAAAGTTAGTTTGTGTTTGGAGGAAATCATCACTATACTGATCAAACTTTGGAAAATCAACGTAAGTAACATCACCAATCAAACATATTGGATTATCATTTTTTTCTTCTTTGAATTGATCTACAAGTTCACTTTCTGATTTATGGTAGATGGATTTAGTTGGAGAAAGAACAGGAATGTTTTGTTTACATGAAGGCTTAGAGGATGGATGTACTCTCAACATCTGATCTATCTCTTCTTCAGTTAAAGGAGGATGCATTTTCTGTTCTCTTTGGATTAGGCAACAATTGTCTTCCTTCTCTAGAGAAAACTGATTCTAAGGCTGGATATCCTCTTGAGCCTCATCTAGTAGGGGTGATGAATCATCACGTGCGCCTTCAGAGAGATCTTGTGGGTTTTATTCTATACCTTGATTGATTTCTTCCTCAACTAACTCATCTAGGTTGTCATGATAGTTAACTTGAGAATGAAATTCATCAATTGCTGCTAAGATATCTTCAGGATACAAATTATCTAAATCATCCCTATCTATAAAGTGTTGTATGAGATCTTCAGATTGATCACAACAATTTCTAGCTAAGGATAGAGATGAACAATACCTTAGATAGTTTTTGTAAAATACCTTGTGGAAATCCTTTAAAGAAAATAAGATGCTAGGTTCTAACCATTCATACCAATTTCTTGCCTTACCTTCTAATGTTTCCATGAACATTTTCATAAGAGAGTCCTCATGCCATTCAACTTTTAACCTCCATATATGTATATGAAACTTGATGTGATGTAAAAAGGGGTCATCAAAATTTTCATCTTGAAAAATAGGCAGGTTTTTCATCCAATATATTTGAGGCATTTTGTGTGGGAATCCAGGGATATGATCTTTTTTCATTGGAGCATAGCTCCTTTGTATCCTTGGATCCATATTTGTTAATCAAAAGGGTTACTGTGTCCTTTCAACCAGTCTAGAGTTCTCTACCAGTTGAGTCTTTTGGTCTATTGAGGGTTGTGGAGTTGCCAGGTGGAATATTTGAACTTTTCTGTCCACCATCAGCATGATTGGGATTTCTCAATGCATTCCTAGGGGAGTTTATAAGGACTAGTGGAGTAATAAGCCTACTGGAGGCTAGGGGAGTCACCAAGTGGATGTTTTTAGTTGTTTTGAGGGTATATGTGTATGGTCCACCACCAATACTGACAAAAAACCAATCTAAGTATGTTTTGGGGTTTTTTTGAGTTTATTTATGTAGCCCTAAGACTTTTAAGAGTGTTCTATAGCTGAATAATCATTTTTCTAAGATGGTGAATGAGCTAGTTCCTACTCTTCAGACAACAATTAAGTTTTCTAAGTTTGACTGAGATCTTGAAAGGTCCTAAGGGATACCTAGGATTTTTTGACTCAAAGTCCCACTGTGATTGCCATTATGTTAGAGAGTGGTGGGATGGATCAATAGGATAGCATGCTCAGTATGATAGGGTTTTTCTGTGAGTCTTGAAAGATATTCAGATTAATATGAACTCAGAAAAGTCCCACCATGATCGCCATTATGTTAGGGTCTCGTGATTTGGCAGATTGGTAGACCAAATGACAGGGTAACATCAGACCAAGCTTTGGAGCCCTAGGACCTAGCCTTCCTGGAGTCAAAGAGGGCTCTCTCTATGAAGTGAAGGATGTGAGCTTGTTCGCTTGGTATATTTGATTTTTAGGCTATTTGTTAAGTACATTTGTCTGTTTTTGTGTTTGGAGGTGAAAACCGATTAAGTAGGCATCAATGAAAGAAAATTTATCTAATCAATAGGGCTATGGGGTCAAATGAAAGCCAAAGATGCCTAGAAAACATACAAGATGTGTGGCAGGGCTGAATTGGTTGAGGTAAATGGATTCTTTGGGTGAAAGTGAAATGAGATGGACATTAAGTTTGTGAAAGACAAATATATTTTAAGCATAAATAGTTAAACAACAAGCATTCATGTGGTAGGGCTAACCATTAATCACTATGAATGAAACTCAAACTAATAAATGCAGGAAATAAACAATCAGGTGATGCATAGAATTATAAGACCCTCTAACTTTGGGAAAATCACCTTTAGAATTTTGGGAAAACAAATAAGATAAAAAAAAAACTCAATCTATGAATATGGAACTCCTAATAATCATATCTTGAGCTATCGGGAACTTTGAAATAATATTGCAAAGCATGGACAACGGGCGAGATTGAAACAAGACCTCTTTGACTTAACTAAAACAATCAATAATTCAGAGAGAGATTTCAGAAATGGAGTTTTGATTATCTATGAATAAGTAGGGCATACGGTAAATCATACTAGATGGCATACATAATAACCATTAATGAAACTGATAACAATTTCTTAGGGTACCAAAGAGAAATTAAGAATTCTTTGACATAACCAAGAAAGATGAAAACATTTAAGCTACAATGAATAAGGAAATTTGAGGTGCCTCCATGGGCATATCTCAAACTTATTCTTTACTGAATGAAAACAAGAAAGAAGCATGAAAACATATATGTGAAACTAAGAAAACATAATAGATAAGAGACACAATACCATTTACCAAGCCATGGAATCTTGGACATAAAGCCTCTCCATCATCTAAACAAGTAAGCAAAACATCCACTTTATAAACAAGTTTCTTCTTTAAAGCTCATATCCATGTATTGCTCTTCAAAATGTCAAGTTCTACTTCTAAAACCTCCAAAAATTTACAATGATTCTTCATAAGTTATATAGGAAATGAGTAGATAAGCTCACAAGAGCATATAGAAGCTCATTTTCCTAATACAAATATTTGATTTTGTCCTTGAGGCCTCACAAGGCCCAAGGCACAAAATATCTTAAAAAAATATCTATTTAAGCTAAAAATAGTAAGAAAATTGAATTTTAATCTCTGACATAGAGTCAAAAATAGCTTAATGCACATTTGGATGGCCACCTTCAGAAAACTTCCTTTTCAGTAAAAACCTACACGAGCATAGCGCCATAAGAAAGACTATTTTACAGAGAACTTTTGAAGGACTTCCCTATGTCTAAATGAGGCCCGTGATGGCTCGTTGGAAAGCCCTGGATGTCTACTTTTTGTAAATACTTGATCTTTCACAAAATGATACATATATGTCTTTCAAAAAGTGGACTAAGTGAAAAAACCTAGGAGTGTCTCACCTGCTGATATTTGAGGCAGAAAGGTAAAATTTGACTGTTTTTTGCCTCTATGGGGGACCAAAACACCTTCTTTTGATCTGAAAATTTGTGAGTAGATGCCCCAAAATTTAATACATCCAAAAAAATAACTTTCATGAGCTGAGGGTTCTCCTAGAAAACATGGCAGCGCCTAGAAAAATGTGCAATTAGGCCTAACAATCACAAAAAACAAGATCATGTCAAAAGTTGTTCAATTTTGGTGAGCGAACCCCCTATGGGTTTCTAGAAGCATGCAAGGAAGCGGAAGCCAAGATTCCAAGCCGAGATATGTCATTTTCCTCTTTTTCCACTGGGTGCCTCTTTTGGGCAGTTTTGAGCTTGCCTTGGGCAATTCTTAGCTTCTTTCAGGCAAATTGATTCAATTTCGTGTAATGCCCGGTCATTTGTCTATTTTGTGTTTGTAGAAAATGAATGAGATCCTTTTGACCTTTCTTGGTCAGTTTCTAAGTCCTTAACTTGACCTTATCTATTTTGCAAAAGGGACTTAAGAATTCTGATTTGATCATCCTCAGTATCACTTTCTACTTGAATTATATCAAATTTTCTTTCCTGTTCATAGCTTCTCTTCTGCTGCTCAACTTTTTTCCTTGCCCTTGTTTTGGATAGGCTTCTTTTCTCTTGTCCTCTTTGGAAATTCAACAATACTCTGCTTAGGTATTTTCCCCCTACTCCTTAGCACTCTAGTGACATTGCTGGTCACTACTTGAGTAGTTTTCTTCTTTGCAGATTTGGTGTTTTTAGCCTTTGGTGCTTTTGAGGATTGAATCATGGCCCCTTGCCTAGGAGAGGGAGCAATCACATGTATTTGAGGGGTATTCCTTTCATCATTCTCACTGTTTTCATGTTTTTCATGTAGGCTGCCATCTTCATTATGACCACTCTCTTCTTTTTGTGGTGGGCGACTTATAGAAAAACAATTCCTTGTACTTATCTTTCTCAGATAAGCTTGGAGGAGGCATCTTTAACACTGTTTTATTTCCCTTTCTTATCAGTTGCAAGAGTTTTCTTAGAATCTTTGCCTTTCTCTATTTGTTAGTTGAATGAGTGCTTTTTAACCAAAAGTATGGCCTTATAAGACTATGCCCTTTGTTTTCTGTGTAATGATTTTAAAGAGGTAATGAAAACACAGTGTCTGTGTCATGCCCTTTGCTAACCTTTGTTTATCACTTTTAAATAATATCCTTTAAACACATTGTCTTTCATCTCTGTCTATCATTGAAAACTTTCTCAAACAAAATATTAAACCCTGGCAATTTACTCTCTGCTCAGCCTTTGGGGGAGGCAATGCAAAATGCAACTACCTAGGTTTATCAAAGCCACTATGTAAGACCTCTATTTATTAAGAAGGAGGCTTTTTGAACAAGTGGTAAGTGAGCCCTCTGCTTATGATTGAAGGAGGAAATTTTGAAAAACTACATGGGTGCTTATTTGACCTCTGTTAACCAACTGAAGAATGTCTATGAACAAATTGTTTGTGGGCTATTTTAGACAAACTATGTTTATCATTCAAAAGAGACCTTGTGCTTGTCATTCGTAGGAGACTTCTTTAGAACTATGAGGGGTGCACTTTCTTCCTTGGAAGGGGGCCTTTTAATCTGACAGTGTTAACCCTTGAAGGAGGCTACTTTTTCCAAATTTGGGCCCTCTGAGACTGTGCCTTTACCCTCTACTTATGATTGAAGGAGGCTCTTTAAAACACAATCTATATTAACTCTGTAGGATTTCCTTTGAAAGAGTCTATTTCAGACAAACTATTACGAGTGCTTTAGTGGTTTTAGTTTTACCCATTGAAATAAGTTATTACAACAACATATAACCTCTGTTTGGGCCCTCTGAAACTCTTCCATTTTCCCTCAGCTTATATTTTTCAAGGAGGCTTCCAAAACACAATATTTGTGACCCTTTAGACCACTATGAGGCCCCTTTTTATTCTTGGGAGGTGGCACTTTAAAAATAAATCATCTGAGGCCCTATACTTATCATGAAGGAGGCCTCTTGAGAGGTGCTACGCTCCTATGCACAGGCGCATAGCACCTGCACGTTGATGTGGGTGCCTGGCCGCCTTTTGAACGGCAGGCTAGGCAGGTCTGCCAGAGAAAATAGGAGTGTCACGCTATCCCATAGGCATGTCGCGCCCCTTCATTTTTCCTTTAGAGAGCGACTATAGGCACGTCGTGTCCCGCAATAGGCGCGTCACGTCTTAAAAATTTGCAAAATAACTTTACCCAGTTTTTGAAAATTTGTTCTCTCTACTTTTTAGTGAAGGAGGTCTCTTAAAAACTTGTGTTTTTCCACCTGCTCATGATTGAAGGAGGCACTATAACCATAAAAAAAATTCTTTCATCTCTGCTATATCATTTGAAGATTGCATTTTGAGCAAGTTTTCCATGTGTGCTATGTCCTTGGCTCAGACATTTAAGGGGAACATGTCACAAAAACTATTTTTAGCCTTTGTTTATCATTAAATGAACTACTTTAAACACACTATCTCTCAAATCTGTTTGTCAATGAAACCCTTCCTCAAACATAATATTAAACCTGGTGATTTCCCTCTGCTCATCTTTTGGAGGAGGCAATGCAAACATATCTTCTCAGGCCATCTTATCATGATGATGGAGGCCATTTAAAAAACTGTAAAAAGTTTTCTTTTATCAAATATTGTATCTTCTATCTGTTTATTGAAAGAGAGCATTGGAAGCAAACTATGATCCTTTCCAATTATCAATGATTGAGGTATTTAAATAGTTGTTCTTTCCTTTCATGAAACCCCACTTATGATACATGTCTATCTGCACAAAATCACTATGAAACCCGGGGGTAAGTAATGCAATTTGTAAATGATAAATGCTCACTGTGTCTATTATTGAAATAACTCCTTTTTTCATTAACTGTAGCTTTATTTGACGCATCATATTGTCCTTAAATGTTTTTTACAGCCTAGGTTTAAAGTAAGATATAAAAGGCAGTTGTTCCTCTTATGCCTTCATTTGGATGCCTATTTTCTAGAGGCTCTTTTTTTCCAAAAGGCTGTCACTTTTGATTGTATAAGATTGATTTGTAGGGCTTGCTCACATGTTTGAGAACTAATGAAAAAATTCTATTTGAGTTAACATGAAGCACTGGAGGTAGACATTACCCAACCTTTGTGTTGATTTGTCATGATGGAGGACTTTTGACTTTTTGGCATTTTGAGTTTGAATCCTGTAGGTCTTTTCTCTTTAAAATCTGCACTTTCTCTAGTTTCCAATAGTAAGCTGCCACACATGAAATATTTTCCTGAAGTGTTATTTTGCTCACACTTTGCTTACTTTCATCAATCTATACACCCCTGCAGAGATGCATGATAGATTTATTTGATCTTTGGAGAGTCTTCTTGATGTATTCATGAAGATGATGCTTGAAATGATCACTTTTATTCAGAGATGGAAACTTCTTTCTCTGTTTATTCTTGAATTGAACCTTTCTGAGCTCTGCTGAAACAAAACAAAGTAACCATTTTGATGGTGTATGACCTAGGGATAGACAAGGGTTTTATTTTGACAAATAATAAGACATGATGGCTGAATGATATTGAAGACAGGGTTTTTGACTATAGAAAGCTTTTTTCAAGGTATTTGCCCTAAACACCACTACTTATACCTACAGACTTTTTCATAATTTGTAAGGTATTTTGAGATATATTCAGGTCATCCGATGGAAAAATAAACAATGAGAGAGGAGTAGAAAACTTGATTTATGCTTGACAGGAAGCTGTGTGAAAGAAGGGGACTTTGATAGCATAAAAACAAAGCTTATGACAGCTATAGACAGGGAAGGTTTTGCTGAATTGTGATAGGAATTGAAAACTGAAGAACATTCCCATCACAGGTTGAAAGGGAAGGGTAGGAAGACAAAAAAAAAATTGAGGTGTTTTCTAGATGAAAAATTGACAAATTGAGATTAGCTTCTAGAAAACTCAGCCAAGGAATTCAGTCATCAAAACATGCAAAAAATACTGATGAATAACAGTTTCTCAACCACATTTATAAGGTTATATTCTTATATACCAGTCTCATCTACAAGTTCCTTAACTACATCAGCAAGTAATTCTAGCTCTTCTCCAAGTACTTCCAACTTACCTCCTAGCCAAGCTAGAATTCAAGCCATGGCTGCTAGATATGCTCCCTTGGTTCTTCCAGCCCAGTTATATGACATGCCCCAGGATTATCAAAGAAAAATACCTCACTTTGATGCAACCACTCAATACACTTCCCAACAGCATGTTAATAAGATTAAAAAATATTTTGAACTTCATGAAATAGATGAGTCTGATGTCCAGATGAGACTTTTTTCTCAAACATTAACTGGTGAGGCGAAAAAATGGTTTAAAGGTTTAAATGTTGGTAGTATTGTTGATTTGGAAATTTTTCATAGATTATTTATTAATAAATGGGAAAAGAAGAAAAATCCACTATAAATCTTATCTAAATTTGAAAGCATAAAAAGAACACCAAATGAAATAGTCCAAGATTATTATACTAGATATAACAAAATTTATAATTCAATTCCTACTAATCTTAAGCCTCCTCCAGATTCTGTCCTTATCCAATTCCATAATGGATTTGATACAGACATAGACTATCAAGTAAGAGAGAGAAATCCAGAGACTTTAGAGAATATGCAAAGTAATGCTGTTAGTGTAGAGGCAAACCTGTTGGCTAGAAGAGCTAGATTAAGGAATGAAAGGAGAGTTACAATAAAAGAAGAAGCATCTAGTTCATATTTAAAAATATATCAATTAGAAAAAAAATTAGAGAGAATTATGGATAGGTTAGATAATATGGAAAGGAATCCACAACGGGATAACCAACAAAAAACTAGAAATCCAAATTAAATCTAGAGAATCAACACCTGACCAAACAATAACACCACCTTTCCAAGGGAACTATGCTGAAATTTCTCATCAAGATGAAGATAATGAAGACACCATAAATCTAATGGATATTAATGATGATAACATTATATTTCCTACAGAAGAGGATCAGGAGTTATATGAATTACAACAATTGCAATTATATTATGGTGAATCATTTTATTACAAGTAAGGTTATGTGTTTTCTATAAATGAAGTACATAAGAAATATAACCTTAGGAGCAAGAAAAATGCAGAGCCTTCTATTAAGAAAATTGTCCAAACTGTTAGGTCCCTATATCACTAGTATAGTCCCTTATTATTGTTAGTGTAACCCCCTTATTGTTATTATTGTACCATTGTAACCCCCATTTTGTTATTATTGTGCCATTAAATTATTATTGTTAGGTCGGCTAGGATTACATTGTGGCCCACTAGGATTACATTATGGCCCCATGGACTCCTATCTATAGAAAGGAGGTTTTGTAAATTGTAGCATCCAAGAATTGTTCATTCATGTAATGTATTGGAGGTTTCCACCTCGAAGTGGCTTATTTCTAAGGCTTTGATATCTCTTTTCTTATCTTTTTGGAGTTAGTTTCACAACATTTGGTATCAAAGCTTTGGATTTTAGGGTTTCACTGCTCCAAACAGGGCATCTTGGAATTTTCGCTATAACGTTTTTTCTACAAAGTTTCAGAAGCTGAAATTTTTAGGGTGCGAAGCGGAAATCCTAAGGAACATCTTCAAAAAATTTCAGAGCTCGGTTCACAATATTTTTGGAGATATGATCTATGGAAATTAGATATTTTTTTAGGCTCCTAAATAGGTCATCGTTGAATTTTGGCAATAACTTTGTTTCTACGATGTTTCAAAAGCTGCAATTTTTATGGTGCGAAGTTGAAATACTAAGGAACATCATCAAAATATTTCAGAGCTTGGTTCACAATATTTTTAGAGATATGATTTGTGGAAGGTAGTGCTTTTTCAGGCTCGTGAATTTCATCTCGAAGAGGTGATCGTGGGAAAATATTCATAACTCTATCTCTGAGCATCAGATTGAAGTGCTGTAAAAAATTGTCGCAAGTAAACGAACTTTAGTTTCGTTGCTATTAATTTCAGAGCCAAAGGATGAAACAATGACACGTGGCAAGTCATACAAGTTCGCTCTACTGAACCAGTCCAAAATTGGGTCATTGTGGGAGATTGGACATAACTTTGTCTTGAAGAATCCAAATCATATCAGTCCTGTGGAATTGGAAAGAAGATTCATAGGGATACTACAAGGCTGAATTTTAGATATTGAGGTTTTGCAATTATAGAGATAATTCAATTTCAATATCGAGCTCCTCAAAAGCAAGTAAAAGGTGTGTATTTTTTTTTTCCGAATTGCATAAGTCTTGTTTGAAGAATCGAGTTGAATTGATTACAAGGGCATATTGTAGAATAGATATCAGTATTGGATTATAAAATGGCCCCTAAAAATAATTCAACACCCATTAAGCCTTTGGAAAGCTCTACTATGACTCATGAAGATGAAGAATGGCAACATAACATATCAAAATTACAAGAGCAAGTGCAACAAATTTCGCTCTCGCAAAGAGCAACAAAAAATGACATGGAAGTTTTGAAGAAAGGCATGGAATCTAAGATAGATGGCATGGAGGCTGGCATGGAATCTAAGATGGATGACATGGAATCTAAGATCGATGAGAAAATGGAAAACATGAAGAATGTTCTAAAAGAATACATGGAAGTTTTGACAAAGTTGATACAAGAAATGTTTCCTAACGGTGAAAAGATAGTAGAAGAAACTCATGATCAGATAAAAATAAATTTTAATCGTGATTTCATAAACTCTAATGTTGGTGGGAAGAACCACCATATTCCAAAGATGGATATGAGAAATTTTGATGGAAAGGATCCTGTAACATGGATACTACAGATGGAGCAATATTTTGATCTCAATAATGTGCAAAACACACAAAGGTACGCATTGCAACTTTACATTTATAACAAAATACATTTGTATGGTATCGATGGCTTTTCTCTCGTAAAAAAATTGTCACTTGGTCAATTTTTACAGAGGAAATGATAGCACATTATGAGGATACAAAGAGCAACACCTTCTTTAGCCAATTGATAAATCTCAAAGAAAAGGGTTTAGTGGGGCAGCACATTGAGGACTTCCAAAAATTGAATATAAGGGTAACTGATATTCCAGAGGAACATAGGATTGATCTCTTCATAGGCACTTTAAAAGATAACATCCAACATGAAATTCGCGTTTTGGAACCTGATTCATTGGAGAAGGCATTCAGGTTGGCAAGAAAAGTTGAATGTAAAATTATGGCGACAAGGAAGCCTACCACTAACTTATATAAAGAAGGAAGTGTTGCTACGCCTAGATTTCCACAACCTACAAGGTTGAGAACATAAAAATTGGAAGAAAAAAGAGCAAAAGGGCTTTGCTACAGTTGTGATAGAAAATACACTAAAGGTCATAAGTGTGGTGAGAATAGATTATTTTACGTAGATTGTGAAGAGGAAGAATAAAATGAACAACAAGAGGATATACACCAGGAACCATCCCTAGAAGAGGAAGAAATGAGTCCGACCATATCGTGTAATGCACTGGAAGGAATTAACACTTCTAAAACTCTCAAGATATAAGGACATATCATGAAGAAAAAGGTAATAGTATTGATTGATTAAGGTAGCACCCATAATTTTATTCATTGTAACATAGCCAAGGACTTAAATTGTTTCCTATACCCAGCACTAGAATGTCAAGTGATGGTTGCAAATGGAGGAACTATAAATTACTTAGGAAAATGCCATAATATCAAGCTAAACATGGGGGAATATGTACGTACTCACCCAATGCTTTCCATTCCTATCGGAGGTGATGATGTTGTACTAGGAGTACAATGGCTACAATCTTTAGGGATAGTAGCTTTTAAGTTTCAAGAAATTTTCTTGAAATTTTTTTCAGAAGGAAAGGAAGTCGAATTACGGGGTATAGCAAGGAAGCCGGGAAAGATAATAAGCTCTAATCTCATGATAAAGCTTTTGAAGAAAGAAAAACGAGGCATAATCACACAATTATGCTCATTGGAAGTTCCAACATAAAAATCAATTATTTCTCCAGATCTCCAAAAAGTCTTGGACAATCATTCCAAGGTGTTTGAAACTCCCAAAGGACCCTAACCTATTCATGATCATGATCATGATCATGCTATTCATTTGATTCCAGGAATTTTTCCTCCAAACATCGTGCCTTATAGATATCCTTACATCCAAAAAAAAAATAAAATTGAACGCATGATTGCAGAAATGTTAGAGGCTGGTATAATTCAACCTAGTCAAAGTTCTTTCTCTACTCCCGTAGCATTGGTACACAAGAAGGATGGATCATGGCGCATGTGTCCCGATTATAGGGAGCTCAATAAGTTCACCATTAAAGATAAACTTCCCATTCCTGTGATTGATTAATTATTGGATGAATTACATGGAGCAATTTAATTTACCAAGTTTGATCTTCGTTCAGGATATCATCAAATTAGAATGAAGACTAAAGATAGTCCGAAAATAGCATTTCGAACTCATGAGGATCATTATGAATTTTTGGTCATGCCTTTTGGCCTTACCAATGTACCTTCTACATTTCAAGGGTTGATGAATTCCATTTTAAAACCTTTCCTTAGAAAATTTGTGCTAGTATTTTTTGATGATATACTAATATACAGCAGGTCTTGGAAGGATCATGTTCAACATGTTGACAGGGTGCTCAAACTATTGCAAGAGAAACAATTATATGAAAAAACATCCAAATGCTTCTTTGGAGTGCAAGAGGTGGAATATCTGGGTCATATTGTATCTCATGAGGGTGTTAAAGTAGACCCTAACAAAATTAAAGCCATAAAGGAATGGAAAGTCCTCGCAACCATAAAGAAGTTGCGAGGATTTCTCAAAGTTAACAGTATTATCGTAAGTTTGTTAAGAATTATGGGAGAATAGCAGCACCTATAACAACATTATTGAATAAAGATGCATTTTCATGGACTCCCGAAGCAACTAAGGCCTTTGAACATCTTAAAGAGGCAATGTGCCTAGCACCGGTCTTAGCTACACCAAACTTCACAAAAACCTTTATTGTGGAATGTGATTCCTCAAGAAATGGAATTGGTGTTGTTTTAATGCAAGAAGGAAGACCCATTTCTTTTGAAAGCTGTCCAATCAAAGAAAATTATTTACAAAAGCCTATTTATGAGAAGGAAATGTTATCAATACTGCATGCACTAAAGAAATGGTGAACTTACCTAATGGGAAGACACTTCAAGGTAAAAAATGGTCATGATAGTCTTAAATAATTTTTGGAACAAAGACTATCTTCAGAAGAGTAGCAAAAATCGGTCACAAAGATGATGGGTTATGAATTTGAAATAATCTACAAAAAACGGAAGCTAAATGTTGTTGCAGATGCACTCTCAAGAAAGAATGAAGAGGTGGAACCATTTCTTTGTGCCATTTCTATTATCCAACCATATTGGATAATCAAGCAAGAGATGAATGGAAGAAGGAAAATATGTATGTACACTCATTCAAAAAGTTCAAAATTTGCAGCAAGATCCTAGTACATCTGATACATTTAGTTGGAAAAATGATTCCTTATGGTACAAAGATCGCTTATATCTTTGTAATAATTCCCAACTGAAACAAAAGATTCTTCTCGAATTGCACACTTCTCCTTTAAGAGGACACTCGGGATTTTTAAAAACTTACCACAGGGTGAAGAAAGATTTTTTTTGGGATGGCCTTAAATCTGATATTCAAAATTTTGTGGCGGAATGTTTGGTTTGCCAGCAAAATAAAGTTGATACAATTAAGACCACGGTTCTTCTATAACCTTTATCCACTCCAAGTCAAAGTTGGGAGGAGATTTCAATGGATTTTATCACAGGTTTACCTAAGTCCGAAGGAAGGAGTGTCATCATGGTGGTAGTTGATAGCCTCACCAAGTATGCACACTTTTGTGCATTATCTCATCCATTTAAAGCACGTACAGTTCCTAGTACATTTATGGACATAATTAAAAAGCTACATGGAAACCCAAGGGTTATTGTGAGCGACAAAGATCCCATTTTTACTGGAAATTTTTGGAAAAAGTTACTTTCTTGTTTGGGTACTCAATTAGCTCATAGTTCATCTTATCATCCTCAATCCGATGGTCAAACTGAGATAGTAAATAAATTTTGGGCAGGATATCTTCATTGTTTTGTATCAGATAAACAAACATAATGGATCAAGTGTTTACCTCTAGCTGAATGGTGGTATACCACTTCCTTCCATACTGCAGCAAAAATGACCCCATTTATGGCACTTTATAGATATCATCCACCATCCATCACATCATCTTTAAGAGAAAATTCGAAGGTTCAAGCAGTGGAATATCACATCAAGTATCAAAAACAAGTTCTCCAAGTCTTAAAGGAAAACCTAAATTTGGCACAAAATCGAATGAAACAATAGGCAAATCAACATCTCAGTGAGAGAAGTTTTGATGTAGGAGACTGTGTATTTTTATTGCTAAAACCGTACAAACAAATTTCCCTCAAGCAAGCTAAGAAGGATAATAAATTATCGCCAAAGTACTATGGTTCTTACAAGGTGTTACAAAAGATTGGTACTATGGCATACAAATTGGAGCTTCCTCGCTTTCTTTGCGAGTACATCCAGTTTTCCATATTTCATGCGTTTAAAGAAGGTTATAGGTGAAAATATTCCAAGCTCAAACAATATTTCCAGAACTTGATGAGGAAGGAAAAATCATATTGGAACTTGAAGCAGTCATGGAAACAAGAACTCGACAGCTACGGAATCGATCAATTTCAGAGTATCTCATCAAGTGGAAGAACTTACCCACTAAAGATTCTACATGGGAGGATGAGAATTTTATACAGAAGCACCCGAAGCTACTCAAGCATTGAGGACAACACTTTTTTTAAGGAGAGGGGCATGTTAGGTCCCTATATCACTAGTATAGTCCCTTATTATTGTTAGTGTAACCCCGTTATTGTTATTATTGTACCCTTGTAACCCCCATTCTGTTATTATTGTGCCCTTAAATTATTATTGTTAGGTCGGATAGGATTACATTGTGGCCCACTAGGATTACATTATGGCCCCATGGACTCCTATATATAGAAAGGAGTTTTGTAAATTGTAGCATCGAAGAATTTTTCATTCATGTAATGTATTGGAGGTTGCCCCCTCGAAGTGGCTTATTTCTAAGGCGTTGATATCTCTTTTCTTCGGTTTTTGGAGTTGGTTTCATAACAAAAACACAAACAAAGAATAAAATAGATGCTCCTACTACTAAATTTCTACAAATTATCCTTAGGGAAACCAATCAAAACTCTAGCTCAACTCAAAAGGTTTTCAACCCCAAAATTTCACCTAGTCCCAAAATTGTTGACATAACAAATGATGTTTTCCAAACATTAAAAAATTCACAAAAATCTGCTACTTTCAAGACAACTAATTCTGCTAAAACAACAATTCTAGACTCCAAAACACCTACTACTGATCCAAAATCTACCACTGCTAAAGTAGCTACTGAAAATACAAAATCTGCAAAAAAATCTACTTCTTTTCAAACTGTTCCTGAAAAGAAAACTAAAAGCAGTAAGACAGTAGAATCTCAAATAGAAAATGAAAAGACAACTATAAAAAAAGAAGATAAACCTACTTAAACTATAGTTACAAAAGAAGAGATAATTCAGCTAGGAAAATCACAACCTCCATTTAATATCCAAACTGAAATTTCCAAATTAAAAATACTAATTCCTTTAACAAAATTGGTAAAACATGACTTATATAAAACACCTATCACTGAAACTTTGAATATGAATGATGGAGAAGATTTAATAAACTTGAATGATAATCAACCTGAATTCATATTTGGTCTTGATGTTAATGGGAAACACCAAGATGGATCAGTTCCACTTTTCTACATTAGCTTAATTCTTCATGATCAAATTTTACATAATGCAATGCTAGACTCAGGGGCTTCACATAATTTAATGCCAAAAGCAAAAATGGAAACCCTGAGTTTAGACATCACTAGGCCTTACAAAGATCTCTCCTCATTTGATTCAAGAAACATGAAATGTTTAGGTTTGATTAAAGATTTACGTGTTACTTTAGTTCAATATCCTAGAAAAAGCATAGTCATGGACATTGTAGTAGCTGACATCCCTCCTATGTATGGAATGCTCTTGTCTCGCTCATGGGGAGCTAAATTACAGGGATCCCTACGACTTGATATGTCATATGCAACAATATCAGTTTTTGGCCAATCAAAAAAACTTTATAGAGAAACGTTGATGAAGTATATGGTTATTAGTGTAGAAAGACCAAGAAATTATCCAATTTATTCTACACCATATGACATGGATTCATTCATTTTATGTAATTCTAAAACTAGAATTGAAAATAATACTAAAATAAAAGAGAAAAACAAAGCACCAGATAGTGAAAACATCTTTCATGAATCATATGGCACCTAGATTTTCATGGATCGATCAATAAATTAGGAGCAGGACCAGGAGTTTGGATAAAAAATATGGAAAAAAATCATGCAGAAGGTCATGCTTTTATACTTAATTTTAAATGTACAAACACCATGGCTAAATATGAAGATCTTATTTTAGGACTACAGATTGTTAGGAATTTAGAAGGTAAAATAGTTTCAATTATGGGAGATTCAAAGTTAATTGTGAAACAAATAACTTGAGAATATTTTTCTATAATCCAAGATTAAGCTGATATAGAGATACTGTGTTAGATTTGATGAATGTGATTTTTTTGCAATACCAAGAAAATAGAATATACAGGCCCACTGCTTAGCAAATTATGCTAGTACCTGTAATCTGCCATTTCAACCAAATCATAGATACACTACATAAGTTAAACGCAAGCCTATAATCCCAGACAATCTTAAATATTGGCTAATTTTCTCACAGGATGAACAAATTTATCATTCCATGAAAAATGAAGGAGAATTTTAGGGTTGTAATATAGACACAGACTATACAATAGATCAGAACTTAGATAGTGAAATTGATTTGAGTAATGTAGATGTAAATAACTTTAATCTTGCTAAATATACTAAATTTATTCAAGTATAAATAGATAATTTAGAGAAAGTAGAGATTGATGAGTGAGCTGATGATTAATCTCATATTTTAAATCTCAAAGTTAATTTTTTGCCAAAAGGATTGGCCCCTTTAGAATATTTATTTGAATCTAATGATTTTGCAAGAAAACCTAAAATGGAGCCGCTTAGATCTAATATTGAGGAATGTAATATAGGTATAGAGTTAAAACCTAACATGACTAAACTTTCCAAAGCTTTACCTCATGAATAAAAAGTAAAATGCATAGCTCTTTTTAAGGAATTTTAGGATGTATTTGATTGGAGTTATGAGGACTTAAAATCCTATGACACTAGCATAATACAACATAAAATCCCTATAAAAGAGGATCAAAAAATTTTTAAATGAATATAAGAAGGATCAATCATGTTTTGATGCCTTTAATTGAGAAAGAGCTCAAAATAATCTATGATGCCCAAATAATTGCACCAATCAGATATTCTGATTGGGTTTCTAATCTAGTTCACACTAGGAAAAAGACAAGAGAAATTAGACTATTTTTTTATTTCAGAAATTTAAATAAAGTGTCCTTAAAATACAACTACCCTTTACCAAATATGGATGACATTTTACAGAGGGTGGTTGGTTCTTCCAGAGTTTCATTGTTAGATGGATTTTCAAGGTATAACCATATTTTAGTCCAACTAGAGGACCAAGTTAAAACTGCTTTTACTACTACATGGGGAAATTTTATGTATGTAAAAATGACTTTTGGGTTAATGAATGTAAGAGCCATTTTTAAAAGAGCTATGAATATAGCCTTTGCAAAGGAAATTCATGAATTCCTTGTGATTTATTTAGATGACATTACTGTATTTTCAAAGACTGATAATGAACATTTGGATCATCTCAGACAAGTCTTTCTTAAATGTTGGAAATTTGGCATATCTCTAAATCCTAAGAAGACTTTATTTGGATTAGAAGAAGGTAAGTTACTAGGAAATATCATATCTAAAGAGGGAATTAGGATAGACCAAGCCATAATAGAGTCCATTCTTAACATTAGTCCTCCTAGGAACATTAAAGAATTACAAGCTTTCCTAGGTAAAATTAACTTTCTAAGAAAATTCATCTCAAATCTAGTTGAAATAATTAGGGAACTTAACAATATGCGTAAAAAAGACTCAGTACTTAAATGGAATGTTGAGGTGAAGCAATCATTTGAATCTATTAAACAAACCTTAACAAAAACACCAGCCCTTATAAGTCCTGACTTTAAAAAGGATTTCATCATTTTTTCCTTTTCTTCAGAACACACTATTGCTACAGTTTTACTGCAGAAAAATGACTAGGGCTATGAGCAGTCCATTTCTTTCTTTAGAAAATCACCCAGAGATTCTACTTTAAAGTATAATATAATGGAAGAGCAAGCACTAGCATTAGTGAAGGCCATAAAATACTTTAAAGTATATATTCTTTATTCGCATATCATTTCTTATGTTCCAATTGCAGTTGTAAAGGACATTCTGACACAGAGTGGGCCTGATGGTAAAAGAGGCAAGTGGATTGCAAAAATTTTGGAATATGGAATAGAAATGAAACCCATAAAACTCATAAAAGGTCAATTTTTAGCCAAAATCATGGCTAAATCAAATTTTCATGCTTTAGACATTAATTTTGTTGCCCAAGTAGATGATCAGGAAGAGATGGAAACTCCAGAGATTAGTGAAGCCTTTTCAGACTCACCATGGTATGCAGATATTGTATTTGCATTACTAAATTTACAAGCTTCTCCTAGATTATCAATAATAGAAGATAGATTTTTAAAATTAAAGGCAGTAATATTTTGTATCATAGACAATGTACTGTTTTGGAAAGATCATGGTGGAATTTTATTGAATTGTTTGCTTAAAGAAGAAGCTAAAAAAGTTTTGGAAGAATTTCATGCAGGTCATTATGGGGGACATCTCTACTGGAAGACTATTGTAGAAAAAATCTTAAGAGCTAGTTTTTGTTGGCCTACCTTGTTTGCATATGTAAAAAATATGTGTCCTCCTATCACAAGTGTTGTTGAGTTAAGTGGCGGAAACTAAAAACAACCAAATACACACAGCATTCAACAAACAGGAAGACACAAAAGATTTTAACTTGGTTCACCCAACCAATCTAGGCTACGTCTACCAAACAGGGGCATCGGAAATCTCATTCATCAACTGGAGAATTACAACAACAGAGTTTCTCATCTGCTCTTCCACTCACCTCACATCCCTCATACTCATTTGCCTCTACGAGATTACATTTTATAGCTGGAGTAGAAACTGAATCATAAATTCACTCACAACAAATATAGGATGCAATAACTCCACATCAGGATTACATGGAGTCAATTTAGCAACAAATCCTATTGTTGTCACATTCATGAGATTTTCTCCAAAAATAATTTAAAATAAATCTCAACAATCTCCACCTTGACAACAATTAGCCTGATACCCTGTTCCATTATTATTTTTATCTTTTCTGCAAGCCAAGAGAAGCCAGACACCATCGTAGCTTCTCTAACAAAACTGGTTTCGTGAACATGTCTGCACAGTTTTCCTTTGTATGCACCTTTTCAAGAGACACTCCCCTTTTAGTGATAACATGTCTTACAAAATGGTACTTGATAGGTATATGCTTTGATTTACTATGATAGGCGGGATTTTTAGCCAAGTGAATTGCACTTTGACTATCACAAAATAACTTGATGTTGTCCTGCAACCTACCAAACTCACCAAACAAACCTTTCAACCAAACCGCTTCTTTGCAAGCATGTGAAGTAGCTATGTATTCTGCTTCTGTAGTGGATAAAGCAACAATGTTTTGTAGCTTTGACATCCAGCTTATAGCTCCACCTGCAAGAGTAAAGACATATCCTGAAGTTGACCTTCTCTTATCCAAATCACCTGCAAAATCGGAATCAACATATCTGCAAACAAATTCACTACTCCTGTTATAAGTGATACAGTAATCACTTGTGCCTCTCAGATACCAAAGCACCCATTTCACTGCTGACCAGTGTTCTTTTCCTGGATTTTTCATATACCTGTTGACAACCCCAACTGCATGTGAAATGTTCGGTCGTGTACAAACCATCGCATACATCAAACAACGTACTACATTGGCATAAGTTATTCGAGACATATATTCCTTTTCTTCATTTGTGTTAGGACATAAACTTGAAGAAATATTAAAATGGGAAGCAAAAGGGACTGAAATAGGCTTCACATTGTTCATACCAAACCTCAAGAGTATTTTCTCAATATAATTCTTTTGTGATAGCCACAGCTTACCATTGCTCCTGTCTCTGAAAATCTTCATGCCCAAAATATGTCTCGCTGCTCCTATATCTTTCATATCAAACATCCTAGCCATTTGAGCCTTTAACCTGTTGATCTCTGTTATTCTTTTGCTTGCTAAAAGCATATCGTCAACATATAACACTAAGATAATGAACATGCCATTACTCAATTTCTTAAAGTAAACACAATGATCATATTCACTTCTTATATAATTTTGACTCATCATGAAAGAATAAAATTTCTTGTACTATTGTCGAGGTGACTGCTTTAGACCATACAATGATTTCTTGAGCCTGCAGACAAATTTCTTGTTGCGATTTTGAAAAAACCCTTCCGGTTGTTCCATGTAAATATCCTCATCTAAATATCCATGTAAAAACCAATTTTTAACATCTATTTGTTGTAATTCTAAATCAAGTAAAGCAACTAATGCTAACATAATCCGAATTGAAACAATTTTTACAACTGGTGAAAATATCTCATGAAAGTCAATTCCTGCTTTATGAGAAAAACCTTTCGCGACCAGCCTCACTTTGTACCTATCTTCTTTATCATCAACACCCTTCTTCAATTTGTAAACCCATTTACATCCCACAGTTTTTCTGTCTTTAGGAATTTCTACCAGATCCCATGTGGCATTCTTGTCTAATGCCTTCATCTCGTCCTTCATATCTTCTTTCCACTTATCACTGTTAGAACCTTCTACAACATCCTGATAGTAGAAAGGTTCATCATCATTATCGGTTAAAGCAACTGAAGTAACATAATCATCATACCTTTTAGGAGGATGTTTGATTCTCGTAGACCTCCTTAAAGATGTTTCTGGTACTTCCACAATTTCCTGATTATTATCTGTAGGAACTTCTTCATGATCTGCATCTGAAACATGTCCACGATCTCCATCTGAAAATTTTTCATGATCTGCACTATCATCAGTATTTGAACTGGTTTCAAACTGAATATGTTGAAACTTAGGTACATTATCCTATTTCAATTTATCATCTACATCTGGATTATCGAGTGAATATTCATTGAATTTAACATCTCTGTTAATGATGATCTTGTGAGTAGTAGGATCCCACAACCTGTATCCCTTAGTCCCATCACCATATCCAACAAAGATATATCTTTTTTATTTAGGATCTAATTTAGAACGCTGATGTTTCGGAACTAGAGCATATGCATCACAACCAGAAACATTCAGTTTAGAATAATCACAAAGATGACCTTTCCATACCTCTTAAGGAATTTTTCATCCTATTGCAGTTGATGGTGATCGATTTATCAAATAGCAAGTCGTAGATACAGCTTTTTTGCATAGTTCCTTCTGGAAATTGGCATTACTAAGCATACTTCTTGCTCTCTCTAAGAGAGTCATGTTCATGCATTCATCAACTCCATTTTTCTGAGGAGTATATACAGTGGTTTTATGTCTTTCGATCCCAAATTTCTTGCAATAATTATCAAATTCCTTTGAAGTAAACTCACCACCATTTTCAGTTCTTAAACATTTAATGGTTCTTCCAGTGATTTTTTCAAATAATGCTCTAAACTATTTGAAAACTGTGAATACATCAGACTTCTTCTTTAACATATAGACCCACACTTTTCTAGAGAAATCGTCAATAAAAGATACAAAATATGACAACCCTTCATACGAGGTTATAGGAGATGGACCCCAAACATCAGAATGGATATAATCAAGGATTCCCTTACTAGTATGTTTTCCAGTTTTAATCTTCTACTTGATTTGTTTCCCATATAGACAATGTTTGCAGAAATTTAACTTAGAAGATTTTAAACTAGGAAGTAACTTATGATCAGATAAAAATTTTAATCCTCTTTCGCTCATATGGCCCAACTTTTGATGCCATAGACGAATAGAATTATTATCGTTTTCAGATACTGTAGAAGCATGATCTGACTCTGTTCTTCCTTCTAACTAAAAAATATTTCCAACCTTCTTTGCTTTCATTACTAGTAAAATTCCTTTATAAAATTTCATTACTCCACCTTGAATAAAGGTTTTATATCGATTTGTGTCTAGCACTCCTAGTGAAATGAGGTTTTTTCTGAGTTCAGGCACGTGTCTTACATCAATTAAAATTTTGTTTCTCCCATCAAACACTTTAATCTGGGTGCTTCCAATTCCCACAATATTGCATGAGACATCATTTCCCATGTAAACCACTCCATCATTGATTAATTTATAAGTTTTAAACCACTCTCTATGAAAGCACATGTGATTTTACACAACAGAATCTAACAACCAATGTTGATCATGATTAGACAAACTAACTGATAACACTTCATCACTCATACCTGAAACGGATGCCAAACCTGTATCTGTCGTGTTTGCTTCTTTCTTCTCTATCGAAGAGTCTCCTTTGGATGTTTGTTGTCTCTTCCAACAGTCCTCCTTAAAATGTCCCAATTTTCCACAAAACTAACACTTTACCTTACTCTTCTTCCCCTTCGATTTTGAACACGAGTTGTTGTGCTTAATGAGGCCTCTTTCTTTAGAACGACCTCTGACCATCATTGATTCTGATGTAGAGGTTTCTGAATTTGACCTTTTCCTTTTTTATTCAGATAACAACGCTCCAACAACATCATCAAATTCAAGGGTTTTTGATGAACTAAGACTTATAGAAGTAAAAAAATGATCCCATGACTCGGCAACGAGCATAATAAAGTTACAACTTTATCTTCTGATTCAAATTTTACTTCTATACTTTCTAACTACACCAAGAGATTATTAAAGGTATTCAGATGATCAGTAATTGATGTACCTTCCTTCATGCGCAAGCTGTACAACTATCACTTTAGAAGAATCCTATTGGTTAAGGATTTTGTCATGTACAACTTTTCAAGCTTTGTCCACAAACCAACAGCAGTTTTCTTTGACACGATGTTAAACAAAACATCATCCACCAAACACAATCGAATGCTGCTTAGTGCTCTTTCATCCATGTCACTCCATTCGTTATCCGTCATGGTGTAAGGTTGATTGGATTTTCCCAACAGCGCCTTCGCCACGCCTTGTTTCATGAGTAGATCATACATCTTAACTTTCCAGATCTCGAAGTTATTTTTGCCATTGAACTTCTCGATCTCAAATCAAGAAATTTGTGTTTTTTCCATGTTTAGTAGCTCGTGTCACAAAATCTCCAATCGCAACTTTTAATAAATGAAGTTTAAAAAAAAAAATCCCTTGAAGTTAAAAAAATGCCCTTCATAAAAAAAAATGCCTTTGGCTCAATATACTGGCATATTACAATAACTTGATATATAATATCAATATACAAAACCCATTTAAATCGATATTACAATCAATAAATCCTTCAATCGATAATAAATATACCATATGCATTTGAATACAAATGGAATTTTATAAATTACAAATCGATTTTTTTTAAAAGGCATATAATAAAACAAAACAAATCAATTTAAAAAACTTCAAATCAATTTTATAAAATGGCATATAACAACACCTTAAAAAAATTCAAATCGATTTTATAAAAGGTTCAACGTTGGCATTTCAATAAACTGATTTCAAATTTCATTTCACTATTTAATGGCATTTGATATCAATCAACTTTAAATGGCATTCATGCACCTTCAATCAACATAAACCTGCATTCATATGCACATACCATCTCACGGTGCATGGTTTAGCAATCAACGCATAGAAATTACACGTTGCAAATCTGACTCACAGTCTTCCATAGCTTTTCAATCTCCACGGCGCTGCCACAACATACAGCTCATAACGCCAGAACAGTCACTCAAATAAAAGCTCTTCCGATTGCAACGATATGGTATCTTACTTCTCACGGTGTTGTTGTTCCTTCAACTCATGCACTGTAACAAGCTCATGACTCTTGCTCTGCTCTCTATGTATGCAGCACTGGTCAACCTCCAGTTAACGACTTCTTGCTCTGCTCTTTGTGTGTGTGCAGTGGTTAACCACAAGTCTTTATGCAATTTAAATAGTGGCTCTGGTCACAGTCTCCCACGGACCACTATTTGCAAGAAAACATTACAATTACACAAAAAATCTAGTGTCGCCAGATGACACGACCTCATATGAATTCATAAGATCGTTGTTCATACATCCAATGTGGATGTTAAATTCCTACTAGCTAACGGCTCGGCCACTTAAAACACAAAATAAAAAATCTCGTTAACGCAGACATTAATCACTCCATGCTTGGTCTCACTTGTTAACGTAGACATCAATTTGACAGCTCAACAATACGCTCCAATACCAAGTGTTGAGTTAAGTAGCAGAAACTAAAAACAACCAAATACACACAAAATTTAACAAACAGGAAGACACTGAAGATTTTAATGTGGTTCACCCAACCAATCTAGGCTACATCCACCAAACAAGGGCATCGGCAATCTCATTCATCAACTGGAGAATTACAACAGCAGAGTTTCTCATTTGCTCTTCCACTCACCTCACATCCCTCATAATCATTTGCCTCTATGGGCTTACATTTTATAGATGGAGTAGAAAATGAATCATAAATTCACTCACAACAAATATAGGATGCAATAAATCCACATTAGGATTACATGGAGTCAATTTAGCAACAAATCCTATTTTTGTCACATTCATGATATTTTCTCCAAAAATAATTTAAAAGAATTCTCAACAAGTGCCAAATCTTTGAAGGAAAAAAAAAGCTGCTACCCTTGCCCTTAAAACCCATCTCAACATAAATTCCTTTTCAACAATGGGGTCTTGACTTCATTGGTGAAATTCACCCTCCATCATTAGCTCAACACAAGTAGATTCTAACAACCACATACTATTTTACTAAGTGGATAGAAGCCATACCCTCCTGGCAAGCCACTGAGACTGTCATAATCTCCTTTTTAGAAAATTACATTCTCTCAAGATCTGGATGCCCCCAAAAGATTATTACTAACAATGCAGTTGCATTCAAATCCAAAAATATGATATACGTTTTCCATAAATATCACATTACCCTTGGCCATTCTAATACATATTACCGTAAAGGTAAAGGCCTTGTTGAATCCTCCAATAAAAGCCTTGTGAACATCATCAAGAAATTACTAAAAGATAACAAGAAAACATGTAACAAGAGGTTAGTTAATGCCTTATGGGAAGATAGACTTACCACTAAGAGATCTATTGGTACATCCCCTTACCATCTTTTGTATGGAATGGATGCTATTTTTCCATCTTCCATAGCAGTACCAGTAATGAAGATAATCCAAGAATTGCAAGTTGAGACCAATGATATTCAAAGAAGGATTAACCAAACTATACACTTGCAAAAAACAAGAGAATAGGTTTATATTAAGTCTCAATTTATGCAAGACAAGATTAAGAAATGTTTTGACAAGAAGAGTAAAGAAGATGATTTCTATATTGGTGACAAAGTTCTAAAGTGGGATTAAATGAGAGAAGAGAATGGTAAACATGGGAAATTTGATTTCTTGTGGAAAGGACCTTATGTTATTTATGGTTACAGAGGTAATGGATCGGATCTGTTTGGTGGACTTGTCAATGGTAGAATGTTGAAGCATTACTACTCTTCAGAAATAACCAATAGTTAAATTTGTTTACTTTACTCATTGTACATAACATTGCATACTTTAGATTGGATTGGATGTTTTTCCTATCAAAGTTGAAGCCCTGAGAGAAGGCCCTAAGATTTGAAGGTAAAATATCATAAGTATGAATAATTTCAAAAGCTCGAAAGATATTTCCGAGGCCAGCACAGTCAAAATTCAAAGGCTACTAGTCTCAAAGTTCTTGACATTTCACCAGGAAATGCCATCCCCATGTGCGGCCACCGTTAGGATCCTATAATAATAGGATTCATAATTTTTGAATTGAATTTGATTGGCCTTTAATATTTACATACTTTTATTTTTGCAAATTTGTTTCCCATATAATAAAATAAAAAATGTAAAGACGGTAAGAGTCCTAAAAGAAAATCAAAGGACTTGAAAAGAAAAATATCAAAAGAATAGAAAAAATGAACCTCAACAAAAAAAGAGATAAGAATAACACATGAAAGTGATGCAAGTCAAAATTCCACTACTAGTTACTTTTTACTGCAAAAATAAATTGATTATGTGTAGGTTATTCAAAATTTTGTAACCCATGATGAGATAAATAGTTTATTCTTAACTTATTCATGCTTTAAATTTCATGTTTATAGTTAGAGAATAAAGATCTTGCCAAACAATATAATCTTGGCAAATCAATAGATATTTAGAGAATAAATGAGGAGCTTAATAGTTTAATATGAGCCCTTGAATGAAATAAGGTTAGAATAAGATAGTTTCCTGTTTTAAAAAGAAAAATGGATTAGGGTTTGCAAGCTCAAGTGCATCGATAGAAATAAAGGAAAAAATGGCAGAATAAATGACGGGTAGGTAGAAAGTAGTTTTACAAGGCATGGACAAACATTATCTAGCATATTACTAATTTCCCTCCCTATAATGCATTTTCAGTACCAAAACCTTCAGTTATAAAGGCTCAGAGCATTTCTCTGACTTTTGGCTGGACCGAACCTGTTGGAACAGGGTCCTCCAAAGGCTGCGAATTGGGACAGTTTTGAGTATTTTGGTATATTTTTGTATATTTCTTGCATATTTTAGTCTAGCACAGGAGTTTTGGGGTGGGTCAAAGGGTAGACCTAGAATTTGCAAACCATGGTTTGCAGACCACAGGAAATATTATGCTAGATTGTTATAAATAGAAGGAAATTTTGAGTCAATAGGAGGCATTAATATTGATGTGAATTGCGAATTAGTTGATATTTTTGGGTTATTGCGGAAGGACTCCTACTGGCTATGTGTGCAGAGATCCTTAGTCCTATTGTGTGCGGACCCTGCTGCTGTGTGTGCAGGTTGGTTTTTGGGTATTGTAAAAGGATCTGAAGAATTAATGAAAGTGGAAGATTGTTGGAATATTTGGGTCTGCTTTATGATATCGTGTATGATATGTATGGTTATGTATTAAGCTTCAAAATTTCTTGTGTTATTTTCTTATGCTGAGTTGACATCTTATCTAGATATTTCTATTATATTTTAAGCAAGGATATCTGTGTTATTGTTCTGTTGATTTATGATTTGTTGATTACTGTGATTATAACTAGTATTGCGGACATGGATGCAAAGGGATATCTAAATATGGGTTCAGGGATATCTGATCTAGTAATTGCAAATTCAAACGTAGCTCTGCTTGACTTACCTACCCTCTCCCAGGGTGCGGAAACCTGGTTCCAACACCCTCCCATACTCCTTTAGGTGAGACTTGGCCTGCGAAAGCAGGTCAATGCCGAAAGGGTCAGTAGTATAGGGGTTTGTTAGCAAACCTTAACCTCCGAACCTGGGTCAGGACCCCCTGACCCAAAAAATGGTTCTGTTGCCAAGGCAGTATTGGAAACCTAAAAGAAAAGAAATTGATGAATGGTTTGAACATCAAGTTTAGGAATTTGTAGTAAAATAAAACTGCAGTAAGAGTTTGACCACCGAAGAGTGGAAGAATAAGTATAGTTCCATAGAGATTTACGAGATCTTCTTTGTAACAATTGTGATCGAGCTCCAGGAGTGGCTCGCAAGGTTGGTCGAATTTCAAAAGTGTTGGAAGGACGAGCGGGTTACACAGTGGACCCCTGAATTGATCTAGTAGTTAGAGAAGACTGATACCACCATCACTCGCACAGTGGACCACTGGGTGGACAGTGTACTAGGAGGGTTCGTAATATAATTTTCCATCGATCCTTTCATCTCCTACTCCGCAGCAAAGAAAATATTCTTCAAGGGTTTCCAGAGTAAGTTTCTGAGGACCTTACCACTGCTGATTAAGGTATTACTGTGAAAAAAGAGTATTCTGTGTAGCCACACCGAATGAATGACCTCTAATCGAGATGAAAGTACAACACGAAGTGATAAATGTTGGAAATACTGAGAAGGGGGGGGTGAATCAATATTCCTTTCGATTAGAGCATTAATTAATCTTCAATTATTATCAGTGTTTGTACAATGATAGCAGCAAACAAGAGGAACACAAATGCGCATAGTTTTTAAGGTGGAAAACCACTCCGGGACAAAAACCACCTACTGATTTTCTGATAATTATGACTTTTCAATGACCCATGCCCCAACCCCATGGGGTTTTAGCCCACTAATTGGGGGTACAAACTTCAAACATGAATATCTCTCAAATTGTGAAGAATTACATGGCGTGCCATATATCAACATAAACATCTCGACAAGTAGAAACCATCAAAAGCATTATTGACCCAAAATATATTAATTTGGTAGGTCAAAATTCCCATGCAATATTGGGTTAGTCCTTGGTGCTGCTTGGGTTGACATCAATGACAAATGCTGATCAATAATCTCCCCCTTTGGCATTGATGGAAACACAAGTACTCCCCCTGTGATCATGACACCTCTTCCGACAACATTCTCTCCCTCTTTTACATCAATGGCAAAGGGTAGCTCCCCCTGAAACACAACCATCTTGTGGACCTGTACACACTTCCACTCCCCCTAACACAAAACCTTCCTGCAAACCTGTATTTTAATGAGAACTTGGGAGAATCCCAAGCTTTTGACGAAGATATTCAAATGCTTCACAAGGTAAAGTTTTAGTGAAGATATCAGCAATCTGTTCTTTTGTACAAACATACTCAAGTTTTATATTCTTTTCAACGACTTATTTTCTAACAAAATGATATTTGATTGGAATGTGTTTTCTTTTTTAATGCATGACATGATTCTTGGAGATGCTGATGGCACTAGTGTTGTCACATAATATGGGAATAGGCTCACTAAATTATACTTGAAGATCTTGCAAATTTTTTTTCATCTAAAGGACTTGAGTACAACATGATGCTGTTGCAATGTATTCTGCTTCCGTTGTAGATAACAAGATTGAAGTTTGCTTTTTGCTCAACCATGATACGAGAAAACCACCTAGATGGAATGCTGCTCCATTAGTACTCTTACGATCATCAACGCTTCCTACCCAACCTGCATCTGTAAAGGATTGAACAATGAGATTTTTACCCTTGGGATACCACAAGCCATATTCTTCTGTGCCCTTTAGATATCGAAGAATTATTTTGACGACAATAATTTTTTATTCTTTTGGTGCTGCTTGGAATCTTGCTACTTGTCCAAATGCTTGCATAACATCTGGGTGAGAGGCTGTTACATATAGAAGACTACCAATCATAGATCTATACAACCTCTGATCCACATCCTTAGATGAGTCGTCTATGCTAAATTTGCAACCTGTTACCATCGGAGTAAGGACGGGTTTTCAATATTCCATTTTGAATTTCTTGAGCATTTCCTTGATGTACTTGGCTTGACATATAAATATTCCTTTCTCTCGCTGAGATATTTGAAGCCCTGAGAAGTATGTCAGCTCACCAAGCAAAGACATCTCACACTCACTTTGCATCTTTGTAGAAAATTTCTTACTTAGTCGATCATCATTGCTACCAAATATTATATCATCGACATATACCGCAACGATTGCTAAATTATCTTTATCTATTTGTACATAAAGATTGCTATCAATAGTACCTTTCTTGAACCCTTGTTGACGTAGATATCCATCAAGACGAGCATACCATGCTCTGGGAGCCTACTTGAGACCATATAGAGCCTTCTTTAACCTGCAGACGTAGCCTTCTTTTTTTGATAGTAGAAAACCTTCAAGTTGTTCGATGTAAATTTCTTCTTCTAATTGTCCATTCAGAAATGCTGACTTAACATCCATTTGGTAGACTTTTATTTTTCTTGAACATGCATAGGCGAGAAAAATTCGAATGGCTTCCATTATAGCAACTGGTACAAATGTTTCGTTAAAATAAATTCCTTCCACTTGTGCATAGCCTTTGTAAACCAATCTTGCTTTGTTTTTGGTAACATTCACATATTCATTCAGTTTGTTCCTAAACACCCATCTAGTCCCAATAAAATTTTTATCTTTTGGTTGTGGAACTAACTCCCAGGTGTTATTCTTCTCAATTTGATCCAATTCTTCATTCATAGCTGCTACCCAATGTTCATTCTGGCTGGTTTCCTCAAAACTGCTAGGCTCAAAGGTTGCTAGAAAAGCAACATGAGCTTTTTGTGATAAACGAGGCTGTCGACCTTCATTTATGTCACCAATGATTTGATTTGATGGATGGTTCTTTTGAATCCACTCTTTTTTTCTCCTTGGAGGAGCTTCTTGTTGTTGTTCTAGTATATCTTGATGATCATTATTTACTTCTTCCTCGTTGATAGTTGCTTCTTGTTCTACAATTTTATCTGTGTCTTTTTCAGCCTCCGTCTCAAGTTTCAAAGATTCTAGATCCTCATCATTACTCGCTAGAACACCATCTTCGTCAAATGTAACATTTATGCTCTCCACTATCTGTTTTCATCTTAGATTATAGAATTTATAGGCCTTTATTTTGCGTGAGTAACCAACAAAGATACCTTCATCAACACATGATTCAAACTTACCCAAATTTTGATCTTCTCTTTTGATATAACATTTGCTTCCGAAGATTCTGAAATATTTTACATTAGTTGGTTTTCCTTTCCATAATTCATATGGAGTCTTGTTGCAATTATTTCTAAGAAGACTTCGGTTGATAATGAAGACTGCCATATCAATTGCTTGAACCCAGAATTTTTCATCCAATTTTGAGTCCTTCAACATTGTTCTACCCATTTCCTGTACAGTTCTATTCTTTCTTTCAGCAACTCCATTTTGCTGAGGTGTTCGTGTTGTTGAAAATTGCCTTTTTATTCCATTTTCGTCACAGTATTGCTGAAATAATTTGGAAGTGAATTCTCCACCATTATCTGATCTTAAACACTTTATTTTCAAATCAATTTCATTTTCAACCAACTCCTTGTAGATCTTAAAGCACTCAAATGCTTCAGATTTTTTCTTTAGGAAACTGACGGCTGTCATCCTGGTATAGTCATCTATCATTAACATGAAATATAATTCTCCGTCTAAGCCTTTTGTTCTCACAGGACCACATAGATTAGTATGTATCAATTCCAATGGATGTGATGCAAAGTGTTCTTTTGTTTTAAATTGGAATTTTGTCTGCTTGCCATGCCAACATGCCTCACATAGTGTGTTGGAAGGTTTTGAGATTTTCGGCATTTCTCATACTGCTTCCTTTTTGCTTATCCTGACAAGATTGTCAAAGTTTATGTGACCCATTCGTTTGTGCCATAACCAAATTTCATCTTCTTTAGCTAGTAGACATGCTTTAGTTGCTTCATCCAGAACATATATGTCGTTTGGAGCTCGACTTGTTGTAGCCACAATTTTACCATACCTTCCTTTCCTGATTTCACATTTTGTGGAGTTGAATAGCATTGTGTGTCCTTGATCACACATTTGTCCAACACTGAGCAGATTGTGATTCATGTTTTCGACCAATAGAACATTCTTGGCTATAACATCTTTTCTTCCGAGAGTGATGGTACCTGATCCTATAACATTTGAAGATCCATCATTTCCAAAGGATATGGTTCCATCCTTCTTCTCTTTCAGAGATACAAATTTCCTTCTATCTCCAGTCATATGCATTGAGCAACTGCTGTCAACATACCACACATATTTATTTTTTTAAGCCTTGAGAGCAAGAGCACAATTATCAGTCTTCTACTTCTTCCATGTTCGTTCATTCTATGGCTTCGAAGATTCTTCTGCAAGATTTTCAAGTCTGCAGTCTCTGGCTATGTGTCCAAAGTTCTGACATTTGTAACATTCCATATTATTTCTTAAATGTTCAAATCTATTGATGTTTCGTTGAGCACTGTTAGGTTCATATTTGAAGAATCTCTTGGAATTGTATTCGTTCCTTAGGTACGTGCAACATTCCCATGCCTTTATGACTGAATTTTTCCACATGAATAACAGCTATGAAAAATATGTTGGTGTTCGGATGTGAAAAATATTTCTTCGAGGAATTGCTTCCATGAATGTGCTTGGTAAATCTTGTCCAATGATCTCTTCATGTATGTCGATCTCTGCCATCTTTTGTATTTTGTTGTAGAAGGTCCCGTTTCATCTTCTTTGTAACCGAGGCCAGCTCGTTATTGTAAGATCGTTGATTCTTGATGAGTTCTTCCAATTTCTTGAGCCGTTTGCATAGATTTGGATAGTTTTTCCTTCTTCACTTCCTTACGTGAACAGACTACTTCGACTTCTAATGCTTCCCTTTCTTGGTTGATTTCTTCCAACTTCTTTTGAAGTGACTCTTCGAATACATTTGTGTTCTTCAACCTCGAATGCCTCAATTTTGAGACCTTGAACCTGTTCTTCAAGAGTATTGGAATGGATCTTCTCAGCATTGAGCTCTTTTATAAGCTTGATTGCCTCCTCATAAAATTCTTCTATGGTCAACCCTTCTTCTTCATTGTTTGATACTTATTGTTTATTGTGCCTGGCCATAAACAATACTTTCTCATTGGCTTCTTCTTTGTTGTCACTTTCTTCATCGGATGATGAGCCATCTTCTTTAGAGAGAAATTTCCTTTTGGATCCTTTCTTTTTGCCTTGCTTGTTGAATTTCTTAACGCCTTTCTTTCCTTTTGAGTTGCCATCACTTTTGTTCAGAAATTTTGCTACAAAATTCCAAACTTCACCACAAACAAAACATATCAATGGAAGTTTACCTTTGAATTTTCCCTTACCAGGTTTTAGTTTTCTCGTAAAGTAAGCATATTCTTCATTTGAAAGACCTTCTCCATCATCTCCCTTTTCTTCACACTTGCAGGTGCATGTCATTTAAATTGAAGGTTGTTTTTCCTTATTGGTTTTCTTAAATGAAAAAAACACAGTTTCTAGATTTGAAGTACCCTTTTCTTCATCAAGTCTCATTTCATATGCTATGAGAACTCCATGTAATTCTTCGTTGCTGAGTTTTTCCAGATTTTCACTGTATTCTAAGACCGATACCTTTGGGTTGAATCTCCCTGGTAATGTTCTAAGAATCTTCCGTATAATAGTATTCTCGTCAACTGGCTCTCCTAATCCTTCCAAAGTATTGGTTATTTCATCCACATATTGGAAGTATGCAACAATGTTGCAATCTTTTTTCATTCTAAGTTGCTCAAATTTTTCTCTATAGATTTGAAGCTTTGCTTCTTTGACATTTGAGTCACCTGCATATATATTCTCAAGCTTTTCCCATACATTTTTGGCAGTTTTACAACCCAACACCTTATGATAAGAAGATTCAATAAGTCCACTGATAATAATATTATTTTCTTTTGCATCATTTACCAAATTCTTCTTACCTTGTTCATCCGCGATTGATGTAAATCCATTTTGAACAGTGTCCCATACTTCGTAACCTTGCACCAAGAGATAGACCTCCATTCTTCATTTCCAGAGTGCATAATTACTTTGATTGAATAGAGGCACACCATTCTTGGTATGCTCCATGACCTCCTTCCAGCTGTTAAACTATTATTGAAGGAACCAAGGTCTGATACCAAGTATTGGAAATACTGAGAGGGGGGGGGGGGGTGGGGGTGAATCAGTATTCCTTTCAATTAGAGCATTAGTTAATCTTCAACTATTATCAGTGTTTTTAAAATGATAGCAGCAAACAAGAGGAACACAAATGCGCATAGTTTATAAGGTGGAAAACCACTCCGGGACAAAAACCACCTAATTATTTTCTAATAATTATGAATTTTAAATGACCCATGCCCCAACCCCATGGGGTTTTAGCCCACTAAATAGGGGTACAAACTTCAAACATGAATATCTCTCAAATCGTGAGGAATTACATGGCGTGCCATATATCAACAGAAACATCTTGACAAGTAGAAACCATCAAAATCATTATTAACCTAGAATATATTAATTTGGTAGGTCAAAATTCCCATGAAATATTGGGTTAGTCCCTGGTGCTGCTTGGGTTGACATCAATGACAACCGCTGATCAACAAAAAATACTATCAGAGCAACGAAGAAGGAGACAGATATGTCTATAGTCTAATAAGAGAAGTAGTTGCACAGAACCATCTGGCCACACCACTTTCCAATCAACATAGGGGTAAGAACTCACCTACACCTCCACCACCACTAGAAGGCAACATGGTTGTGCACATGAAGTTTCCTACCTTTAAGGGTGTGGGGGATGAAGACATGGATCAGTTTTGGTTTGTCGCAGGATCGGTCTGGACTACGCAGCATATATCTAGTGATACGATGAAGAGAGCACAACTATCCCTTACCTTTGAAGGAAGAGATTTGGACTAGTACATAGGATACATTTTCCAACACGCAAACACGGCCATTGAAGAAATTAAGAACACCTTTAATCAACAATTCAAGAAGCCTAAGGCCTACTCTCAAATAGTAGTTGATCTGAAAGACTTCAAGCAGGGGCTCTCTGAGTCTGTGTGGGAGGCCGACTAGCGACTAAACAAGGTAATCAGAGACAAAGGGTTCCAGTATGATGAAAAACAACACATGGAATGGTTCATTTCTATTTTTCTACCTCACCTGTGTGTACCTATGGGTCATCAAACTTTCAAATCGTAGGAAAAAGCTTTGGATGTCACTATGAAATTAGAAGCTGCACCTAGAGATGATGCCCAGCTAGGCGTCTAACGGATCCAAGGACAATTGGAGGAAATTTACATGGACATCCAGAACCTACGAAAGGAACGAGGAACAAAAGCTAGCCCCAAAATATGGTTCAGATGATGTAGGACGAATGGTCACACCAAGGATAACTGCCCTCTATTAGCAGACTATATGCAGGCCAGGGGACCTAGTCCATTGCGCGCTAGGGAAGTTATAGGATTAAGTGGGCCGGCGTTATGGTGTGAATATTTTCATGTTACAGGGTTGCATGATATAAACCACTGTCCTCGCCTTGTTGCGTATTTCCTAGAAGTAAAGCAATAATGGTGTAGGTTCTGCTAGTCGGTAAAACACAATGAATGGAACTGTCGGACATATGATTTGCTGATCGATCGAGGGAACCTCTATAGGGTATAGTTGGATCCATCCTCGCCAAGATCCCTCTCGAGGACAGGTAGCCCCCTAGCCAAGGGCAAGGGAGGTGGGAGAGGCAGAAGCATCGTTCGGGGACAAGGGCAACTAATCTGTTACAATTGTTGGGAAGTAGGACACTTTTCCAGGGACTATCCCAATACTACAAGGCATTCCTGCTGGTATTGCAGATAGCTGGACCATGCAATTGAAGATTTTTCGATATTGATAGAAAAGATATAGGAGAAGCAACTGACACCTACACAGAATGCAGAGGGTTAAGGTTGAACTACGAGACAAAGACCCAAGCGTGAATTTTGTAACACGCAGTGGAATGGCCACCGCAGGGCCTGGGGAGAAGACTGGGACCAAACCTCTAATCTAGCAAGAAGCTATCAAGCAGGATGATTTGAATCTAAGAAATTAAAAAGAAATGTTGGTCGTTGCTCGCACAGAATCTGCTGAAGCAAAGGCAACTACTTCGCAGCTGCCAGGAGGCCTCAAGGTAGGTGAGGAAGTCAAACCCTTTTTATAGGTATGTATGAAGCTGGTGCGCAACCGAAAGGCTGTGGAAAATCTTCAAACATTAATAGATAGCTACGCAGCATGACCTATCCTCCCTCCAGAAATCAAGGACGTACACATATTATATAGATATAATAAATGCACTTGTAGGGAGATGAGGTTGACTACGCAGATTGGTGATTATGAGATGGAATAGGTTATTTTGTACCTAGGGTCAAATGCAAATGTATTACCGAAACAGACTTGGAAACGAATGGGGGAACCTAAGTTGGAATGGTCCACTATCCAACTTTGTATGGCCAATCAATAGAATAGCATACCCTTGGGAAGACTATCAAAGATCGTGGTAGATATCGTAAGGGTCAAGGTTCGAGCTGATTTTGAAGTCATTCAAATTGTAGAAGATGCAGACCCCTACCTTGCGCTTCTAGGATTATATTGGGCCATAGATATGGGAGGTATAATTAATTTGAAGAAGAGAAGCATGGTGTTTGAGAATAATGGTACCAAGATGATAGTACCATTAGATCCTGTGGAAGGCGAATGATACATAGAGCCAGTGTGCGACGAAGAGGAGGTGGATCACATCTAAAAATTAACTACATAGGATGAAGATTGGATCAACCCCAAGGCAGATGGAGTACTCTACTGGAAAAAGGACAATGAATGTTTTTCCAACTCAAATGGGGAGATAGAGAATTGGCAATACTGGTTGCATGACGTCTCTGCACTGCGATATCTCTAGGTCACAAAGGACTTCTGTTGTGTTTGATCAGAGGTACGAGACCTACCTTAATTTGATGATTCTGGTAATATTAAGGAATTTCTACGAACATTTGAAGCTGAGGTTCCAAGGGAACTAAGGCTATGGGCCCTTAGGCTAGGCATGCGTGGAACACCTGCACGATGGTGGGAAACGCATGACGAGGCATTCCACGATTGGGAGGAGTGTCGAGATATGATGATCCTATGATTCGAGGCCCCTGCTAACATACGAATCAAGACGTTCCTTAGGCCAGAAAACCCAAGCGAATATCTGTTCACTTGGATAGAACAGTGGTGCAACAGAACTACCAAAGAGTTGGTTCATTTTTTTATTCATGCCCTGGGACCAATTCCCGCAGCTTGGTACTTAGATGCAGAGCTCCATCAATGCAAGCACCACTGGGAGACCTTGAAGGATGAATTTATGGGAACATTTGGGTTAATAGGCTAGCCAGAGGTGCTAAACGTAGCTCTGTAAAACATTGACATTGTGAAATGGGGTGAATCGCACTTGTATGTAGCACCCGAAGTACTCACATGGGAAAGTCGGGTACCAGGTATGGTCAAATACCATAGCCTAGCCTCAATAGATGGTAAGGATGATCCACAAGTTATTTCCAAATCAGAGTGGGACAAGACGCACGCAGCTACCAGACTGCTAAGGCTACGAATAGATGGCATCAGGACGCACCCCACGATGGATAAAATTAGGGATGTGGGGTTGGGAGGCAGAGTTATCACATATCTGACAAATCCTACAATAAGGGGATAGTTGTGTTCAGTTCTTGACCATGCAGGATATTACAGAATTTTTTTTCAAAGGTATGCACTGATCACAACACCTATGAAAGATATACTTACACAGGAGGCCCCGATCTGTGGGAATGACATATGTCAGGAAAACCTGTTTTTTGTGAAGTACCTAGGGATCAATCCTGTGTTGGAAAATATGTGCAGGTGTTTAACCCAAGCATAGAAATTAAGCTGAGTGCATAGGATTTGCGAAAACTAGCCATTAGCACAATAACAACTGGTAAAAATTAGAACTTATTGTTAAAAGGAGCGGCCCACTCGCATTTAATGAGGCGAATCTTGGGGATTTTTTACCGTTTACCTAATGGAAAGTTCCCAGTGAAGTATACCCTACCATTGGATGACCATAGGCACTATAAAGAGGGTAGGATAACTGATATAAGGGTTCCATCTCACTTTCTTAGCTTTTATTTATCGTCCTTGTCTCAAACGACCTTGAGCTGTAACTTTTTTCGGGTCTGCACTGTTCCTTTCATGTCTGATCAACATTCCCATTCTAACAGTAGCCACCCAAGATTGGGATTCATTTTCTGTGCTAGGATGATGAGCACTAACCCTTCAAAACCCTCGGCACCTACAGACCTAGAAATTGAGGAAGTAATGGAGATTGTCTGAGGATGAAGAAGCGCTCTTGACGTCGGTCACGAGGAAGGGGAAAGAGACAGCATAGGGCTCAAGGAAGCCCTCGAAAGCTATAAAATGGGCTGTGGGGAAGCCTAGAACTTCCCCAAGGCATGTCAAGTCCCCACAAGTAAGAGCTCAGACTCAAGATGCGCAAGAGGAAGCCCAGCCTGCCAATCCAATCAACTAGTTACCTCCCTTCATCAGACCACACAGGCCCTCGACGTGCACACCGAAGAACCTGGATAGCTTGATTACCTATATATAGACACCACTAATCTTGGGAGAAGTCCTTGTCCTCAGTGACCATTGTGGTAGACTCCATGAGGTCAAATTTGATGATCATGACTTAGCGAATTATGAAGCCTTCCCTCAGCTGGCCCCCGCATTGTACTTTGACACAATCTATGCAAAAAATGGGGTCACAATCGTCCCTCAGCACTGGGTATGTGGATTGGCTGGATCCAAGCTCTTGACCCTGCTACAGATGCCCCACTTTGGCCACTAAAACATCACAAATTGGCTGGCTCGATAGTTGGTCACCTTAATTCACAATGGATGCCTATGGATTCGGGACAGAGTCCCCATTGAGGCTGTGCTGGTTCATAGAATTATGGGCCTTCCCATGAACAAGCCACACCCTCTAGAGCGGGTGAGAAAGAAATATGAGGGGGAAATAATTGAATACGTGTGTCAGACCTACCATGTGGAAAGAAATACGTGGGGCTTCATCATCCAATCTATCAGTGACCCTGCTACGAGGATGGGCATCATGTTATTAGCATGCAAGCTAATGCGAAAGGGCCAAGTCGCAACTGTCCCTGCTTATTTCATTCGGCTAGTAGGTTAGTTTGGGAAGGGGGATTGCCTCAATTGGGCTCAATACTTATGCAATGAATTCCTAGCCAACGTCTGCAAATTTCGGGAGTAGGGAAAATCCTTCTGCTATGCCTGGATACTGTTCCTTATAGCCCTAGTCACCTAGGTGGCACCTGGGGAGTCAATCATCCTGAGCTCACCCCAGATATGTGTGGAGCCTGGTATGCCCATCTGTGGGATTCCAATGATGCACAACGCATAGAAGATAACCAAGTCTTCTTGGTCCTGTTCCAGAGTAGTGTGGCGGCAGCCATCAACTCTCAACCTCGGCTGTCCCTAACAGTCTACGACAAATAAAAGAGTATTGCAACATTCCAGGTTACCTTGCACAACATTCATATCCGTAGCCTTAAGGGTAAAACATGGACATCACTTCCTTATATGGTAGTAGACGAGGAAATAGATAATGTAATTGTGTTTTGGCCTCTTTCCTAGAGGATAGGCTTCAAAACCAATGCAAAAGTCACCACAGGTACTACCACTATGCAGGTGCTCCAATTTGTTATCATCAAGGATATTGGAGGCCTAAGCACAAGTACAGTGAAGGATTCAGGTATAGCCGCGAAGAAGGACTTGCAGCCAGATATAGGCACAAAGGAAGTAAACATCGAAGGTACCACTTCCCCCCTAGAGTACAAAGTGGACAGGCGAGCCTGTCAAGGGGGCCCAAAAGAAGCAGCGTGCCTAGCTGAAGGACTGAGATGAGACGGTTACATTTACTAAGGGAGATCTCGAATAGATAGCAGATGCAGTCAAACTGGCCACAAAAGAAAAATGGGAAACTTTAGAGGACCAAAAGAAAGTTGCGATCAACACCATCCAGGCCAAGCTTTGCACCCTGCAGTTAAAGATAGACACGCTACAGATTAGCATGGTGCTGGGCTGGATTCCCTTGACATCTAGCAGTCCAGCACTAGTTACAGAAGAAATTCATCCCTGTTCATTCCCTAGCACCGCCCTGGTGATCAGTTCGCCTGACCAGGGAATGCAACTCCAAGCAGATACAAGGGTGCAGTTGAATCTAGCCAAGCTGACCCATGAAGCATTGCAGGGTCTCCACACCGCTGTGTTTCATAGATTCACCATCGGGACTAGAAAGTACACGAAAAACTTAGTGTGGAAGAGAAGACTGTCACAGAGCAGAACGTAGAAGTGCTTCTTGCTGTTGCGCAACAAGCAGAGCTCGAAACCCTGATCAACCAATGTTACATGGATATTACTGAGGAGATCCTGGCCACAACCACTCCCCAGGCTAAAGTTGAAGGATTGGTCACGGTATTGAAGGCCTCCAAGATGGAAATGTAGGTCTTTAAGATGTAGTTGGAGCATTGAATCACTGACTTACAAGCCAAACTATAGCCAAAGACACCCCCATAGGTACGAGCCCAGCGCATTGCGCTGGTGACTACAGCTACAAACACCATTACAAGACAGATCGCGCAGGGTGCCCAATTTCTTGAGACAACCATGTAGTTATGGACCAAGGTCTAGAACGATCCAATCCTCCATAGACTAAATTAGGACCTGCGGCAGAAGGAGGAAGCTTTCGAATAGATCAGAGCTACATTACCCATCTTGGTTCCTGCACAGTGGTTGGCACGATTGAAGACCAGCAGCACCCTCCAAGAGGAGATTGAGGAGCTCTGGCATAAGAATCATGTCATCGGAGGACGCTTGAAGCCTTGGGCTGATGCAGCCCTCCAGCTCTCACAGGATGTTGATGTTGCTGTTAAGCGACTAAATTAGACATTGGAGAGAGTCACTACAGCGATGGAAGGAACAACATCACAGAATCTCGTGGATATTGTGCAGAGTGCTGCTGCTCAGAGTCAAGAAGTGTTGCCCCCACTAGTTGGAGCCGTCAACTAACTATGTGGGTAGGTAGATACCCCACCACCACAGTGACTCATGATGAGTCACAAGATTGTGTTGGGGGACTGTTGGAACAGGTTCCTCCAAAGGCTGCGAATTGGGACAGTTTTGAGTATTTTGGTATATTTTTGTATAGTTTTTGCATTTTTAGTTTAGCACAGGGGTTTTGGGGTGGGTCAAAGCCCTAAAAGCATTGTAATGGGTCAAAGGGTAGACCTAGAGTCCACAAACCACGCTATGTGGACCACAGGAAAGATTAGGCTAGATTTTTATAAATAGAAGGACATTTTGAGTCAACGGGAGGCATTAATATTGATGAGAAGCGCGAATTATTTGATCTGTTTGGGTTATTGGGGAAGGACTCCTGCTGGCTATGTGAACGGAGATCCTTAGTCCTGCTATGTGCGAACCCTGTTGTTGTGTGCACAGGTTGGGTTTTGGGTATTGTAAAAGGATCTGAAGAATTAATGAAAGAAAAAGATTGTTAGAATATCTGGGTCTGCTTTATGATATTGTCTATGTTATGTATGGTTCTGTGTTAAGCTGCGAAAGTACTTGTGTTATTTTCTTATACTGCATTGACGTCTGATTTGGATCATCCTGTTATTTTTTAAGAAATAATATCTTTGTTATTTTTCTGTGGATTTATGATCTGTTGATTACTGTGATTATATCTAGTATTGTGCACAAGGATGTGAAGGGATCTCTAAATCTAGGTTCAAAGATATCTGATCTGGTAATTGTAAAGTCGAACGTAGCTCTGCTTGACTTACTTACCCTCTCCCAGGGTGCGGAAAACTGGTTCAAACACCCTCCCATACTGCTTCGGGTGAGACTTTGGCCTGCACAAGCAGGTCAATGCTGAAATGGCCAGTAGTAAAGGGGTTTGTTGGAAAACCTTAACCTCCGAGCTTGGGTCAGGACCCCCTAAGACAATAGGACCCACGAATTAATGATTAATTGGCACTAAGTTTTGGATCTAACTCATTTAAACTCTTCCCCTTCATAAGAACCCTTTTCCTTAATATCACTCATTTTACCCTAATAAACCCCTTTCCCTAAGTCAAAATGCATATTCACTTAGGAAAAGTAAAACCCCCTTATGTAAATTCCTTTTTCATACAAAAATACTGAAAAAACTCACAGAATACCATTATCCTAAGTATAAGCATGAAAATTGTTAAATTTTGGGCATCACTATGAAAATTCCGCCCAAATACTTAAGTTACACTTTACTTAGTGTATTTTCTATTCCCACATTCAGTTCTTCATTAACATCTAAATTTTATATTAATTCCCTACAAACCTTCTGTCCCATATTATATTAATTCATTTATATTAAAATATCCCAAACCATATTTTATATTTATCCTATGGTGTATTTACCCGACGTGATGATTTCCCCACTCCCCATAGGTTTAAATTATCCTTGTTTTATATTTATCCACCTAATGTTCACTTTACACCTGCATATATCAATTTTCTATGTAAAACGTTTAAAACCTGCCTACCCACTTATACCTTTAAAACCTTAAAATATATGTTAAAAAATAAATTAACATATAAGTTTTAAATCCCAGGCCTCGTGCCCATTACACGTAGCTCCAATGATTAATCCCAACTGTTCACATCCGCCTGACAGATCCAACGGCCCTAAATCCACATCGCAAATTCAATAGCGTGATCAATAAACGAATTTATATTTTTAGTAAAAGAAGTTTTTCTCCTCTCTCTCTCCCTCCTCCATGTGTCATAAATATATTTTATTGCATGCTTTTGAGCAATACCTTTACCAACTTTTGTCAATGCAATAACTGCTTAGCAGTAAATAAGATCCTCGCGCCTAAACCGCTTCCAAATTGAATTGACTGTTATTAAATGAAAACACTATTTAAATCCAAATTCTTTAAAAAACACCTGATTGTATGCATTTCACTCTTTTGCTTCTATTTTCACTCTTAAACCATTCTTGACAGAGAAAAATACGTTGATGACCCTGTTTGAAGGTAAAAATCAACAGAATTCCATCAAATTTGCTGTTGTGACCGCTCAAAACCTCCATTTTGCAAATAAAATACCTCAACAAGCTTTTGAAAGCTTCTAAACTCCTAGCCAACCCTCCTTCTGCTTCGAAATTCTTAAATCCACACATATTTTTCAGAAAATACCTATCCGTCCATTTGAAAAGAAGTATACTCTTGAATTCGAACCTTTTAAATACTTGTTTGCATGAGAAGCACCCTTATTACCTCATATAAACATCTCTGTTGAAAACCCTGATAATTCCAGAGTTTCTAAAAGTTGTAATTTCTTTTTGGAGAAAAAACTGATTGATTTAGCCATTTAGAATCCCTCTGAATGATTCAAAACCCATTTATATTGCTCATAATCACTTTGTTCATGAATTTAACTATTTTTATGGTTTTTTTATCAAACACATTTTCCGTAAACCCTTTCTAGCTATTCCTGAGTCTGTAAAAGGTTAAGAAATTTATTTTAAAGAAAAATTGATAGTTTGAGGAAGAAAAACCCAGATTTAACTTGTTGTAGTCTAAGAGAAGCCTCTGTTATACAAAAAAGACCTCCTGTAAATAGTTTAATCTTACAGAAGTGTATTAGAAACCTAAAAACAATTTTTTAAAGATCCAGAAAGGTTAAATTATTAAAATCAAACTTACCAATGGCCTCCAAAAGAAAAATTGTCATCAATCCACTATAACCTCCTGTTCTAGATGTTGAACATACCCCATTAGCTAATGTAGATTATAAAATCAATGATCAAATAACTGAATATAACCTTCTTGAGATCCACTGCTGGAGCCAAGAGAGATATTTTGACCTAGTAGATGATGTGCTTGTTTGGGAGTCTAATTTTCCCAAGTATGTTTTTCCCCACACCCATCAATGCCCTAAGGTCATCAAATTGTTCCAAACTCATTATTCCCCAGATCAAAGAGAAATTATCAATGATGAAAAGGAATTTTATCTCATAATAACAGTTGAATCCATAAATCAAATGCTTCATTTGCAGCCTGAACCCAATAATGTCCCTTTGTCCATTGAATTTCTGAGAAAGTCATATTTGGAATTAGAATTTCCCAAAAGATTTGAAATATTTCAGACATTCATGCCCTCATATGTAGAAATCCCTAAGCTTAATCCTCCATATTCATCATCCAAATTCCGAGAAGGAACAAGACACATTATCTCAATGTTGTCTTTTATCCTTGGTTACTTCACTGATGAACATACATATGCATTTATACTTGGTTTCCTGTCTAATTTTAGGCCTGGTCAACCTCCTGCACTCATCTATAATTTTGTTGAGTATATAGTTGATAGTATACATAAACAAATTTGTAGACTTCCTATTGAAGGTTTTTTTAGGTACACCTCATTTCTTTTCCATATGTTCATCTACTTTCAATCAGATAAATTTCCAATAAATCTTAAAAAGATGGATGTGGAGGGAAATGATCATTTTATCATTTTCTGGACTTCCTTAATCAGAAAGGAGTCCACTGAGTTCACATATGCAAACTTCATAGACTTCTTTATTCATCCATTGATAAATATTCTTCAAAATAGTGTGCAACCTAGAATAAGTGATCAAATCAAGAAGGTGTTATAGTTTTCAAAGTAGAGTAGAACTGGTGATTGGTATTTATACCAAAATCACAGTGAGATCAGAGTTTTTAGCACAACCCTCACCCCTTACAAATTGCCTAAGTATATGCATATGAGGTTTTTTTTCCTATAATACATAAGAGAGATCTTAAAATCAGATTCAGTACATTTCTTGGCTGCTAAAAAGAAAAATCAGTTTAAATCGAAAACCCAAGTAGGTCCATTTATATGCAACAACAGAGAAGCAGGTGCAGAAGAAGAAGCACTATTAGCAGAGTACAAATTAAACAAAAGTTTTCTTTCAAACTATGATCCTTATGGTATCATAAGAAAAATGAGAGTGAAGTGTAAGTTAACTCCCTATATTCATGAGAAAAATCCTGACATTGAGAAATTTTCTAACCAATCTGAATGGTTAGAAAACACATTGGTAGAAGCTTATTGGCAAATTGATACTAGTGACACTCTGCAAAAACCATCTCAGGAAGACAGAGGTATAAAACGAAATAGGGAAGATGGCTCATAAATTGCTGAAACCACTACAGAAAACAATTTTAAACTAAGATATACCAAGAAGCCAAAGACAAATACAATAGATAAAGAAAAGGAAACAATTGAGGTTATAGATACAAAAGTTCCAGATAAAGATAATGTGCCACCAACAGAGATTAAAAATGAGCAAGAACCTACAAATTCCAACACACACTAAATCCAAAAACAGAACTATGTGGAAGTATCATCGTCAAAACAGGCAGACGAAAAATATATGGATATTAAAAGAGAAGTATAAAGAGATTAAAGCTAGAAATAAGGAAATCAAGAATGAAATCTATTCTCAATACTTGAAGCAAACTTCAGGGATACAAAATAGGCTATTGTCAGCCTTTGATTATAAAAATAATAAATCGATGATGTCAGTACTTCAACCTACAGTGAAAACACCTAAAATAGCAGCTGATTCTAAAAGGGTGGATTTTGAAGTACAAGTAGAAGACATTCATCCCTTGGATTAGATTGAATTCCATAAACAAAGCTCAAAAATGCTATATTCTACCATGACCACAAAAGCAATGAGTGTTCAAAAGCTCTAGAATACTGTGAAAAATATGAAAGATCAACTTAAGGTTGAAAAATCTTCCTCATATGCTAAAGACATTGTAATCAAATCTTTAGAGGAGTTAGTGATTGAAGTGGGTTATGACCCTTCTAATGTGAAAGCTACAGAAGGACTAGTAAAGAAGAAAAATTATGATATTGCAGCATTCAGAAAACAACTGAAATTACCCCCCACAGAACACCCATGGGCCAAAGAGATTGTACAAGAAGCAAATCAAAGAGATGAGATGATGAATCTCATCTTACAGATGACAACAAAAATGAAGGAGATGGAAATTGAGATCGACAAGTTAGTCCAAGAGAAAGAAGCCATTAAAAAAAATGAAGTCCCTACAACTGTGATTCCTATGGTGACCAGAGCAGTCCCATCCACTTTAGCAAAAGAATTGACTCCAAATGTTCCATTAGCCACAGTAGTGCTAGTCACTTCATCCACCACTTCTGCCATTGAGTCTTCTACTTCAACAGTTCAACAGTCAGATGAAGCCAACAAATTGATAAAGGCAATGGAAGAAATTTCCATAAAAACTAATGAAATCAACAGGTTGAAAGAGAAAATAAAAAAGGTGGAAGATGAAAATAAATTAGCACAGATCAATGTTAAAACTGAAGAACAAAAGGCTAAAAGGTTAAGTGAACAACTCAAAAGGGTGGAAATAGAGTTGATCTTGAAAGAGCTCATGGCATACATCAAAAATCAGTTATGGACCAATATCATTGAATCATTCAATGATACTTGGCCATAAATGCAGGTGATATATGAAAAAAAGGATTTGCTAAAAGTAGCTAAAGAAGAAATTCAGAAGACTAAAGATGAATTGGGCACCAATCCTGAAGAATCATTGGAAATTATCAAATTCCTCAACTCTAAAAATAAGCAGGAACTAGATGAAATTGGAATAAAAGATAGAAATAAAATGATATTGGAGGTAACAAAAGTGATTTCCGAGAAGAACCTAATGAAAAAGCTGGAAGAAAAGTGTCAAAATATGGATGTAGCCATCACAAGATTCATGGTGAAATTTGACATTTTGAGGAAAAAAGGACTTCCTAATCTTCTACTAATCAATGATAAGTTGATGAAACAAGAATATTACAATAAAAAGGTAAGGGACTTTGCCAAAAAACATGTGAAAAAAACATATTGGCAAGGGATTCCAATAGGTAAAGTCTTACATAAAAGTATTGAGAATCTATTTTATTTACAGAATGAGTTAAAGCACCTCTTTGTGGTCAAGAAAACTTTTGTAAGATACACAGAGGTAGATAAAAATTTCAAAAAGATAAATAATATCAAATTACCTGAGACATAATTCTGGGAGAAGCTTACAGATTTCCTATAAAAATCAGTTTGCAGTGAGAAAGGATAAAAATAGAGTTGTTGTTTTTTACATAGTAAAAACATATTTTTAAATAGTAAAATAGTTTTCAGAGGTTAAAGTGTATCAGCAGTTAAAGATTATCAGTAGAAAAAGAGTATGAGATGAAAGAAGAAGATTAAAAATGATTAAATATTTGATTTCCAGCTGGAGGGGCGCCTCATGAGCCCAGCTGCAGCCCAAATCGAAACAGAAGACTATTTAATTTCAAAAAATAGTACAGCTTGCAATTTGTTAAGAAGCTGTCACTATCTTTTTGTAAAAGATAGTTTATTTTCTGAGAAAATTTTTTTACATTGTTCTAGGATATTTTGTAATACTTTTTGTATATACTTCATCATTTGAAGTATTGAGGGTGGATAAATTGCTGAAGATTTTTGTAGTCATATTTTATGAACCTGAAGGGTTTTTGTACCAAGTTCAAGTTAGCAGGCTGGATCAAAGTTATAAAGCATCATATTTCAGGATTCATGTGTTGGGCCACTTAAGTGAAGTACTTTCTCATGTTACTTGTTAATCTTCTTATGTTTTTCATTCATTCATAAATGTGTTCTAAATTTCAATGTGAAATCAGGAATTGTTATATCAAAATTTGTTAAAAGCACTCTGTTATTTACTGGTTTTCATTTGAATGTTTTATGCTGATATCGAGACTAGGGAACCCTTAATTGCTCCCTAATTTTGATTTAACCCTACCTATTCACTCCTAATCTGGATCAAAGAACCCTTAATTTCTCTTTATCCCGATTAAAAACCACTTCACAAATCAGCCTCTAAAGATCTTGAGTGACACTGCTATCTTGCCCTGAAAAAAATTGAATTTAGACCTTGATCCTGATATGTCTGATTGACACATTGACTCCACTTGCCCGATGGAAACCGGACCTATAACTATCCATCTCAGTAATTTATTTTCCCACCAAACCAAACCAAAACTCAAAACCAATTTTCTCTATATAACTAGCCTAAAATCATATATTAAAAACAAATTTAAATCTTATAGAGAGAGCCCTCTCAGAGCCTTAGGAAGGCTAGATCCTAAATCTTGAAAGTATGTTCGTGGTTACCTTTGATATTCTTTAAACTATAAATCAAAATCTCACAACTTTGAGAATTATTAGAGTATTAACACCTTTTAAGGACCATAGTACTTGGGCAATAATTTATTATCCTTCTTATATTGCTTGAGGGACATTCGTTTGTATGGTTGTAGCTGTAAAAATAATCATTCTCCTACATCAAAAATTCTCTTGCTGCGATGTTGATCTACATGTTGCTTCATTTGATTTTGTGCCAAATTTAGATGATCCTTTAAGAGTTGGAGAAATTCTTGTTGATGCTTGATGTGGTCTTCCACTACTTATACCTTAGAATTTTCTCTTAAGGGTGATGTGATGGACAATAGATGATATCCATAAAGTGCCATAAATGGGGTCACTTTTCTGTGGTATGTAAGGAAGTGTTATAACACCATTCAACAAGAGGTAACCACTTGAACCGGTGTGTTTATTTATCAGATACGAGAAAACGAAGATATCCTTCCAAACATTTATTCACTATCTCAGTTTTGATGATCAGATTGAGGATGATAAGATGAGATATGAGCTAGTTGAGTAACCAAAAAAGAAAATAATTTTGTCCAAAACTTTCCAGTAAAAATGGGATCTCTGTCGCTTACAATAATTTTTGGGTTTCCATGTATCTTTTGAATTGTTTCCATAAATTTAGTAGCAACTATACTTGCTTTAAATGGATGAGATAATGCACAAAAGTGTGCATACTTGGTAAGTCTATCAACTACCACCATGATGACACTCTTTCCTTTGAACTTAGGTAAACCTATGATAAAATCCATTGAAATCTCTTCCCAACATTTAATTGGAATGGATAAAGGTTGTAGAAGACCTGAGGTCTTAATTGTCTCAACTTTATTTTGTTGGAAAACCAAACATTCTGCCACAAAATTTTGAATATCAAATTTAAGGCCATCCCAAAAAAATTCTTTCTTCACCATGTGGTAGTTTTTTAAAAATCGTGAGTGTCCTCGTAAAGGAGAAGTGTGCAATTCCAAAATAATATTTTGTTTTAGTTGAGAATTATTACAAAGATATAAGCGATATTTGTACCATAAGGAATAATTTTTCCAAATAAATGTATCGGATGTACTAGGATCTTGCTACAACTTTTGAATGAGTTTCCACACATCTTCATCCTTCCTCCATTCATCCCTTACTTCGGTTATCCAATCTGGTTGGATAATAGAAATGGCACAAAACAATGCTTCCACCTCTTCATTCTTTCTTGAGAGTGCATCTACAACAAAATTTAGCTTCCTTTTTGCAGATGATTTCAAAGTCATTACCCAACATCTTTGTGACCCATTTTTGCTGCTCTTCTGATGATAGTATTTGTTCCAAAAAGTGCTTAAGACTATCATGATCAATTTTTACCTTGAAGTGTCTTCCCATTAGGTAAGATTGCCATTTCTTTAGTGCATGTAATATTGCTAACATTTCCTTCTCATAAATAGCTTTTCATATACTTTCCTTTCATTGGACGACTTTCAAAAGAAATGGGTCTTCCTTCTTGCATTAAAACAACACCAATTCCATTTCTGAGGCATCACATTCCACAATAAGGGTTTATGTGAGGTTTGTAGCTAAGAGTGCTAGGAACCTTTCCTCTTTAAGATATTCAAAGGCCTTAGTTGCTTTAAGAGTCCATGAAAATTCATCTTCCTTCAATAATGTTGTTAGAGGTGTTGCTATTCTCCCATAATTCTTAACAAACTTGCGATAATATCATGTTAACCCAAGAAATCCTCACAACTACTTTATGGTTGTGAGGAATTTCCATTCCTTAATGGATTTAATTTTGTTATGGTCTACCTTAACACCCTTGTGAGATACAATATGAGCCATATATTCTACCACTTGTACTCCAAATAAACATTTGGATGTTTTTGCATATATTTGTTTCACCTCAAATAGTTTGAGCACCTTGTCAACATGTTGAACATGATAATTCCAAGACTTTTTATAGAGTAGTATATCATCAAAAAATACTAGCACAAAATTTCTAACGAAGGTTTTGAAAATGGAATTCATCAACCCTTGAAATGTAGAAGGTGCATTGGTAAGGTCAAAAGGCATGAAAACAAATTCATAATGATATTCATGAGTTCTAAATGTTGAAAATGCAGCAAGATGATGGAGCTTAGTGAAATGAAGTCGCCTTCACTAAGTGGGCCCGCAGGCGAATTCTGGCGCAAAGTCTATTTTTAGACATATGGAGCATGGTTCGGGGATTCCAGTTTGAGATTCTTGGAGCATTGGTCATGTTGGTAAAAATATATGAGACTCTATTTCTTAGGTCGAAGAGGTCGAAGGCTATTTTTAGACTGCCTCTCCTAAAAATAGGGAAATCACATATTATTTACCCTTAATAATATTTGGACTCTAAACAACAGTTTACTCTCTTGGAGCACTTCAGTTCGAGCTATAGAAGTGGCTCATGCATCTGACAGAGGAATCACGTGGTTCCCAAGGGTTTGATGACATCATGCATGGTTGACTTCAGTTGGACTTCAGTGGCAGAAGTTTGGAAGAGTTAATGAGACAGATAGTGGAGTTGTGTTCTGTTTATTTTAGTTGAACTGGTTGAGATTAGTTTAACTAGCTAATAAATTAGTTATGAGTGGAGTGATTTAAATATTATTTAATTCATTAATTAGTAACTCATTATTCAACTCAAGAACACATCAGTTCACTACAGTGCATGATCAGTTCAGTGGAGACAAGTGAAAGAGGTAGATGAAAGGGTGGAGTTAGCTATCAGTGGCGACATCAGTTGTGCATGAGTTTTGCACCACACTTGGAGGATTTGTCCATGAAAATTGCACAGTCAAGACAAGGATATTTGAACCTTGGATCTCTATATATACAGGCCTAGATTGCGCAATAGAGGCAAGGAAATTGGCGGTGAGTTTTGAACCAGTAACCTGTTCAAAACTAAGCTAGATTGTGGGTAACTGTATGAGAAAGTACTGAGTACTTGTGAGGAGTATTGTACTGAGTTTGTTACTTGATTTATCCATTATAATATACACAATAGCTACGGGGTTTTCAGCTGTAAGCTTTCCCCATACATACTATGTTAATGTGTATGATGATTTGATGTGTTATCGCTTGATTTTATTTCCGCATGTTTGATGATCTGAGTTGAGTGGAAGAGATTATGTGTTGCATATAAATTCGAATTGTATGTGATCAGGATAGTCTCGGTGGATAATTAATCATTATTCAGAAAATTTCTACATGGTATCGGAGCTATTGAAGCAGAGATTGATCATCACAGTGATTACAAACTTATTTCGGTAGACAGAGTCTGCATGCGGGCCAGGTAGCCTCCGGATTCATCTTTCTTCGGAAAGTGAAAGGTCTGGTAAACGCCCCTTGCAGTCGATCTTTGTGCTAGAAATAATTTGTTCTCACGATCTAGAGCGGTTGAGCTTTGAGGTGGAATTCGAAATTTTGCAGCAGTTTTGTTTTCTTGGTGCCGGTGTTGAAAATGTCTTTCAACGGTTTGCGACTCGAATATGCTCTTGAAGGCAGTTCAAATTATGTTACATGGAAGGATCGCATGGAGGCAGTATTAGAAGATAATGGTCTGAAGGAGTTCGTAGATACGGATGTCCAAAAGCCCACTGATCCTGCTGAAGTCGAAGCATGGCAAAAGAAGATGGTGAAGTGTCGAAGGATCCTGTTGGAGGGCGTCAAGGATCATATTGTATCCAGCCTGCATGGAAAGGCTACTCCATATTTAATGTGGAAAGCTTTGACGGATCTATTCCAGAGTAAGAGCAACCAAAGGAAGCTGGCGCTCAAAGATAAGCTCGGGAACATCAAGATGGAGAAGGGCGACAGTATCGCCAAATACCTCACGAAGTTCACTCAGTGCAGAGATGAGCTGGGAAGTGTGGGGGTTACTGTCGAAGACAAGGACATGGTCGACCTGGCTCTCCTTGGTCTTCCGAAGGCTTGGCACTCATATCAAGATAGTGTCAATGGTCGGGAGAAGCTGCCGGGATGGGAGCGCCTTTAGGCGGATCTCATGCAGGAGGAGATAAGGAGGACTACTCGAGATGGATCTTCATCAAAGGGAGCTGATGAAGAAAATTGCGCTTTGGTTGCCAAATCAAAGAAGGGGAAGGGTAAGAAAACTTCTCATTCTGGTGCAAAGGGCAAGAAGCAGGATATGGCGAAAGTGAAGTGTTTTCACTGCCATGATCACGGACATTATGCTACCAATTGTCCAAAGAAGAAGAAAAACAAGCAAGCGGGAAGATCTGTAGATGGAGAAGCTTTGGCTTCACAGTTCGAGCTTGAATTTTCACTGATCGCATGCTTGGTTTCAAGTGTGATGGGATCGGTGTGGTTCTTGGACAGCGGTGCGTCATTTCATATGACAGGAGATCGGGAGTTGCTCTCAGATCTGGAGGAAAAATATTTGGGTGTGCACATCGAGATGGGCGATGATGGTAGATACAGTGTGACTGGTATCGGTACCATATCCTTTCAGAGGGAGTCTGGTAAACCCTTTGTATTGAAGGATATCATGCATGTACCTGGATTGAAGAAGAACTTGATCTCTGTGGCGATGTTGGAGGATAAGGGGTATGATGTGGTCTTCAGCGAAGGAAAAGCCTTCCTGCGCAGTAAGACTACTGGAGAGACCTGGAAGATAGGGGTTCGGACCAAGAACCTTTATCAGTTGCAGGTAGATGGCTGCGCAGCTATGGCATGCAAGGCGGGAGAAGTGGTGAGCCGGGATGATGAGGGCGAACTGTGGCACAGGAGATTAGGCCACCTTCACCATGGAGCTTTGAAGATTCTGCAGCAGATTTCTACTGGGCTTCCTAAGGGCACTCTTGCGCAGTCAGATCAGTGCAAGGGGTGTACTTTGGGGAAGTATGTGAAAGCCACCTTTCACGAGAAGGATAGTCGCGCCACGACGATCCTTGAGAGAGTTCACACAAACGTGTGTGGTCCTTTCTCAGTTGCTTCGACAGCAAAGCACAGGTATTATGTGATCTTTGTTGATGATTTCTCTCGAAAGTGCTGGATCTTCTTCATGCGGAAGAAGAGCGATACATTCGCGAAGTTCTGTGAGTTTAAAGCACTGGTCGAGAAGGAGTCGGGGAAGAAGGTGATTGCTCTAAGGAGTGATAACGGTGGTGAATTCATCTCGGCTGAATTCAAGGAGTTCTGCAGCGCAGAAGGGATTCGGAGAGAGCTCATTGCACCCCATAACCCACAGTAGAACGGGGTGGCTGAGCGGAAGAACAGAACGATCGTGGGTGCTACACGGGCGATGTTGCATGATCAGGGCCTACCCCTTCACTTGTGGGTTGAGGCATGCAATACAGCAGTGTATGTGCAGAACCGTTGTCCTCACAAGGTTCTTGGCATGAGTACACCGGAGGAGGCTTATTCTGGCAAGAGGCCTGATATTTCCCATTTGTGGATCTTTGGTTCTCTTGTCTACATGCATGTGACGAAGGATGCGAGAAGGAAGCTGGATCCAACTGCTGAGGTTGGAATATTTGTGGGGTACACTGATACACCTCACAACTATCGGGTGTATTTGTCAGACAGTCGCAAGACTGTTGTGCGACGGGATATAAAATTTCAGGAGGAGAAAGCCATGCAGTGTTCTCTTGAGAGGGAGCTACACTTGCATGCAGATGAGGAGCTGTTAGTTCCTAAGGAGGAGCTTCCGGATGTGGATCAGCCACAAGAGGAGGTTCGGGAGGTGGAAGAAACCACCCAGGCAGCGCCAACCATCAGAGGGCGCATGCGCACTACAGAAGCTGAGCGACTGGCTCGGGATGCAAAGAAGGTTGTAGGACCACCTACAGCACAGCGCAGACAGAGACAGTCACCGGATCGGTACACTGGATACATGGCTCTTGTGAGTCAATGTGTTGTGATGGAGCCATCCTCTTTTGAGGAAGCTGTGGAGGAACTTGCATGGGTTGATGCCATGATCGAAGAATATGATTCGATCATTAGGAACAGTGCATGGGATATTGTCCCAAGACCGGTGGGAAAATCAGTGGTGGGTTCACGATAGATCTACAAAGTGAAGCAGGCGGCTGATGGGAGTGTGGAGAAGTACAAGGCAAGATTTGTCTCCCGTGGCTTTTCAAAGATCGAGGGGATCGATTATGAGGAGACTTTTGCACCTGTCGCAAGGTACTCTTCCATATGGACGATCCTTTCTCTCTCAGCGCAGATGGGGTGGCACATTCATCAGATGGATGTGAAGACTGTGTTCCTCAATGGATTTATTGAGGAGGAGGTGTACATAGAGCAGCCTGAAGGTTTTGAGATCTTCAGCAGTGAGTCGCATGTGTGCCGACTCAAGAGAGCACTGTACGGGCTGGAGCAAGCACCTCGTGCTTGGTACACTCGGATAGACAGCTACTTCACCGGGCTTGGATTCTCCAAGAGTGAGGCGGATCCAAACCTGTACCAGATTGTGGTGGAGGGGAAGTTTTTGATCATCGTACTGTATGTAGATGATCTGATTTTGACTGGCGATGAGCAGTTGATACTTTCATGCAAGGAGGATCTTGCACGAGAGTTTGAGATGAAGGAGTTGGGCATCCTTCATTATTTCCTGGGATTGGAGATTTGGCAGCGCAGCGGAGGACTGTTTGTTTCTCAGGGCAAGTATGCCCGGGAGATTCTGGAGAGGTTCAACATGCAAAGCTGCAAGCCTATTGACACTCCTCTTCCTGGTGGTTGGAGGAAGGAGGATGCTACTTCAGCGGAGGTAGTGGATGCCACTGTCTATCGACAGTTGGTGGGGTCATTTATGTATCTAGTCAATACACGACCCGATATATGCTATGCAGTTAACCAGCTTTCGCAAGCTATGGTTAAGCCTACCAAGCTCTTTTGGAAGGCGGGCAAGCATGTATTGCACTATATTAGAGGCACATCAGGATATGGTTCATGGTACAGACAGGAGGATCAGTTGAGGCAGCATGGCTTCACAGATTGGTATCATCATATCAGAGATTGTGTTCAGCGGAGAATCATGATGCTTTCATATGTTCCCATGGAGGATCAGGATGCCGACATCCTGACGAAGGCGCTCACCAGGAGCAAGTTCGAATTCCACAGAGGCAGGATAGGGGTTGCAGATAGTCCATATCTTGCTGAGAGGGAGTGTTGAAAATGCAGCAAGATGATGGAGCTTAGTGAAATGAAGTCGCCTTCACTAAGTGGGCCCGCAGGCAAATTCTGGCGTAAAGTCTATTTTTAGACTATGTCTATTTTTAGACATATGGAGCATGGTTCGGGGATTCCAGTATGAGATTCTTGGAGCATTGGTCATGTTGGTAAAAATAGATGAGACTCTATTTTTTTAGGTCGAAGAGGTCGAAGTCTATTTTTAGACTGCCTCTCCTAAAAATAGGGAAGTCAAATATTATTTACCCTTAATAATATTTGGACTCTAAACAGCAGTTTACTCTCTTGGAGCACTTCAGTTCGAGCTACAGAAGTGGCTCATGCATCTGACAGAGGAATCATGTGGTTCCCAAGGGTTTGATGGCATCATGCATGGTTGACTTCAGTTAGGACTTCAGTGGCAGAAGTTTGGTGGAGTTAATGAGACAGCTAGTGGAGTTGTGTTCTGTTTATTTTAGTTGAATTGGTTGAGATTAGTTTAACTAGCTAATCAATTAGTTATGAGTGGAGTGAATTAAATATTATTTAATTCATTAATTAGTAACTCATTATTCAACTCAAGAACACATCAGTTCACTACAGTGCATGATCAGTTCAGTGGAGACCAGTGAAGAGGTAGATGAAAGGGTGGAGTTAGCTATCAGTGGCGACATCAGTTGTGCATGAGATTTGCACCACACTTGGAGGAATTTCCCATGATGATTGCGCTGTCAAGCCAAGGAGATTCAAACCTTGGATCTCTATATAGACAGGCCTGGATTGCGCAATAGAGGCAAGGCAATTGGAGGTGAGTTTTGAACCAGTAACCTGTTCAAAACTGAGCTAGATTGTGTGTAACTTCATGAGAAAGTACTGAGTACTTGTGAGGAGTATTGTACTGAGTTTGTTACTTGATTTCTCCATTATAATATACACAATAGCTGCGGGGTTTTCAACTATAAGCTTTCCCCATACATACTGTGTTAATGTGTATGATGATTTGATGTGTTATCGCTTGATTTTATTTCCGCATGTTTGATGATCTGAGTTGAGTGGAAGAGATTATGTGTTGCATATAAATTTGAATTGTATGTGATCAGGATAGTCTCGGTGAATAATTAATCATTATTCAGCAAATTTCTACACGAAATGTTGTTTTCGGAATATCTTTAGAATCTTTGTCATGATATTAGAGATTATTATATTTCTCGTCTTCTCTAAGATACCCCATAATTCGACTTCCTTCCCTTCTAGAAAAAAATTCAAGAAAAGTTCTTGAGAATTAAAAGCTACCGTCCCCAAAGATTGTAACCATTGTACTCCTAGTACAACATCAGCACCTCCCATTGGAATGGAAAGCATTGGACTATTCAATAAATACTACCCCATGGTTAGCTTGATATTATGAAATTTTCTAGAGAAATTTATAGTTCCTCCATTTGCAACCATCACTTAACATTCTGGTGCTGGGTATAGGAAATAATTCAATTCCTTGGCTACCTTACAATGAATAAAATTATGGGTACTACCCAAATCAATCAACACTATTAAACTTTTTATTTTTGATATGTCCTTTTATCTTGAGGGTTTGAGGAATGGTAATTCCTGCCAATGCATTACATGATATGGTCTGACTCATTTCTTCTACTTATAGGACTAGTTCATGGTGTATATCTTCTTCTTTTGAAGTGTCTTGTTCATTTTCTTCCTCCTCTTCACAATCAATGTAAAATAATTTCTTCTCAGCACACTTGTGACCTTTAGTGTATTTTCTATCACAATTGTAACAAATCCCTTTCTCTCTTTTTTCTTCCACTTGTTGTGGTGTCAAACTTGTAGGCTGTGAAATTATAGCATTAGCAAGACTTCCATCTTTATAGATGTGAGTGGTAGGCTTCCTTGTCGCCATAATTTTACATTCAATTTTTCTTGCCGACCTAAATGCCTTATCCAATAAATTAGGTCCGTAAACGTGAACCTCATGTTGGATGTTATCCTTTAAAGAACCTATGAAGACATCAATCATGTATTCCTCTAGAATATCAGTTACCCTTATATTCAATTTTTGGAATTCCTCAATGTGCTCCACCATTGAACCCTTTTGCTTGAGATTTATCAATTGGCTAAAAAAGGTGTTGCTCTTTGTATCCTCATAATGTGGTATCATTTCCTTCATAAAAATTAACCAAGTGACGATTTTTTCACAAGGACAAAGCCATCGATACCATACAAATGAATTTTTTTCTAAATATAAAGTTGCAATGCATACCTTTTTTGTGTTTTGCACATTATTGAGACCAAAATGTTGCTCCATCTATAGTATCCATGCTACGGTATCCTTGCCATCAAACTTCCTCATATTAATCTTTGGAATATGGTGGGTCTTCCATCCAACAATAGAGTTTATGAAATCATGATTAACTTTAAATTTTTTCTCATCATGAGTTTCCTCTACTATCTTTTTTCCATTTAGAAACGTTTCTTGTATCGACTTTGTCAAACCTGCCATCTATGAATTTATATCATTCTTCATGTTTTCAAATTTTTCAATGATCTTAGCTTCCATGTCATCCATCTTAGCTTCCATGTTATTATTTAAACTATCCATCTTAGCTTTCATGCCTTTATTCAAACCCTCCATCTTAGCTTCCATGCCTTTCTTGAAAACTTCCATTTTATTTTTTGTTTCTCTTTGCGAGAGAAAAATTTGGTGCACTTGCTCATGTAATTTTGATATGTCGTGTTGCGCTTGTTCTTCTTCATGAGTCATAGTGGAGTCTTCTGAAGGCTTAATGGGTCTTGAATTTTTTTTAGTGGGCATTTTATAACCCAATAATGATATCTATTCTAAAACATTCCCTTGGAATCAATTCAAACTTATTCTTTAAATATTGTTTATGCAATTCACAAAAAAATACACACCTTTTTCCCACTTTTGAGGAGCTCAATTTTGAAACTGAATTATATATGTGATTTCATATCTGAAATTCGGTCATGTAGTAGCTCTCTTAATAGTCTTACAAATTCAACAGGTCTGACCTAATTTGGATTATTCAAGGAAAATTTATGCCCAATCTCCCACAATGCCCTAATTATGGACAGGTTCAGTAGAGCGAACTTGTATGGCGTGCCAAGTTTCCTCCTTGGGCCTCCAAAGAAAAATGTAGAACCAAAATAAAATTTATAAGAACCAATAGGATTCAAGATTATGATGTCAACCATGGGGGATGAATCACTATTTTTTAAGTAAAAGGGTAAAAAGATTAAAAAATAATAAAATAATAAAACTAATTTTTCAACTTGTATTTTCAACTTATCTCCCAAAGGTTTACTCAAATTTCTATCGAGATTACTCGTTGGATGGAAAAATTAACTCCTCATCCAATGAGTACCCATGTTTCATACTTTCTATGGACCCTGCTACACGGAAAAATTGAGAAATACATTAAAAAACATGATTGCAATCACATTTTTCATGTATTTCTCATTTCTCGTGTAGCAGGGTCCATCGAAGTATGCAATATGGGTACTCCTTTAATGAGGAATTAAATTTTGCATCCAATGAGTACTCACACTTTAAATTTGATTAAAAACATGGGAGACAAGTTGAAAATATGAGTTGAAAAGTAGATTTTCCTTTTTTCCCTCTAAAATTTGATGATGTAATCAAATATTATTTTATTATTTCCACTATTATTTTATAATTTCCTTAGGAGGCCCAATTTAGACCTCAAAATTCCCCTCATGAATTGCGGCCAATTTTTACAAAATTCCAATCTGATGCTCAAACAAAGTTATGACGATTTTCCCACGGTCACCTCTTTAAGATGAAATTCAGGAGCCTGAGAAAGCCCTAATTTCCACATATTATATCTCCAAAAATATTGTGAAGGAAGCTTTGAAAGTTTCATAGGACATTCCTCAAGGTTTCAGCTTTGTTTTGTAAAAATTTCAGCTTTTGAACCTTCGTAGAAACAAAGTCATAGAGAAAATTCCATGATGGCCTGTCTAGGTGAAATTCTAGAGCCTAAAAAAACCATAACTTCCAGAGATCATATCTTCAAAAATATTGTGAACCAAGATATGAATTTTTTTTAAAATGTTTCTCAGGCTTTCGGCTTCAATCTGTAAAAATTTCAGCTTCTGAACCTTCATATAATTTTTTTTATATTGAACATTCCACAATGACCTATTTGGAGCAGCGAAACCCTAGAATTGAAAGTTGTGATACCAAATGTTATGAAACCAACTCCAAAAATAGAAGAAAAGAGAGATCAATGCCTTCGAAATAAGTCACTTCGAGGGGGTAACCCATTTAAATTACATGAATTAACAATTCTTGGATGATACAAATGAAAAAACCTCCCTATATATATAGGAGTCCATGGGGTCACAATATAATCCTAGCCGACCTAACAATAATAATCTAAGGGGACAATAATAACAACATTAGGGTTACACGGGTGCAAGAATAACAATAATGTGGCTACTAACAACAATAAGGGACTACACTAGTAATATAGGAACCTAAGAGTTTCACAATTTGATCTATCCTTTTGTCATATCCTTTTTGATATGTTATTAATCCATCCAAAACCTCTTGTTGAGCATTATTTGGTCTTTTCCTTAGGGTACCCTTGTTTTCCCTAAGGTTTTAACATTTATCCTTATCTATTGTAGAAAATTTCCCCTTTGGTTTCTTGTTGTTTGCTACATCATTTCCAATAGTATAGAGTCATTAGATCCATGTCCATTTGACATTAGATCTCTTGGTCATTTCTTATGTGTTTTCAGTCAATTTCGCCCCCTTGTTGTCTGGTTTTTTTAGAGCCTTCTTTGGGTTGGGATTTATGTGTGATTAATTGTTTATTTTATTGTCATTTCAATTTTATTTACAGTACTTCAACACTGTTTATTTTCTTTTAAACAACCATCTGGGCTTAGTTAAAATTAACACATGGATTGCACACACTCACACCTAAAGAAAAGAATGTTTGGTTTACATGGCCAAGCCAAGACATAAACATCATAATTAATTAAACTACCTCACCAATCCTTTGTTTATCACTCTTCAACCTTTTCATGTCATTTTTGACTTGAAATCATTGCACCCCCAACGTGTTTATCCCAAAAATTCCAAGGTCTTCACCATGATTTTTCGTTAGGCCGTCTCACCCCACCTCGTAGGGTCCGAGTTAGTCCTCTTCTGAGTCCCCATACTGAATCTAATTCTAGTTCATCAGCTTATTCCTTTGATTTTGACCTCGGTTCTCCTCACCCTCATACCATCACCATTTGAGGCAAGAATGTAGGTGCATGTGCTCAAGCTAGTGGTGGTCATGGCTATAATACTGGAGTAATAATAGTGGAACCATTTCGGCTACTATCTTGCTACATTTTACAACAGGCTTAAGCCTTCTCGATTTTAGTGAGTTAATCAATGAACCCATACTCCACAACACAGGTTGGCCAACTATGCCAACTAAGCTTCCTTCCAACATTCTTAATTTTAAAGGAAAGACTAGAGAAGACCCTACTAATCATGTATTCTCCTTTCATGTGTGGTTTTTGTCTAGTTCCATAGCTGATGACTCCATTCGCCTTCGGTTGTTCCAACATACACTCACTAGAGAAGCTGCAAAGTGGTATGTTGAATAGACTGTTGCATCTCATTCTTGTTTTGTGACTCTTGCTAAATAATTTATGTCATGTTTCCATTTACCCCTCTATTATGATCTCGGTAGTGAGTTATTGACCGCATTCCATCAATCTTCTGCCACTCACATTTCTGACCATGTCCAAGAATGGTGTATGTTAGAGTCCTATAGTTTACAGTATCACAAGGTGATTGCATACTTCTTCTTTTTAAAAAGAGAGTCCATAGAGGTGAAATTAGTTTTCAAAAATAGAGGAATAACCTGTTTCGAGTATTTTTAATAACCCAACGTTTCGGACTTCTTATGTGAGTCCATCATCAGGGGTAAACGCCAAATATTCTTTGAAAGATTTGCGAGGATTAGGGCAAAGGAATAATAATATAAATAGTAATTTTTAGGAGCATTTTTATTAATATTAAGGAGGTCGATTGGAAGAAAGGATATGTAGTTTTATTTATTTATTTGATTATTTGATTTATTTATTTATTTGTTTGTTTATTTATTTATTTATTATTATTATTATTATTATTTATCTATTTATTTATTTTTATTTTATTTTTTTAACTTAATTATTTATTTGTTTAATTAATTAATTAATTTATCAATGTATTTATTTACTTATTTATTTTTTAAAGAAATTATTATGTTTAAGAATTATGAAATTAATAATTGGAGGGGTAATATTATAATATTACCTCTCCAATTATTAATTTCATAATTATTAAACATAATAATTTCTTAAAAAAACAAAAAAAAAAAATTTAATTAATTATTAATTAATAGATAAATAATAATAATAATAATAATAATAATAATAAATAAATAAATAAATAAAATATTCAAATAAATAAATAAAATTGCATATCCTTTCTTCCAACTGACCTCCTTAATATTAATAAAAATTTTCCTAAAAATTACTATTTATATTATTATTCCTTTGCCCTAATCCTCACAAATCTTCCAAATAATACTGGGCGTTTACCCCTAATGATGGACTCACTTAAGAAGTCCGAAATGTTGGGTTATTAAAAATATTTCTTATTTTTGAATTTGCGTATTGTATATATATATATTTCAATATTCAAAGAATTTCTAAAGAAAAGAAAAGAGAGTGTAAAAAAGGAAAAGAAATCCCCACAAAAAATGAATATTCATGAAAATGTTGCAAATTAAAATGCCACTACTCTTAGAAATATTTGTTCAATCATAATTTTTAAGCATGATTGTACAATTTTAAATTTTTTCTGATAGGTTAGTGTTGTACAGGTAAATCCCCTCTGTGGACAGAGGTGATCCCTACTAGCCCGGATCAGGTCTAGTAACAATCATACCACGCTAAGGTGCAAGTTCCTAATTGCAATAGAACAACTTGCGATGAAGGCCTACCTCAAGTCCAACGTTGTTGTTTGTAGAGAAGATGACGCTCCCATTTCCTTGCTCCAGCAGATCACAATCCTCTCTCTTGCGGTGATCGAACACTTGCTGTTGAGCCTCAAAATTGTGCTTTCCTTCACCTCATTTTACCTCATTTTCCCTTGTCCATTTCTATCTTAGACCCAATTGATCAATGAATATAGTTAAAATAACTTCTAGAATGATTTACATGACTGACTTGTTGAATTTTGTGATTTTTGCCATTGTAAAGCATTTTGACCAGAGCTAGCTATAGAATGCAGACATTCCGTAGCTAACCGGTGATTCTGCAGCTGCCTTCATGTTTGAGTATGTTCCAGGTGGCCTCATTCATCCTAATGTGAACCAAGTACATCAAGGATCTAATGATTTTTCTGTACATTGCGTGATCCACCAAATATGAATACTGTTGTGGAGGTAAATCCCCTCTGCGGACAGAGGCAATCAATACTAGCCAAGATCGGGTCTAGCAACAATCATACCACGCTGAAGCGCAAGTTCCTAATTGCAATAGAACAACTTGCGATGAAGGCCTACCTCAAGTCCAACGCTGTCACTTGTAGAGAAGATGACGCTCCCATTCCCTTGCTCCAGCAGATCACAATCCTCTCGCTCATCACGATCGAACACCTACACACACAAGAAACACGACAAACACAAGCGTAAAACCCAATATATGCAATTATGTATCAGTCAAAGAAGATACAACTCATGATCATAATGAACAATATGAGTGGAACCATAACCAAAGTCGCTTATCATTAATTCATACAAAGGAAAATACAACCTGGCTCTGATGCTGAACCTTCCTTCGGCGGGTCGTCAGCAGAATATGTCTTGGTAAAGCTTGTCGGGAATGGGGACAAGCCTCTCTCTTCAATCGTCAATCTCCTTGCTATTGATTTGGCTCTATGAGGACTATTGTAGGATTCTTTAGGCTATGAAGGCTCTTGGACAATCTTGGAGACTACTTGGAGACTAGCTTGCAAAGGAAAATGGCAAGCTTATATAGATGGTGGAAGGGGAGTTGGGATCCCTACAATCATGGTATTGGCCCTATCCTCAAGGAAGCTTCCATGAGAGGTGGCAAACTAATTCCTCTACATGGAAATCCAGAGCCAAACATCCCGACTCAATTTAGAGACCAGTTCAGGAGTTGGTTAAATTCAATCTTCTACCATTTATTTTTTAAAAACACCCTTTATTAAGCCTGGCACGAGTGCGACTCTGAGACAGAGCACCAATTGGCGCGCCCTCTTTTAAGGATTTCCCCCATTGACGCGGGTATAACACTGGCTAGTCGTACCAAGGATGAAAAGGATATTTTTAGGGTTTTTCACAAGGAGATGTCTTCAGGGGAATGAAAGTCCATGTCTAGGGGAATGCCATGAAAGTGTTTTTAGATCATGTCATTACTCACAGGTCATGGAATAAGCCCTCCAATGTGCGAGAAAGGGAATTGCAGGGACGGTGACAAATTTTTGTGTAACAGATGCCCCCTAAAGCATGAGGCCCGAAAGAGAGAGAGGGGTGAAATGCTTTACGAGAACGTTTCCAACCGAAAACACTGCCATCGGAAAACCTGCGTAGAGAAGTACAACCGATATCTCAAATACATGATATATGTGGTATGGGTGCAACCATCTATAATAGAGTATACAATAATCCAGATCCAAGGTATGGACGCAGCCATCCAGTGAGGATCGATAAATAGACCCAGGTATGGTCGCAGCCATCTAATGAATGAGTCATGTAACTAATAATAATCCACAAAATCGCAGCCTGGATTCCAACAGACAAAATCCAGGGTCTTGCGCTCCATCTCAACCCGAACAAAGTACAAGTTCAAGCATGTGAATAAGTGAGCTGAAGTCAAACATGAAAGAACATCATCTTATTACCAGCCAATGACGGAAGATTTTAACAGATGCGAGAGGTACCACCATTAATGAAAATGGCCCTCAAGGTACTACAGGTACAATCTACGACATGCAAATCAGTGAGCTGGCATCAAACACCCATAGAATCACTCGATCAGAGGCCAATGATGAAAACCTCACGTCGAATGCAAAGAACCCGCCATTGATGCATGCAGGCTCCAAGGTACTAGAAGGGAGTCTCTAGATCAGCTTCCTGGATAATGAGCTAAAGTTGACAGGAAGTGACCTTGATCGAAGGTGGTCCATAGTGTTTCCCACATCATCGACGCGAGACAAAGGAACATAATGTATTTGTGAATCATGATCAGATGAGAATGAGAGGAAGGTTGAAACTTGCAGAGGTCAACTTCTCTTGAACATATAAATGGCACGACAGTGGATTTGATAGTATTTGACATCAAAAGATCAAATTTCATGATGACGAGGCAAAGAGCAGATGAGACGTCAAAAGGGATTACCCAAACCCACGGAGGCAAGTGAAAAATGAGATGAGATGTCCCCAACCTGACACGAATGCAGACAAGTGCCATGTTCAAGAGCGACATACTGCTGACACGACAATGATGCTGGTTCCATTTTCCCCAACATTTCTGGCGAGTACCTCTTTATTTTTACACAAGCTTGAAGAGGATACCATATGCTTGCTATATAAGTCTGTCCTAGTACATTTAATGAGCCCTAGGAAGGAGGAAATCGAATATCGTCATTATGACTGAATCCAATGTCATCAGGGTTTAACCAGTCTGACAAAGGGAGAAATCGATGTCTTTTCATGTTTAGAGAGTTTGGAAAGACAGCAGAAAAGTAAACTCCAATGGTCCCTTTTCGTAAATAGTTCCTCAGACCCGAAAAGGTAGAAAACTATGTCTGAGAGAACCTCCTAGTCGCGATAGGCTAGGGTATTCCTTTTTCATAAATAATATATCCTAGCCCGAAAAAGGGTTAAACATATACTGGGTAGATGTCGTTTCATGGCCACTTTAACGAGATCGAAACGACAAGGGACTCAGCAATATTTTCATTTTTAGAGAGAGTCAGAAAATAGCTGAAAGATGACTCCTCCTGGAGGAACGAGTGGTATAAAGGGTAGCAACTGGTTCCGGTAATGGTGGAACTGCTCTGAACAAATAAAGGTTAAGAGGCTGGCTAACAAGACCACTCATCGCAGTGGTTCCTCGAGAACAGGTAAAACAATCAAGTGAAGGCATACGATCAGCCAAGTAGATAGTGACGATGGAGTGAGAAAACCAAGACTCATCTGGCAAAAATAGGCTGATAAAATGGCAATCACGAGAGGTAAAATGGGAAAGTTTTCATTTTTACACAAGCTTGAAATCAGGAAACTTTGCTTGAAGTTGGTTTCATTTTTACACAAGCTTGAAACAAAGATAAACTATGCTTGAAACTAGTTTCATTTTTACGCAAGCTTGAAATGGAAACAAACTATGCTTGAAAAGGTAAGCATGCCCCCACCATGGTGACTCAAAGCATGCCCCCACCATGGTGACTCAATTCGAGGTACATGCCCCCCAAGCTTCAATCCATATGAAAGGCAGATGAAGTGAAGGTTCAAGTTACGAGATCAAAAGAAAGACTCGACTGGGATTTTACGAGATCTTACAAATATTTGAATTGAACAGGAACGTGTTTCATTGTTTTAACGAGGTTGACACATTAAAAGAACTGTCCTCGACACCTTGTTTCATGGTTTAAGGAGCTTGGCACAAGACAAGGAATTTTGCTCCGACGACCTTGCTTCATTTTTTAAGGAGCTTGACACAAGACAAGGAACTCTGCTTTGACGACCTTGTTTCATTTTTTAAGGAGCTTGACACAAGAAAAGAACCATGCTCTGACCACCTCATCATAATGAACAAGAAGTCATCGCTTCCAAGAGTTCCACTCCCGATGGAAGGAAAAAATCCTGGAATTCAAGACCCAATGCCCCCAGCACCTGATGCACAATGACACTATCATTGAGTACGGGCACGGGGTAGGTAGCCACATAGTTAGCCCGCGGTGGGGCATATACAACGGGTGGATAAAAACCAGGAAGGGATGATGGAGGGCCACCTTCCATATCAGGACCACAGAACGAAAGCTGATCAATGGTCACAATCCATCCTTCATGTGGAAAACAAACCACACGAAAAAGAGAGGAGACAAGCGCTCCCATGGCATAGGTGTAATTGCGCCCCAAGAGAAGATTGAAATCCAAAGGGCCTGGAACAACCATCACATCCATATGGACTATTTTACCTCCCAAAGTAACAGGTAACCTTGGAAGGATCCGTAACGGTTGACTAGTTCGTCTGTTAAATGTCAACAGATTCTGCATAACAGGTGCAAGCGGTGGTGAACCGAAAGCTTGCCAAGTAGTTGAGGATAGAACACTAACAGACGCACCTTCGTCTATAATAGTGCTGGGTACAACCAGACCAAAGGCCTGTACCGTTATCTCAAAAGGCACATAAGATGGAAGGCGGTATCCTGCAAGTCGACTCCAATCAAAGGAAGCGACCAAACTACTTGAAGGGGTTACCATTGAATTGAGGTGGTTTTCCCCTAGTGTTACGACGGAAGAAGGAGCATCCTCCATGACCTCCATCTCGAAGACGGGAGGGGTATCCCTTGGGACCTCTATCACGGGAGGCAGAGGAGCAGCTTCTTGAGGTATGGGGATAGGAGAATCTTTCTCCAAGTCCGAGGAATCTGAAGAAACAAGAAGAACCTAAGGGGTATGGGATCCACTCTCAACGAAAAAGACCTGGTGCACCGTAGACGAGGCCAGCTCAACCGATCCCACAACCAATGGTTGGTCGGGAACAGATTCTTGAATTTGAATTTCCGGGGGAGCAAGATTGACCAAGGATGACTCTTGACCAATCATAGGATCAACTGGTGGAGGACTCAAAGAAATCCGTTTGTAACCAGCTGGAAGGCACGGTGTAGAAACAACTGAGTTGTCCAAAACTCGCTTGGCTTCATCCATATATGGACAAAGGTGAATGGCATGATGCCCTTCACACAACTTACAGGAATTGGTAATCTTACCCTGCTTCTTAGGAGCCTTTCCAGTACCAGTTGAAGACGTGCCCCCAAATTGACTCCTAGAAGCCAGAGGCAACGGTGGGCGATCGTTGGACCATACTTCGAGCACCTTGGGAATGCCAGGGCAGTCTCGAAGAAGATGGTCTCCCGTGCACAACATCCAAGGGAACTTGACTTTCCGTGGAGGGTTGGAAATTTTATCAAGAGGAGATGTTTTGGAAGTAGTAGCTACAGCCTTAGCCTCTCTCTTATCAGACTTCTTCTTCTTTGTCTTCTTCTTCTTCTTCTTAGCCACCTGGTTACTCGAATCCATACTTTCAACAGGCGAAGTAGAAGAGGAGGACGCAGAAACAGGCGAAGAAGGGGAGAGGTTCACCTTAGAATCAACATGATGTTGTTCAGGTGGAGGAATTGATTGAACAGTAGTTGGGACATTCAGAACCATAGAGGTTGAAAACAACCAAACAGGCAACCCAACAGTTAACCCAGGAAGGGACAATGTTGCCATATAAGGAGCGCCAACATTCCCAAAAGGAGGAAAATGACCAGGATTCCCATCAGAGGGGATTCCTTGGTTAGTGAACTCTGGAAAAGTTGCCATCAACAACTCAAAACCGCACACGGGCTAAAAACCAAGGCACACAATCAAACGGCCAACAAGAAAACTCTAAAAGGGCATGTGATCACGGGTGATTTATTTTACGACATTGAAACTTAGAAACTTCACCATTTCATGTTTTAAGAGTCGAGAAATGGATGAAAGATGACTCTATCTCTTTCAGTTTTGAAGCAAGCGTGAAAGGACAAGCGCTTGGTGATCTTTTCAAATTTAAAGAGTCAGATAAGATCAAAATGACCGCTCAAGAATACTAGGCAAAGGGTGTACCAAATAACCGTGAACTTCAATATACACCTTGGTTTCAAAATGAAAGAGAAATCAACCAAGGACTTAACGTACGTGTAGGCAATCTCCCCAAATGTTGTGTCCGGTGTATCACGGGTATAGGGCAGCAGACTCAGCTTCCTAAGGATAAAGGATAGAAACCTAGTGGGTCTCCCTTTATATACGCGACGGTACGGGGAGCACAAGTCCGTACTAGTGTTGTCTAAAGCCAAGAGATGAATGAAAGCTACTAGGTTTAAAGACCTCTAAATATCTCATTAATGTTTCAATGCTGCCTTAGTGTAGATTGAATAAATTTTAATATTTAACTTCAATTATGTTTCAGTTTTTAGGCCCTAGCGAGTGTTATGTCTCAAAATCTCCTACATGCAGCTATATGAGAAACGAAATCTTTCAATTCGATGAATGCTATCTAGTTAAGGGAAGAGCTTCAAACAATGATGCAACAAAAAACAACACTGTAAACGAAATTTTTCCAAACTAGATGACTTTCACTCTCCAAAAGTAATCTCAAACATTCAATGATATGAATAATGCAATGTAATCTATGCAAAATCCTCTTTTTTGAAAACTATGCAATTATAATCTATGCACAATTTCCTTTTCCTTTTCAAATTATAAGAATGCACTCAATGCATTTTTCGATGAAATGAGAATCTACTTAATGCATGCTTTTAATAAAAGAGAATGCAATCAAAGTGATTTCTAGTTTTCAATCATTAAACAATGTAATCTAAGTTCAATGATGGATCTCAAAAAATACTTTTCAATGCAATGTGATCTAATGCATTTTAACGAAAAGAAAAATATGAGATGAAAACTAAAAGAATGCAAATCTCCTTAATGAAGGATGAATGCAAAAGAGATGTAAACAAACACTAAGAATGCAATCGTTGTTTCAAAACACTTTGTAACGAAATTCCTCAAAAGGTGACAAAACACAAAGAGGACTTCCAAAGCATGAGATCAAAACAAGGCATTCATTCCCTTTTACATCGAACAATCATGGAGAGAAGACATTTCAAACAATGAGCAATGTAATCTATGCTCATACAGTGAAAATACCGGAAGGGAAAGACACACTGGTGAAGGATTTAGGGAAAAAATCTCAATTTCCACACACCCTAAAATTGGCATGACTTTATCACTGACAACTAGCGCCAACTGGCACGACTTGCTCACTGACAAATAGTGCCAATGGCTAATTGGCACGGGTTGCTAACTGACGACAAGCGCCAATGCCTAAAAATGAAAAAACAAATAATTTCTCCCAACCAAGACCAGACTCACCACTTCAAGCAGAATCTCCAAGACTCAAATGTAATCTAGGCTCAAAGCGAGACAAAGCGGAATTCGAATGAAGAAGAAGTCAATCACTCAAATAATGCAATAAAACGATAGACAACCACCAAACGAATGCAGAGAAGCAATCACAAAGTTGACTGAATAGATAGAAACCAAAAAATCCCATGGGAGGCTCGACACACAACAGCACCTAGATGCCCTAGGGGTAGAATGTAAAATCGATAGAAACGGGCAAACAACCAAAGGATGGAGGTCACAGTCAGTCAAACAAGGCTCCAGAACACTCGAGCAGTCAAAAAAATAAGACCAAACACCTAGATCAGTCTCAGAAGGCTCAAAACATAGTAAACCCTAGCACCTTACAGGATTGGTGCGACTATAAGGCTGAAACTAGAATTGGCGCGAATAATACATTGAAAACATGCGCTAGTGGGCACGACTGTCACATTGAAAAGTGCATCAGCCGAGTTTACTAAGGAAAAATGGAAAAAGAGAAATCCAAGAAGCAGACCAGTGATGGTAAAGCTAAACAAAAGCCAAACACGCAGCAAGAGCCAGCCCAAAGAGTTGATCAAGCAAGCAAAGTCAAGAATCAACTGAAAGACAAGACAATACTCCAAGTGTTCAGTTCATAAACTAGACCGGAGATTTACTGAAGCAGCATTGATATACTTTCGCTAATGCAGAGCAAGAGCGTTTCGAAGGCTATATGGCTAACTTCAGGCTCCGTCTGTAGTTTATCAATCAAACAACAAGCTAAATCCCTAGTGGAGTCGCCAATTTGTTGTGGAGGTAAATCCCCTCTGTGGACAGAGGTGATCCCTACTAGCCCAGATCGGGTCTAGAAACAATCATACCACGCTGAGGCGCAAGTTCCTAATTGCAATATACCAACTTGCGATGAAGGCCTACCTCAAGTCCAACGCTATCATTTGTAGAAAATATGACGGTCCCGTTCCCTTGCTCTAGCAGATCACAATCCTCTCGCTCACCACGATCGAACACCTACACACACAAGAAACACAACAAACACAAGCGTAAAACCCAATATATGCAATTATGTATTAGTCAGAGAAGAAACAACTCATGATCATAATGAACAATACGAGTGGAACCATAACCAAAGTCGCTTATCATTAATTCATACAAAGGAAAATACAACCTAGCTCTGACGTTGAACCTTCCTTTGGCGGGTCGTCAACGGAATACGTCTTGGTAAAGCTTTTCGGGAATGGGGACAAGCCTCTCTCTTCGATCGTCAATCTCCTTGCTATTGATTTGGCTCTATGAGGACTATTGCAACATTATTTAGGCTATGAAGGCTCTTGGAGACTACTTGGACACTACCTTGCAAAGGAAAATGGCAAGCTTATATAGATGGTGGAAGGGGAGTTGGGATCCCTACAATCATGGGATTGGCCCTATCCTCAAGGAAGCTTCCATGAGAGGTGGAAAACTACTTCCTCTACATGGAAATCCAGAGCCAAACGTCCCAACTCAATTTAGAGAACAGTTCAGGAGTTGGTTAAAGTCAATCTTCCGCCATTTATTTTTTTAAAACACCCTTTATTAAGCCTGGCATGAGTGCGACTCTGAGACAGAGCACCAATTGGTGCGCCCTCTTTGAAGGATTTCCCCCATTGGCGCGGGTATAACACTGGTTAGTCGTGCTAAGGATGAAAAGGCTATTTTTAGGGTTTTTCACAAGGAGATGTCTTCAGGGGAATGAAAGTCCATGTCTAGGGGAATGCCATGAAAGTGTTTTCAGATCATGTCATTGCTCATAGGTCATGGAATAAGCCCTCCAATGTGCGAGACAGGGAATTGCAGGGACAGTGACAAATTGTTGTGTAACAAATATGAATAAGAATCATACTGAGTCTCCTTAAAATCTGGACGATATACTTTTCTTTCTCGAGGAAGGTCTCATCGGGTCTTTTCCACACCTCCAATCCTAAGAAGTAATGCATCAGGCTTGTTGCGTCCTAAGAGGCATGCCTAGATTAATGTGGGAAATGTCCCTAATCAAACCTGGAACTACAATAAAAAATGACATTTGTGAGGATAATTCATGTGACAGACCTTTAAGGTCTGTCACCAATGTCAAATATGGTGACGGTCCTTAAAAAATTATTATTTTAAGTGCATCTAGTGATGGTCCTTTAAGGTTTGTCACCGAAGCCATTTTCAGTGACACGTTTGGTGAAGGTTGTTAAAGGCCAGTTACTAATTCTCTCTTTGGTGACACTACTAGTGTCACTCTTTTATTGACCCTCACCAATGCTCTTTTTGGTTACTTTTTATGACAGTCGAAAAATGTTTGTCATCATTCATCATTCCAACAAGTTTTTGATGACGCTATGTGCATGTTACTATATTTTTTGTCAAAAGATAATGATTTAAGAACATTGTTGTGGAGTCTTTTTCATTACATGTCCAAGGCCATATAATGTTAGAGTCAATTAATTTGTTAAGAAGTAATTAGTGTGTATCATTTCCCTCGAGTAATGAGAATATAGTTTCCCTATGAGTCAATACATGATTCCTCTCTATTAGGTTTATTATCTAACAAATTCCCTTTAGATAAAGTTCCACTAGTGTGTGTAGAAATATATTATTTAATACATAATCAAGCTTTGTAAATATGATTGATGAGAGAGATATATTACTCCTCAACACTCTTGGCACATATTAACATGCTTTGGCACACACTAACATTCCTTGTTACCTCGCATGTCTTAGAACATATTTATACGTAGAACATATTTCCATGACTAGGACACCCAAGCACATGTTGGCAAGTTCTATCATAACATTACACTCTCCTAGCATGTGTTGGAATGCCTTGTAGTCCCTAGCATGCCCTATAACAGTTTGGAATGCATTAACATCCATGAGAACTTGGCACAAATTTTAACTTGGTATGTATTGGAACCTATTATTAGTTTTCTTAGTAGGCTCCTTTTGAAAAAAGATAAATTCATGACTTATTAACCCTCTTATGGTTCATGTCCTTGCATTTTAGCTTGGTTTTTTTTTTTTTCCTCGATACTCCTTGACACATGTTGGCATACCTTGACACCTTGCACATCCTATCATGCCTTAGCATCTTGCATGTCTTGGCACTATTTGGCACATGTTAACACACACTAGAACTCCCCAGCACACTCTAGAACTTTTTGACATGCCTTGATATTCCCTAGCATGCCTTAATAGTGCTTAACATACCTTGTCACTACCTCCTTGTAATGCTAGCTAGCACTCATTGACACTCCCTAACACACCCTCATATTCATTCACTTCCATGAATTTTGACCCAATACTCCCTTATGTTTCGTTAGTACTCCTTAACACTCCTCATCCTGCATTAGCACACTCAGTCACACCTTAGCACTCTTGGATGTGCCCTTCTACTTCATAGCATGCGTATCACTCCCTAACATATATTGGCACTTGGCACGTGTTGGTGCTTGGAAAGTATTAGCATGTCTAGCATTCATTAAGATGCCTTGGTATGCTTTGTTGATCAATGGTTGTCATTGATGTCAACCCAAGCAGCACCAGGGGCTACCCCAATATTGCATGGGAATTGTTATCTACCAAATTACTATATTATAGGTCAGGAATGATTTTTATGGTTTCTTCTTGTAGAGATTTTTCCGTTGATATATGGCACGCCACGTAATTCTTCATGATTTGAGAGATATTCATGTTTGAATTTTGTAACCCCAGTTAGTGGGCTAAAACCCCATGGGGTTGTGGCATGGGTCATTGAAAAGTCATAATTAATATTTTCTAAGCTCCTAAATTCCCTCCCACGTTCACTTATTTAAGCCCCTCTCAACCTAAGAATTTATATAAATTTTGATCCTCATATCCTCCTTATGCAAGGGATTTCTCCATCGGAAACAGGTCATCGTGGAATTTTCACTCTACCTTTTTGTCTACGAAGGTTCAAAAGCTGAAATTTTTATGAGGAGAAGCCAAAATCCTGAGGAAACTCCTGTCAAATTACCAGATCAAGGTGCACAAAATTTCTGGAGATATGATCTATGGAAGTCTGTGTTTTTGCAGGCTCCTGAAATGCATCTCAAAGAAGCGACCTTGGGAAAATCGTCATAAATCTATCTCTGAGTATCATATTAGAATTATGTAAAAAGTGGAAGATAGTGCATAGAATGCAGTGTTTTCTCTATCATGTTTAGCACTGAATGAGGAAACAATGACACGTGGCATGCCATACAAATTCACTCTACTAAAAAATCCATAATTAGGGCATTGCGAGAGATTAGGAATAACTCTCTCTTGAATAATCCAAATTTGGTTAGACCCATGGCATTGGAAAGACGACTTAGAGGAATAATACAAGACCAAAAATAAGATATTGGGGATCTGAAATAACAGAGATACACCAGATTCAATATCGCGCTTCTAGAAGGCAAGAAAAAGTCAGATCATGTGTTGTCAAGGGATGCAAAGGACCAGAATTTCTTGGGAAGAAAAGCAAAGCAAGGTGCAGCATAGGGTAGCATGACAAGAGCAGCAACCAAGGTGCATAAAAGCAGCAAGAAGTTCATCACATGAATTCTTCAAGTGGGTAGCACTGCATACAGTCGCTGTAAGGGTATCATTGTACTAAGTCATTGTAAATACATTATTGTAAAAAAGTTTCTAGTATCTATCTGCCAAGAGTTGAAGAGGCAGTGTCGGGAGGTCTAGGATCATCATTAGGTGGTTCGGTCATATTTTGGGTTGTGGTTTAGTTTGTTTCTTCTTCTACATCATTCTATATCATTGTAAAGTGGACCATTTTCCCTGGTACGAGAGTCCACTCTTCTTTTATTCTTCTATAGGGTGGTAGGGTGGTGTTAGGGTGAGTTGTAGCTCATTGGGTGTTGTATCATCCGTTCAATTGACTACTGAATAATCTCGGGCGTTGGAGCATCCATCCAGTGGGATCTGGAGAAGAATGCTTTTCTACATTCTAGGAAGTTGGAGCTTTATTTTCAATTGGAGTTGAATATTAAATAATTATTAGAAAAGAATTAGGTGGTTTTTGTCCCCAAGTGGGTTTCCACCTTATAAACTGTGTGCATTTGTGTTCCTTTTGTTTGCTGCTATCATTGTAAGAACACTGATAATAATTGAAGATTAAGTAATTCTCTAATTGAAAGGAATACTGATTCACCCCCCTCTCAGTATTTCCAACATGTTTTGGCATGGTTTAATATTAAATTGATTTGAGATCAATTATTCGAAAGTAGATGAGAAGTAACAAAGGATGATTTGGCTCTTATAATGCATTAATGCACTAAAACTTAGCACTTGGCACCTATTTTCGCCTAGTGTTGGTGTGCCTAGTATGCCCCTCCTGGAAAAGATAAATTGATGACTTATTAAACCTATGATATGCTCATTTCCGTGTAGTTTAAATTTTTTCGCTTTTTTGTTGCGTTTAGAATCCTTGGAAATTATTGTTACACCTTTTCACATCTTTGCATGCCTTAGCACTTGACACATATTAGCATATTTGACATCCTTCAAACTATTTGGCACACGTCAGCATTCCCTACCATGCCTTGCCACTCTTTCCCTCACAACTAGCCTTACATTTTTTTTTTATGACTTGGGAACCCTATCAATACCTTAGCTACTACAGTTCATGTGACATTGGCTTGCTTCAACTATAAAAATTTGACCAATTTCACCTACTACAAGTATATCATGCCTTTCTCACTTAATAACTACCTATACCTCATCTTAGGCAACTCCAGTCCAAGTTAAACTTGTCCCACTTAAGAAATTACCAAGACAAGGATCACATCTACCCATGGCCATAAAACAACTAAGAAACATAGCTTACATAGGAAATATTTCACATGTATGTCCAATTCATATAAGTATTAGAGCATTAACTCAGAGCATGGAAAATTTTAGTGGCCAATATTCGCAAGTGGGCTAATTTTCCATGATTTTTCCAAAAAAAGATTCGCCAATTTCCATTTTTTTGTAAAAATGATTCGCCCAAATTATACAATATAAAATAATTTTGTGTTAAAAATCGCCAACATTATATAGAGAGTATATATAATATCATTATAAATTTGAATAATTTTACAAATACATGAATAAACGTTTTATAGTTTGTATATTAGGGACTAGTGAGATTCGCCAATTTTTTAAACTTCGAGTTAATTTTCCATCCTTAAAATGTTCCCTGACTCAGAGTTTTCAAGAACCACAAGATATAAGTTGGCACAATACGAGTACCCAAAAACTTATACATAACAATGTACACTATTGAATTGTCAAAAATATTTTAAAACATGATCATTCGCCCAAAGTGTGCGACATGTCATATAAAAATAATAGATAGTGGCAAAATAGTGTTGTGCCCAAAATAGAGTCTCCCTTTGTCTAAAACTGATTTGTTGAGCCCCTTATCACAATCGTTGTCTTTCCTCTTGAAAATCCTATTATGAACTTATTCTAATGCACTTCTTCCTTGGCACACTTGAATTCACTGACACTCCCTGGCACACACTCTTATATGTTAATTTCCATGCATTTTGACATAGTTCTCCCTTGTGATGCCTCGAAACTCCTTAACACTCCTCAACATGCAATGAAATTGTCTGGAATGTGTTAACACACCATTTAATTCCTTGGAATTCCCTAACCCTCCCTAGTTATCATTCCCTTACAACTACCCTTACTTAACTTGCAACATGGGAACCCCACCAAGTCCTTGCTTGACTACAATAGCTTGAACAAGTTACGATTACTACAACTACAATATTTTGTTTAATTGTGTAGCTTGGGAGGTAATCCACAAGACTAATGATATGGGTTTGTGTGAGTTGGTCACAAAGGCTTTGTGGGAAAATAACCCAAGATAATGGGTTTTGGACAGAATATGGGGTTTAAAATCTAAAAGAAAATTAAAAGGGGAAAAAAAATATTTCCTAAGGTATAAGTGGATAAAGCCCGTAAGTTCTAGAGGGTTATTAATATGCCTAGCTAGGAAAATATATTTAAGGAGGCCTTAATATGAAGGCAAGAACATCAAGTGAGAAGGATATCATTTGATCAGGGAGGCCATGCGAGATTTATTCCTAAAGTAGGTCGAGTTAGAGGGTTGATTAAGGGTTGCTAAAGGGAGGCCATGATCATCCACAAAGAGCAAGATCATCATGTGAGGGTTCACAAGAATGTCACATACCCTAATGGGTTCGATATAGGAAGTAAAATTTCATACTGTTGGTTTTATTATGGAAGATCGAGCTCAAGAGAGGCAGCTCATGAGAATTTGTGCATGTGATTTCAGTGGTGTTTTTGTCTAAAGGCAACATCAAATTTTGAAATAGTAGAGAGGGTTGAGTCCCTATCTTGTGGTGGTTAGTAGGTTGCAAGGGTTGTGATAAATACCAACACAACTGGAGGAAGGTTTGCACTAGAATTTAGGCTAGAACAGAAGTAACCATAGTTGTAATATTGATTGAGGTAACCATAGTTTGAGGGTCGTAGAGATCTAAAGTTTAGGTCAAGAAATTCCCAAAAATATTTGGATTCATATGAGCTAGGTAGAGTCTCTTATGGAGGCAAGAGTTGTTGTTTTTTCTATGGGTGGATAGGGTTTGTTCTAAAGCAATTAGCATAGAAGTGTAATACCCTAGTTAGGGAAGTTTCCTAGCATGTTCAATCCATAAGGTATTCCCTTGATACTGTGACAAATCTACATAGAATAAGAAGGGTCGTGACCCTTATAGAGAGGTTTATCTCTAAAAAATATACCACATATTTTGAATATGGTTTGCAGAAGTATGTTCAGAGATAGAAAATCCAAAGGAAGGTGTGACCCGAGTAGAAGATTAAGCAGAAGAAATGTGCCATATGAGGATGGATTGACATGAAGAGGAGTTGATTTTGGTGGAATTTCCATAGAGTTTTAGATAGAGTTCTGAAGAATCCTATAAACATTTAGTAAATGGATTGTTAGTGGATGATTTTTTAACCTAGTTCAGTCATCTACAAATTTTTAGAAGGATGATAAGAGGATTAGTTCAGATTTGTTCATATATTGGACAAAAAAAGAACTAGTACAAAATAATAGTGAGTTTGAGAGGGCTCTGTTAGTCATTAGTAATTTTTGTTGATATCAAAAGATGACTAAGTTATAATCCTAGATTTCTAGAAACAACATTTGAGAAATGTTGTGAGTTCTAGAAATCTCCATGCCTTCATCATCCTAAGTTTAAATATTTTTCACTATATTTTCCTCTCTGTCTCCTGAAAGTTTACCCTTCTGCTGCGAAGAGAGACTTCATCATTTTAGGCATGTTTGCCTCATTCCAACACCTTACCCCCACTCACATTCATAACCCTTTTTATATGAAAAAACCCACCTTTTTCCCTTCTTCAAAACCCCCTTAAACCCCCCTCCCCCCCCCCCATTCATCATTTTTCCTCTAAAAACCTTAAACAATTTAAAAATCCCTTTTACATTGCTTAAATGTAACTTTTAAGCCTATCAGACCTTTAAAAACTTTATAAAAACCCTGTTTTTATAAAATACCCTGTTTTTATAAAAAACCCACCCTTTTGGTAATATTGGCCTTAAGCCCTTTTTCCCTAACCATAGCCCCATCACATGCCCATAAAACCTGACCTTCCACTACATCTTAACCCCTTCCCCCTTTAAAATTTCAACTCTGCCCCTTTTGCTTTATACACCCCCGCAAACCTTATAAAAACCCACCTAAACCTTCGAAATATTAAAACGTGCCTACTTTTCCTCCACCCCGCCTCATCTTTTCATCAGGCCATCTCTACCATTGACCTGGATCTGTTTCCCCCAATCCAACAGATGTCACATCCCCTACCTTGCCTGCCTATATTACAAACCCTCTACATCATTTCACAGCTGGGCCCGCTTTCCACTAAAACTCCGCCGACCATTAACCTTGTGCCATCTGTCCACCAAGCCCCATCCTCTGAATCTGCTTGCTGCTCCTTAGATCTATCCACATAGTAGATCTCATCACCCGAGATCTAATGGTCTGAAACCCATATCACGTGAAAATTAGCAATGGGATTCATAACCCCTAACTTGCATGAAATAAGTGGTATTTACCCCGCCACATGTCGATCAACCTATGATATCGCATCCGATTGGTCCAATACCGCTTACCACCCTCAACACGCGCGATAAACCACCATGGTTTTAAAAAACCACTTTCTCCCTCCCCACGCCAAAATACAAATCTCTTCGCCTCTGTTTGAATTCCACTAGGTTCCGCATACGAGACCTTACCCTTCTGCTCCCTTTCTCCTCTGCAAACGCCTCCCGATAGTTCCAAAACCTGAAAATGAAGTCTTGCCACTCCTCGCAGGTTTTAAATTAACATTGCTTTATGTTTTTGTGTAGGTCTTTAATGGCGGTGATGCCCAAGGGGCATTCCGATGGCCAATAAATGATCAAATTAAGCCTTTGGATGACGATCTGAGAGGTAAATTCACATAAAAGAAAGCTCGGGGGTTTGCATAAAGGTTTACCCTCGATGAAGCATGATCATCAAAGGGTTATAAACCCTCATACCATGAAGGAACCTCCCCTACACACAAAAGGAAATTACAGTCAGAAGAAGCAGTGAAGAAGGAAATAAAGGTTAAAGGGTTAATCTCATATCAAAAAGCAAATCAAGGATATTAATTCGTAAGACAGTAAGTGAAGATAGTCAGTGATTAAAGAAGAAAGGACAGTGAAACAGATTATAAAGACTCAATCAAGGTTCAAAGGCCTAATACAAAGTCTTATGATTAAAAAAAGATAGGCTTACCCAAAGACAGTTCAGATAATTCAACAAAGAAGCATTTACTTCTCCAAAGACCAAACTTCCACCTACAACATGATTTCTTTTCATAAAGGTAGTGGGCTGTTATTACACAGTCAGAGATATTTTGGAAACAACTCAAAAGTTATAAAAAATCTATGAATAGGCCCTAAAAGTCAAACATTTCACCTATTATCCCTTAGAAGTTAAGATAGAAGTTATTGAAACAGAGAAGTAGTTGCAGATATTCCTGCCTTGAGCCTTGCATGGTATTCAAGGATAAGAATGCACTTACTCTGTAATAAATGATACTTAAACCCTATCTTGAGCTTCACCTCCTCATTTGCAGCAGAAATATTGCACCTAAACTCATTATATTGTTGGAATTTGATGACTCTTTGAAGTAATACATAAGTTAAAAGGAAATTGATGTCTTGGAACTTGTGGATCCCATGATTTGTTTGTTGATGGAGGAGGCTAGATCACTAGATCCTTGAGCTTGGTTGTTGGTGAAGAGCCTCTATCTGTTATTTTATTTCATGTTCTCATTATGTTTCCATTTTTCTTTGTTACAGTAGAGAAAAATTTTTAGGCTAAGAAATGCCTTTTGAAAGCACCTTAGTTCTCTTTGATCTTCACTATCTTAATGTTTTCTTCTGCAAGGTCTGATTGGAGGATTGTTAACTGCCCTTCAGTTCCATCTAGCTTGTTATTTTAGAAATGATTCAATAGAGTATAAGTAGGGGATTTTTGGTAAATCTATTTTCATTGGTATGGCTTGAGATATTGTTTTAAGCAATGATTTCAATAGAGTGTGTTGGCTCGAGGGGTCTTGACCCAGGTTCGGAGGTTAAGGTTTGCGAACAAACCCCTATACTACTGGCCCTTTCGGCAGTGACCTACTTGCGCAAGTCAAATTCTCACCCGAAGCAGTATGGCTGGGTGCTAGAACCAAGTTTCCGCACCCTGAGAGAGGATAGGTAAGCCAAGCAGAGCTGCGTTCAGCTTTATAATGACTAGATTGCATATCCCAGAACCAGATCTATAGATCTCCTTCGCATCCACGTGCACAAGGTCAACTATACTTACTGTACTCAACAAATCATACACGTCTAAAACAGTTGTGCAACATTACAGTTATTCTTTACATAAAACATAACAGAACAGACCCAGATCGAAGGTTTGCGCAGTAGAACACTTAACACAGTTACTTTCGCAGCTTAACACAGGATATGCATAACATAACTACTATCAAAGATTCACATCAACAGTACAAATATATTCAGTTACTCAAACAACCTTTCTCATTCATTAACCCTTCATATCCTTCTTAAAATACCCAAACCCAACCTGCGCACACAGCAGTGGGGTCCGCACATAGCAGGACTATGGATCTCCACACACATAGCCAGCAGGAGTCCTTTCCCAGAAAACCCAAAAAGATCTACTAAGCCACAATTCGCATCAAGATCTCATCATATTCTTGCCTTATAATTCAAAATGTCTTTCTATTTATAATCATCTAGCCTAATCCTTCCCGTGGTCTGAAAACTGTGGTTTGCGGAATCAAGGTCTACCCTTTGACCCGTTACAATGCTTTTGGGCTTTTTCCCACCCCAAAAACCCATGCGCTAGACTAAATATAATCCAAAATATAAAAAATTAGACCAGTTTTGTAGCTTGTAGGAGACCCTGTTCCAACAGTCCCCCAACACAATCTTGTGACTCATCCCGAGTCACTGTGGTGGTGCGGTCTCTACCTGCGCACATAGGGCATTGATGGTTGTGATCAATGGAGGTAACACTTCTTGACTCTGAGTAGGAGCACTCTGCACAATGTCTACAAGCTTCTCGGAGGTCGGTCCTTCAGTTTCCACGACGATACTCTCTAGTGTCTGATTGAGTAGCTTGATCGCGCCATCTACATCCTCCGAAATATGGGGGGATGTGGCATCCCAAGGCTTCAGTCATTCCGTAATGACATGCTTCTTGCACCGAAGTTCCTCAATCTCTTCCTGGAGATCATTGTTGTTCTTTAGACGTGCCAAGCACTATGCAGGCACCAAGGTAGGCAGCGTAGCTTCGACCTGCTCGAAAGCTTCTTCCTTCTGTCGTAAGTCCTGATTGATTTTTTGGAGGATCAGATCGTGCTAGACCTTAGTCCAGAGTTGCATGGATGACTCTAGCAACTAGGAACCTTGAGAAATCCACCCCATAATAATGTTCGTTGCTTTGGCCACTAGTGCACCGCGCTGGGCTCATACTTCCAGAGGCATTTCGGGCTGCAATTTGGCCTGTAAGTTGGTGATTTGATGCTCCAACTACGTCTTGATGACGTGCATTTCCATCCTAGATGCTTTCAGTGCCACAACCAATTTTTCCAATTTAGCCTGAGGCATGGTTGTGGCTGGGATCTCGTTTGTAACCTCTGTGCAGAGCTATTCGATCATGGTTTCCAGCTCTGCCTACTATGAAACGGCGAGGAGCAAGTCTGCGGTCTACTGCGCGATGGTATTATTGGCCATACCAAGATATTGGTGTACTTTTTGGTTACGATGGTTAATCTCTTGGAAGATGGCATTGTGGAGGCCCTATAAGGCTTCATGGTACAGCTTAGCCGAGTCCAGCTGGATCCTTGTTCTTGCTGGGATCTGGGTTCCTATTAGGGCAGCGCTAGGTACAAAATAGAGATGGCTTTCTTCCATAGCTAGCTCTGTACTGCTAGTTACCGAAGGAGTCCGTGCCTGGCCAATGTTGGTCTGCAGCGTATCTACTTTTAACTGAAGGGCGCGGAGCTCAACCTGGATGGTGTCGATTGTAGCCTTCTGTTGTGCTTCTATGGCTGCTCACTTATCTTCTATAGCCATTGTAACTGTGTCCGTGATTTGCACGAGGTCATCGTTAGTTAGTGTGACCGTCGCATCGTATTGCGTGTGGTGGGCACGGTGTTTCTTTCGGGGCCCTGGTGTATGCTCACCTGACCGCTTCGTACCCTGGGGGGTGGTATATTTGTCATAACCTACCTGAGTCAAGGCCACGGTGTCTTTGGCGGTGGTCTGTGGTGGCTTTGTATCCTTTACCATGGATACGTCTGAGCCCTTCTGGCTGGGTTCTGTGGTCTCTTCACGGGTGGCTTTGAAGCCTATTTTCCAGGCAGGGGGCCATAGCGTGACTATCTAGGCAATTTCTTCATCTGCTACCATATACGAGAGGGTCGTCCATGTCTTATTTTTGAGGCTGCAGATCTGAATATGGTGCATGGTGTTGGCTCCCTGTGATTTACAAGAATGGAAAGAATAAACGCTGCAGGGGGCCACATCAAAACCACTTTGGAATCCTAGGACCTAGCCGTCCTGGATTCAAAGAGGGATCTCTCTATTTAAGTGTTTTCGAAGATATATCTTTATGCTTTGTTTAAGATATTAGGCTAGTTATAAAGCTCTTGAGAACTTTGTTTTGGTTTTGGTTGATTGAAAAGGTACTTGAAGGATTTAATGATTGGAAGAGATTGAGAGAGTGTTTCAGCTGGATGGATAGACTATGAGGTAGCATTAATCCATTGGGTTATGTAGTCATAAAAGGATTTAATTTTTCAACAACTATTCAAGGGTTTTCATAGTGCAAGTCATCTATATTAAACGGATCTTTTAGATTAAATTGTGATATGAAACATTAAGGTGTTGTGAAGGCAGTAAAGCTATATTTAGTCAAGAATATTCTAGCTCTACTTAAACAAGAAAAGCCTTTCAAAGTAACTGTTTGAAGTAAGCCAAAGGACAAGGAAAACCATAGACTTCCTTGGACAAACTTTTATTAAAGTTGACTTTTAAGACAACAATCCAGTAATCCTAAGACTACTTTCAGATAAAGAAAGCAAACAAGAGAACAATAAGAGTAGCCTAAGATCAAACATAAATAATCTAATTTTCTTTTGAAAAAATCTTTAGGGGACTTTCAAAGCAACTTTTAGAGACTAGCCAGAGGACAGGGCATATCATATACTTCCCTGGTTTAACTCTACTTAGCATACATTTGAAGAGATCTTTTTAAGAAAATATTTCAAGTTGTACTCAAAAGGACATGGGCTTACCAACACTTCCCTGGTTATACTCTATTGAATCATTCTTAAAACAACAAGCTAGAATAAAACTGAAAGGAAATGAAGAATCCTTCAATCAGATCTTGCAGAAGAAAACATAAAGATAAAGCTTTGCAGAGAGAAATAGGGTACCTTTGACAATAAATCCTAATCTAAATTTTATGTTCTTTATTAAATAAAATGGACAGAATGAAAAAATAAGGGGAAAACAGAAACAGAGAGGAAAAATATCACCATTAATGTAGACCAGGATCCTATGAATCAACTTTTTTTATTGATGTTCAAACTAGTTACATATTCCAGTAGTGGGTCTTTACAGCTCAAAGCTTTCTCTATCCAGCGTAGTACTCCTCAACTAGGTTAGCAACACTCTAAATCACTAATAGTAACAGCCTTCTACAACCAACCAAGAACCCTTTCTAACGAATTCCTCATGCTATAATTATAAGAAAATGAGGAGGTGAAATGAAAACTAGGTTTAATATGTTCATTTATGACTGAGTTAATGATTTTTGACCTTTGAGACCATGCAAGTCCCAAGGCAAAAATATATGGAAAGAGTTACTCTTTATAATGAATTTTGTTTAATTTCTGAGCTACTTAGTTGCAATATTTGACTTTTAGGCTTCTTAATAACTTTTGAAATAACTATTGAGTTGCTTCTTTGAAAATATCTTCTGACTGTAATAACTTTGTATGTTTTTGAGGAAAACATGTGCTTGTAGGTGGCATCTTTAGTCCTTGATGAAGTAACTGCTTCATGGATTTATCATTCAAAGCTTTCTTTAGGCTAATCTATCCTGTTTTATGCTTTAAACTCTCTTTTGGCCTTGATTATGATTTTAGGCCATATTTAATCATCTTGCTGTCTTTTTCACTTTTGCTGACTATTTCAACTTTTAATCCTTTGTCTTTAACTGTGTGCAGGGTTCTTCTTCGCACTGGAGGGTTTCTTTGATTTTGATCAATGGTCATGAATCATTGATTCAAACCTTTTGAGTCAAACCCTTATCCCTTTTCTTCGTCTATTTGGCCTCATGGATTGTCATCCTAAGCCCAATTCACCGATATTGGCTATGGGATGGCCTTTTAAACTTGGCCGCCATTAAACCTGCACCATCAAAACATGAAATTAATTAAAACCTGTGTTTTTTGGCTAAACTGTGTTTCAGAGGCTTGGTGAGGGTGTTTGGAGCAATTTCAGAGGAAGGGAGATGTGTGGGAGGGGTTCCATGGGCAGAACTAGGAAGAACATTGGATTAGTTTGAATTTTGGCATGAAATGGTGGAAGGTGGTTTCGCAGAAAACCAACGGTTTTCGCGTGGAATTTGGGCGGTAAACAGTTTTAACTCAAACGGACGTGATATCATTCAGTAGGCGACACCTGTCCAAGGGAAAACCACCCATTTTGCGTGGAAATGGGGTGTTAAACCCTTTTGGAAGAATTCACGTGATATGTGTTGTGAGCCATTGGATCTGGGGGGAGCCAGATCAATGGTGCAGGTTCATTCCGACCGGAGGAGTTGATCGGCCGTGGGGATAATAGTGGAAGGTGGGGTCGATGGGGTGACGTAGGTCCTTTTGTCGGGTAGCGAAATGTTTATTGGGTGGGGTTAGAGACTTAGGATTAGTGAGAGCCATTAGATCGACTACGATCAAAAGTTAAGATCATTTTAGGATGAGCGAGTAGAAGGGTGGTCAGGAGGATAGGTGAATGAGAGGAGGCCCGATCGCTGTTGGATTTATATGATCAACGGATGAGATTATTTGGGGAAAGCAATAGCAGAGGGTAAAAATATAAGGGAAGGGGGCTAAAGTGAAGTAGAGATGGTGGTCCTGTGGGGAGTGAAAAGAGCTGAGGCTTAAGCCAGAAGGGGCTTAAGGAATTTTTTGTTCAAAAGGGCACTCTTTAGGCCTAGAGAGGCTTTTTAAAGCCTTTTTTGTGGTTCCGATCGGGTTAAAGAGTTATTTTAAACCAAGTAAAAAGGGTTTTTCATGGTTTTAAAAGGATTTTTAGGGAAAATGAGGGATAGAAGAAGGGAAAATGGGCCTTTTTTAAAGGGAGAGATGACTTTTAGAATAGGAGTGAAAATAAGTGAAATGAGGGGAAAATTATGGACATGAAAATGGGGGGAAAGAACCTAAAATAAGTCTCTTTGAAACAACAGGGTGACTTTGGGAAGATTTTGAATGAACTTTTTAGTGAAAGATGTAGGCTTAAGATAATGAAGGCAGTGAGATTTCCAAAACTCACAGTTTTTCTCATAAAATATTACTTTTGGAAATCTAAGAAAATATTTAGCCATCCTATATAACAAATTTTACTGATGGCTAATAGTGCCTCCACTTGGGGAGGGTAGCTCCTTGGAGGTGTCAAGAACCTTAGAGAATAAATCTCTGGAAAGTAGACCAGTGCCTTGTTTCTGCATTTTGACAATCCTCTTTTGAATTGATAATTTTTCTGCTTTGAAGGTCTTTCAGCATCTAAATCATAACATGATTAGTCTTTGAACCGAAACTCCTACCTACACAACATACTTTCCTAACATTTTTTTCTTCAGTGGGTGCATTTAGACTTGCAAACCCTTGTAACATCAATTTTTCTTTCTTTTGAAAATAGGAAACTCTCTACTTCTACCCTTATATCATCCATGAGTTCAGATTAAACTGATGAACTCATCATCTCTCTACCTATTCTAGCTATCTGTCAAGATTAAACTATTTGACAGATTTTCCTTCTCTAGTCTAAAACAGGAAATTGAAACATAAACAAATCAGGATTAGACAATCTAAGTTGTTATGGGGCTATGGAATTTTGTACAAGTTGAACATAGACTTTATTTGCAGAAATTTAAGACAAAACTGTGAAGGCTTAAGATCTGAAATTGATAAGGATCCTTGTTTCTTTCTTTGGTCTAGATTTTGTTATTTTGGGAACCATTTCTCTCTTCTCCTATTCTATTCTACTGATAACCCAAGTTTACATTGTTTGGCAGATCTTCATTCACTAACCTATCGGCAATAAATTTAAACTTATTCAATCATGATTAGGCTGTATGATTGAATAACATTTCTTCTTTCAAAGTAGTGGCATTTAGACTTGCACACTTTTAGATTTTTTCTCTTTTTTTGGTATGGGGATGTACCTATTCTTTTATCTTCCCTCTTTTCCTCTTTTTCTTTTGTTTTTTTGTTTCTCATTTTCTCTTTTTTTTTTCTTTTTTAAAACAACTAAAAATTAATAAGATGCTCAAAGGCTGAGCTTTATTTGCATTCCTATCTATCTTAATCTAACATGGAGGCATACATTTTAGCTGGTGAACTCTCTTTTCCAATACATCCAATCAATCAGATGATTCCATGATTGGTCTTTGCTTAGCTCCTTGAGCATGCTGGTCAAGAAAAGGGCCACTCCCATCTCACTTGTTTTTTAACAACAGTTTTCAAAATGTTTCTTTCTATTTGCAATAGACTGCTCCTAACAAAATTTATTCCCTCTTCAAATTTCTTCAAGGAATTAGCATAGGGATCTTGAAATAATACCTAGTTATGAGTATTTGAATGATAGTTTTCAACTAGGATTACTCTTTCCTCCACTTGGTCAAGCTTAAGATTCTTTTGAGAAAGAAAATTTTCCTCATCTTCATTATTATCTAAATTGGTAGCCTCATCATATATTTTAGTGCTGGCCTCGTGTAGTCCTGGCATGTTCTAACTGAGTGGAATGAATTCTGTGAAAAGGCCACCATGTTGTTGAGTAGGAGTATTTTTTATTACCTCAACCTTTTCAGGAGAAGAATTATCATTTTCAACTTGCTCAATAAGTTCCTCGTTCTGCTCAACCTCAACACTACAACTGATAGATTGCTGATTTCCAACTATATAGAAGCTATTTCTGATGGACTACATTTTCTGATTGCTACTTTCAGGCTGATGATAGTGAAATTCATCACACCAATCAACTGTTGATTTCTCTGCATGATTAGTTTCTGCTTGGAGGACATCATCATCATCAGATTGATCAAAATTTGGAGAATCATCAACATAAATAATCTCACCAATCAAACATATTGGATTATCAGTTTTTTTTCTTTAGATGGATCTACAAGTTTACTTTCTGATTTATGGAAACTAAGGTTAGCAAGGGAATGAATAGAAGGGTTTGGCTCACATGAATTTATAGAGATTGGTTGTTTTCTTAGTATTTGATTTATTTATTCTTCAATCAACAGAGGAGGTATTTTCCTCTTTCTTTGGACATAAGTACAACAAACCTCTTTCTCTTGTGAAGGCCGATTTCGAGGCTGGATGTTTTCTTGAGCCTCACCTAGAAGTGATAATGAATCATCACTTTTTCTTGTAGGGAGACCTTGAGGAATTTCTTCTATTTCTTGATTTATTTCACTCTCAAACAACTCTTCTTGATTTTTATGATAGTCATTTTGAGTATGAGGTTTATGAGTTTCTTCTAATAGATTCTCAGGATGCCATTCTCCTCTTATAAACTAAAATGAGATATAACATAAAGGCAGAGACTCTAGATGTATTGACTCTCCTCCTATTTCAGATTTTGTGAGTTCAAGATGGCTGATCATTTCCTCAAAGAACTGCTCACCTTTTGTATTTCCATCTTGTTTGTAATGTTCTCTTATTAGTGAAGCACAAGGTGTAGGTAGGTAGCTAGTACCTTCTTGACAATTTTCTTCATTCTTCTCTTCGCAATCTTGCTTATCATGCATATTTTTCTTCTTGCTTTTGTCTTGTGGTGGTTGAGTTTTTTTTTTACTAGGAAAAGGTATAGGTTGTTCTGGATAATCAGCATTGGTCTCAACACTGTACCTTTCCTGCCTCCTATCAAGTATATACATCATTTTGTTAATTATATCCAATAATATGTCTAGTTTTGCTTCTCTATCTATACTTGGGTCCATCTTTGTTCAGTCAAACCGGGTCACTGTATCTTTTCAACCAGTTGAGAGTCTTCTACCGAGTCGTTAAATTTATCTGAAAATGGAAGGTACTTGAAAAGGGTGCAAGGTATCCATTTTCATTTATGTAAATGAGTGCAAAAATACTCTAAGTTTAAATCTGAAAATGTGAGAACTTCATATTTCTAATACAAAGATAGACTGTAGGGGAATTTACCGGATATTTCACCTTTCAAAGAAAGGATGAATCCAGAGGCTACCTGGCCCTCTTACAGACTCTGCCTAAAGAAATAATAGAAGTAAACACTCAGATTTGATTAAAATGATCTTGCTTTAAACTTGACGTTATGCGGAAATTTAGCTTGCAAATGGTGTATGTCTTTTCACTGTTTATGTATCTTAAGTGTAATTGTTTTTGCTGAAAATTAACATGGGTATCAGCAACAATATTCAGCAATATAATATCAAAACACAACAACAATATAATATAGGAGTTCACCCCAACTCTTGGGCTACATCTCCTGGATCAAGCCTCCCAAAATGGGCTTGTCCTCTTGTATTAAAAGCTCTCAAATGCAATACAAGATTATAAGTGTCTCAATAGAAAAATCTGAATATATAAACTGATTTAGAAGGCAGTAAAAAGCTAAGAATGCCTTTTCAAATTCACTAAATAGTGAAATATTACCATAAATAGTGATTTCTTCATCAATGTCCTGTTGGTGCTTTGAACTTCTCTGCAACTTTTCGGGCTGTAGAAGTCCTCAAATTCCTCTGAAACCTCTTCCAATGTCTTTCGAAGGTCGAAATTATCTGAAATAGAGCTTTGATTCACCTCCAAATGATAACCACAGCTCCAAATAGCTCCAAACCCAAAATGGCCCTAGTGGCCCTGAAAACTCTCCTAAAGGTTTTCAGCCTCTGAAAAACTTCAAACAGAGCTAAGACCTATTCCAATGGATCTTTAATGTAGGAAATAGTCGAAAATGACTTTTTTTTCACCAAAAAAGGTTACCCACAACTCAACCAAACTCAAAACCCAAAATGGCCCTAGTGGCTCAAAAAGATTCTCCGAAGCTAAACTGGTTGAAACTGAGATCCAATGGCTCTGAAACCTATGCCATTGAGTCCCAAAGGCTGAGAAAATATGAAATCAAAAAAAATTTCGTTCCAAAAGGTTGAGAAATGAGAAATTTATGACCAAAACAACTTTGCCCCAATTTCCTCCACTAAATGTGGGGCAACTGCCAGTTAACTCCACTAAAAGTGGAAGTCCACCTAAATTTGGGAGTGCCTCCAGAATCTCTGCCATATTAAACTCCACTTAATTGAAGCTTAACTAAATATTAAACTTGAGATTAGGCTCCTTAAGCGCTCTTAATCATTAAGCTCCCACACTAGTCATATGATGAGGTTCCATGGGAGGAGGGCTGGCCCCTCCGTGCTCCACCGGACCCACTCCACTAAAAGTGCAATAACTTTTTCACATGGTGTCCATTTTTCAAACCATTTGCGGCATTGGGATCGTATCGCCGAGGCCTATCCCGTTGCTTAGGAACCAAATCAATTTGAGGACTTTCATTTTTGAGCTTTTTCCCAAGCTCAGATTTGAGCTCCTGATCACACCTCCCAAATGAGAGGCTTTTGGTCCCAAAAATCTTACTGAAATGAAGAACTGAACTGTAGTACAGAAAATGAGAGAATAACAACATCCTCTTCTCTTCAGCCTTCAAAAATTTTCCTGAATTGCCAACTGTTCACATGGCAAATTTTGCTGAATGAGCCATGTACTTGTGCCAAATCCCGACCAATTTTTCTCGCCATACCAATCTGCCAGAATGAAACCAGCAATGAAACTTGCTGAAATTTGTGCCCTGTTTGCTTGCATGCCTTTCCAACTCATGGAATCTTACACTACTTTGCACTGACACTTTGTTCTTTGCACCAAACGACACCAAAAGCATCTTGTGCAACATACGACATCAACAACAAGTTGACAATGAAATGTGCTATATAATTGACACACAAAATCTATAAAAAGTGTCCACACAACTGACACTGTCGATAAACATTTATGACACAATCAACACAAGTCGATAAACAACAAGATACATCTTGACAAACACATGTGTATGTATCATGTACAATGAACTATATACAGTTCGCTAATTACACATACAACCTCTATGTACATGTGAAACTTCAACTCTTCTTTTTCAAATACCAACAAGTACATCATCCCAAAAACATGTGGGTGATCAAGAGCTGAACCAAAAGACATTGTTGCAACATAAGTGAGTATCATACTCATCTTTTACACCTCCATGGCGAAATTTTGCAACAACAAAGAAATTCCTTCAACTGAAACTTCTTATACATGCAATCTTGCATCAACTTTTCAACTGAAATACATGCATACCAATCTGAAATTTGCATGTACAAAATGAGTAATGACTTACTGCAATAAGAAGTCCATCCACTTCTCACCAAGCCACTTCCATGGCGACTTTTGCTGCTGCAAATTTTCCTCATGTGAAACTTCCCTTTCCACATCAATAATGGAATCCATGATTCCACCTTCACCAATATTTTTGTCCTCTTGCTGCATGTGCGTGGGACGACGAGTTGGATGCAAAGTCCAACAATGAGAGACAACATGTCCCTTCTTTTGGCAAAAAGTGCAAATCATATGCACATTCTTTGAAGGTAGTCTTTGCTTCATCTGCTTCTTGCGTGCCTTCTTTCTCATCCAGCATCTCGAAACATGATGGTTAAATCGACCACAAAATGTACAAGAAATCCTCTTATGCTACTTTGCATGCTTGCCATAAGCTGCATGTCTACCATCTTCTTGCTGCAACAAAGGCTTCAAACAATGGTAAGGAAGATTGCCATCATGACATTGATGTAATTGAGAACTTGGGAGAAATGTTCTCTTAAAATTTGCATCACATTCTTGATTGCATGTGCTCAAAGCTTCGCCATTAAGCAGCTCATAGCCAAGACCAATATTCTTGGGACGCTCCACAACACAAATAGGCTCAACAATGCCTTGTGCATGCTTTCCCAAACCTTTGCCTTCTTGATAGCCCATTTTCAACATCAATTTGGACCCAATACCTCTTGTATGCCTTTCAAAAGAACCAACACACTTTTCAATAGAGGAAACTGAAGACAAATCAGAATGATTTACCTCATGATTTACATCTTGAAGATGAGGTATTTTCTTGGACAAAGCATCTTGAGCTTGAAGAAGCTGCAACTCCATATCATGCAATCTTTGAAGAATGGCTTCTTTCTCTTCCTGCATAGCTAGCAATTGTGCACGAAGTTGAACACTTTCCCTTTGATCCTCAAGGAGAATCTGCACCATGTCCTTCACCTTAAAGAACTCATTCTTCATGTCATCATTGAAGAATCTCATGAAGGAGGAAACTTCACTTGTAGAAGAAGTTGACATTATGTAAATGTTCGAACAACCAAAATAACTTCCAAAGAAAATTCCTCAAAGCTTTCAATAAAACGACAAGCTTTTAGCCAAATGTCAGAAAATACCCCTTCTCATTCAAGCAACCATTTTGCAACCAATAAAACAGTAAATCTCTTGCACTGTTTTAAAAACCTTTTCACAACAACAAATGCTCAACTCGAGCTTTGATACCATCTGATCTGAAAATGGAAGGTACTTGAAAAGGGTGCAAGGTATCCATTTTCAATTATGTAAATGAGTGCAAACATATTCTAAGTTTAAATCTGAAAATGTGAGAACTTCATATTTCTAATACAGAGATTGATTGTAGGGGCATTTACCGGATATTTCACCTTTCAAAGAAAGGATGAATCCAGAGGCTACCTGGCCCTCTTACAGACTCTGCCTAAAGAAAATATAGAAGTAATCACTCAGATTTAATTAAAATAATCTTGCTTTAAACTTGATGTTATGCGGAAATTTAGCTTGCAAATGGTGTATGTCTTTTCACTATTTATGTATCTTAAGTGTAATTGTTTTTGTTGAAACTTAACATGGGAATCAGCAACAATATTCAGCAATATAATGTCAAAACACAACAGCAATATGATATAGGAGTTCACCCCAACTCTTGGGCTACATCTCCTGGATCAAGCCTCCCAAAATGGGCTTGTCCTCTTGTATTAAAAGCTCTCAAATGCAATACAAGATTATAAGTGTCTCAATAGACAAATCTGAATATATAAACTGATTCAGAAGGTAGGAAAAAGCTAAGAATATTTTTTCAAATTCACTAAACAGTGAAAGATTACCATAAATAGTGATTTCTTCATCAATGTCCTATTGGTGCTTTGAACTTCTCTGCAACTTTTCAGGGTGTAGAAGTCCTCAAATTCCTCTAAAACCTCTTCCAATGGCTTCATAAGGTCTAAATTATCTAAAATAGAGCTTTGTTTCACCTCCAAATGATAACCATAACTCCAAATAGCTATAAACCCAAAATGGCCCTCGTGGCCCTGAAAACTCTCCTAAAGGTTTTTGGCCTCTGAAAATATTCAAACAGAGCTAAGAACTATTCCAATGGCTCTGGAATGTGGGAAATAGTCAAAAATGACTTTTGATTCACCAAAAAAGGTTACCCACAGCTCAACCAAACTCAAAACCCAAAATGGCCCTAGTGGCTCAAAAATCTTCTCCGAAGCTACACTCACTGAAAATGAGCTCCAATGGCTCTGAAACCTGTGCCATTGAGTCCAAAAGGCTGAGAACATACGAAATCAAAAACAATTTCATTCCAAAAGGTTGAGTAATGAGAAATTTATGACCAAAACAACTTTGCCCCAATTTCCTCCACTAAATGTGGGGCAACTGCCAGTTAACTCCACTAAAAGTGGAAGTCCACCTAAATTTGGGAGCGCCTCCAGAATATCCGCTATATTAAAATCCACTTAACTGAAGCTTAATTAAATATTAAACTTGATATTAGGCTCCTTAAGCGCTCTTAATCATTAAGCTCCCACACTGGTCATATGATGCGGTTCTACGAGAGGAGGACTGGCCCCTCCGTGCTCCGCCAGACCCACTCCACTAAAAGTGCAATAACTTTTTCATACGGTGTCTATTTTTTAAACTGTTTGTGGCATTCGAATTTTATCGCCAAGGCCTATCCCTTCGCTTAGGAACCAAATCAATTTGAGCACTTTCATTTTTGAGTTTTTTCCCAAGCTCAGATTTGAGCTCCTCATCATTCAAGCAGCCATAAAACACAAAATTTTGGAGTTTTTTTTCCAAAGATAATCTTGAGGTAAATTGGGTAAGGAAAATAGTCTTCAATCCTTTCCAAGACTCAGCTAACAAAAACTATCCTTCCAACTCAACCAAACTCGAAACCCAAAATGGCCCTAGTGGCTCAAAAAGATTCTCCGAAGCTAAACTCGCTGAAAATGAGCTCCAATGGCTCTGAAACCTATGCCATTGAGTCCAAAAGTCTGAGAACATACGAAATCAAAAACAATTTGGTTCCAAAAGGTTTAGTAATGAGAAATTTATGACCAAAACAACTTTGCCCCAATTTCCTCCACTAAATGTGGGGCAACTGCCAGTTAACTCCACTAAAAGTGGAAGTCCACCTAAATTTGGGAGCGCCTCCAGAATCTCCGCCATATTAAACTCCACTTAACTGAAGCTTAATTAAATATTAAACTTGAGATTATGCTCCTTAAGTTCTCTTAATCATTAAGCTCCCACACTGGTCATATGATGAGGCTCCATGGGAGGAGGGCTGGCCCCTCCATGCTCCACCAGACCCACTCCACTAAAAGTGCAATAAAGTTTTCATACGGTGTCCGTTTTTCGAACCGTTTGCGGCGTTGGGATTTTATTTCCGAGGCCTATTCCATCGCTTAGGAACCAAATCAATTTGAGTACTTTCATCTTTGAGCTTTTTCCCAAGCTCAGATTTTAGCTCCTGATCAATAGTATATTTCATAAAGTGAATTGTGTATTTGATTCAAGAAATAACCTCAAGAAACATTCCATTCATCTTCATACACATTGTAGATAGTTGTAGATCACAGGAAATCATTGTGTCAACCTGAAACATAAAGGAGTCCATCAGGCGTTACTGACAAGGAACCAAATATTCAAATCTTCGACATGTCTACGTCACAACTCCTCCTTCCAGACGAAAAAATGATGGCTAGTGCCTCCCATATTTGGAGATCGGACACCCATAAAATCCATCTTTCGATTGAAAGAAGCGTGGAATCCCATTGTGAGGGCTAGGGAAATGGGGAAGGGAAGGAAGCATTTCACAGGTGTGTTGGAAATACTTCCAACCACCACCATGAATAAAGAGTAGCAGCAACCCACAACTGAATTGAATTTCTATCCAGGAAGAACAACGAGCGGGTTTTCAAATCTAAGGCATTTTCACACAATCCACAGAAAATCCAAAATAGAGTACCCGAGGCCTTTCTCTGCATTTAATTTCTATTTCCCACCATTGAATTATCATTTTCCCGCATATGGCAACACGCAAATTTTAATTTGTAACTCTTAAGCCTTCCATCAAAGTTATGTTTTCGTCGATGTAATATCGGCAGGACCCACCTTACATCTACCTCATTAACCAAATCGTGAAAACCTTTGCATTTCCACTTATCCCTTTTATTTTCACATTTCACACTTACCATGGTTTACCACATTTCCACCCGCACTTCAAAACATTTAGAATTTACCTTTAAGTGCTTTGTGAAAAATTATTTCCCCACCAATGCGATCTAGTGGGACCCATTGTAATTTACCACATCGTCACTCGCACTTCACCACATTTAAGAATTACCTTTTAAGCTGCCCAAAAGTTATGTTATTTAGGCTACAATGCAATCGCAAATGGCATGTGGCATGCTTAGGAGGATAACGCACAGAAAGCGCCTGCAACATCAGGATGGTAGCACCTGCAAAGTAAACAACTTAAGTTACGATGTGATATGTTCCATGTCACTGCAATCGCAAAAATATAAGTTTTCCCATATTGCACATATGTTAAATGTTATAATCGCTAGTATGTGATTTGCGATGGAGGCTCGGTGTTTTCAGAGCTGAAACCCATAATATTTCAGGTGTGGTTTATTGTGTTTTGAATGTTGTTTTCATGTAGAAACATCAAAATAGGTAGAAGGACGTTTTAGTTGATAACAATCCCATTTTGCATTGAATTTCATTGAATTACAAGCTCCGGCCAATTTTGAATAAGATAATGTAATTTCATTTTTCTTTAAAGTGAGATGAATCGAATATAGAGAAGAGTTGAATAAATTTGAAAAGAATTCCTCTCGTGTGTTTCACACTCTCCCTGTCTGTGTATGGATTTTAATTTCTACATTGCATCATTTGTGTTGTCGAGGGAAACACATCACTCTACCTTTATTCATAATTTAAAACATGGTATCATAGCAGGTCTAGGCTCTCATTGAAATAACGAGTCTTTACAAAAGAAGCTGAAAGATTGTTTTGAGAAAATGATTCTCCAGCAGTGAGAAGGATTTCTTCTACACAGTCAAGATGGTAACAAAAGGCACAAGCCTGAATAATCCCCAACTACCACAGTTCAATGGGAAGAATTATGATTATTTGGCTATTACAATGAAGGCCATGCTCTCCTTACAAGATATTTAGGAGCTAGTGGAAAATGGTTTCCAAGAATAAGAAGATGTAGCAGCATATAATGATTTGACACAAGCACAAAGAGATTTGTTGAGAGAAAATAAGAAGAAGGACTCGAAAGCCCTCTTCGTGCATCCATTCATTTCAATCTCTTCAACATGCAACATGTAATCACTGTTATTTAACGTTAAATCTAAAAAGAAATGGTAGACTAAATAAACGGGACATACTCCATATGAGATTTTTCTGGTTTCTAAATGGCAGTCCACATTCCACTAGTTTCCACTTGGGATATTGCTGCACTATTCGTAGGCGGAGGCTCAAACAAATAGAAAACCTGACAATTGCCCTCACTATAACCAAAAATGAAAATCTTGTCACGCCACGCTACAAAACATGAAATTTTTGTAAGGGTGTCTGGAAGAGAACCTACTGCCCTCGAATTGTTTTCAATGGAGTCATATTCCATCACTCCTCGCTGCTTCTAAAAGGAATACAAGTGCCCAGAAGAAGTAGCAGCCACACAAGACTGTGGGCCTTTCCCTTCCTCAACAGTCCACATATTCTCCAGCGTTGTCCATGCCCCTCTTTCTGGATCATTAAATTTCGCACTTCGCTTGAATCGATCACTGGACACACCATTATAACCACTAATCATGAAAAATTTTCCCTCTATGAATGCACTGTAACATTCATCCTGTTCTTCGCGCATGTAAGGAAGAATCTTCTATTCATTTTCAAACACATTGTAAATAGATGCAGATCACAGGAAATCTTCGTAGTCATCGTGGCCACCTGCAACATAAAGGAGTCCCTCAAGTGATATCGAGAAAACACCAGAGATTTGAATCTCCGGCATGTCTATACTATGGCTCCACTGTCTATATGAGAATTCATAGATGAAAATGGTGTTGATTGCCTCTGCTAGGTGGAGGTCTAACGGATTCCATCCGCCCATCAACCAACTTTCCATTAACAAAAATGCAGGCACAGAAGAGTGGAACCCCATTGTGACTACCAGGGAAATGAGGAAGGGGAGGAAGTGTTTCCCTGGTTCCTCACATAACATATTTCAACAAAAATGGATTACTTGACTCCCTCTCAAAGGTAATGGTCCCAATGCCAGTCGCAATATATCGACCATTGTCGCCCATCTCTATATGCATTTGAACGTCCTTCTCCTCCAAGTCACTAAACAACTCCTTGTCTCCCGTCATATGGAAATACACACTACTATCAAGGTACCACACTAATCCCATAGCGCTTGAAACCAAGCATGCGATCAAATAGAAATCAAGTTCAAATTGCGAGGTTAAGGCCTCACCCGCTGCATCTCTAGCAGCCTTCTTGTTCTTCTTCTTTTGTGACAAGTTATTGGTGAAATGCCCATGCTCGTGACAGTGAAAACACTTCACCTTAGAAAAATCTTGTTGCTTGCCTTTAGCCTCAAATTTTGAAGGGAATTTCCTCCCTTTCCCTTTCCTTTCTTTGGCAGCCAAAGCACAATTCTCTTCATCTTCATTCTTCTATGAAGAGCCATCCCTAGTACTTCACCTTATCTCCTCCTACACAAGATCTGACCAAAGTCGCTCCCAACCCGTCAGTTTCTCCCATCCATTGACATAGTACTCGTAGCTATACCAACTTTTCGGAAGCCTAAGGAGAGCCAAGCTCACCAATTCATCATCATCAACAATAATCCCCACACTTCCCAGTTCATCCCTACAGTGGACAAACTTCATGAGATATTTTGGAATACTGTCGCCCTTCTCCATTTTTATTTTTCTGAGCTTATCTTTCAGTGACAACTTCGTCTGGTCACTGTTGCTTTGGAACAAATCTGTCAAAGCCTTCCATATTGAAAATGGAGTACCTTTCCCGTGAAGGCTAGACACAAGATGGTCCTTCACACCTTCCAAAAAAATTCTTCTTGTCTTTGCTACCTTCTTTTGCCATGAGTCAAGTAATGCATCATTGCTAGAACCTGACTTAGGAACATCATTATCGATGAACTCCTTCAATCCATTATATTCTAGCACCACCTCCATCCTATCCTTCCAATCTATGTAATTTGAGCTGCCCTCAAGGGCATACTCCAATCGCAACCCATTGAAAGACATTTCAATGTATACTCAACTATCGCACCAAGAAATTTATGGAGAAAATTTGAATTGTCCACCAACACAAACTCAACAATTCTTCACAATTGCAATCTTCAAGAACTAACACTGCTCTGATACCATGTAGAAATTATATAAAATATGGATGTATATATCCAGGTTCTCCTAATCTAACAATAGTTATCTTGTGTATAAGAAATATTCGGTGAAAATCACATGTAAGAAATTTTTGTCCATGTGTTTCGAACAAGCCAATGTGGTTCATCATCTTGTCCTCATGATGAACCACACTGGCTGGTTCGAAACGCGTCGACAAAAAATTCTTACATGTGATTTTCATCAAAAATTTCTTATACACATTTTATGGAACACAGAAGCCAAATTCCTAATATTTATCTTATTGCTAAATATAGATTCCTTCCACTGTTAATATTTCGTGGAAATTTAAAAAACTCAATTGCAAACACATGAAGCAATAAAAACAATCGCACATAACACGGTTTCATAACGGGAAAACCTGAAGCTAAAAACCCCAACTATCATATATTATGTATCATGGAGATCATGTAACAATCTCATAGAAAGCTTAGTACATCAAGCTCTCAGTACAATACAATCGTCACACACTAACATGAAGAAATCTGCAAATTCATGCATTGATTTATTTCCACCTAATAGCGTGCATCCACTGCACAATCCCTACTGAAGAAGACCCATGAATGAATTCGAATTGGCCTTGCCTTGACTGTGCAATCCTCATTGGAAACTCCAATGTGTGTGTGACACAATCAATGCATCACTATATTCACAACAGATAGTCCATCTCACCCTTTCACCTACCTCTCCACTAGGTCTCCACTAGAACTGAAATTTACTGTATTTAACTATTGTTTCTATTCAGTTGTTAGTGAGTTATTAGTTGTGAATTAATTAACTAATTAATTCAGTTAACTCTCAGTAGTTTATCTTTCTGTTAGATTGGAACTAGCTCAACTGAGTTTAACTCACTTAACTGAGTTAAACTAAATAAAAACTCCATAAACTACTCTTCCAACTCTGTCATAACTTTTCCACTTCAGTTCTAACTAAGTCCTCGTGCATAAGCCACCAATAAACCCTAGGAATTGCGTAATTCCTTCAACCTACTGATTTTCCAAATATATTCAGTGAATAACGTGTTCCAATAGAATAAGTTGATATTATGAGTCTGATTATTATTAAGGGCTAATAATAATCGACACATCTATTTTTAGATCGACGATCTATAACTAGACTTGACCAACATTCTAAAAACATAATTTCATCTATTTTTGCAACTTGACCAACCATCCACAAATAGCATCCTGCAACTTCTGAAATATGATCACCATGTCTAAAAATAGACATAGTCTAAAAATAGACTTACACCTAAAAATAGCCTGCACGCCCCCTTAGTGAAGGTGACTGATTTTCACTAAGCTTCATCATCTTGTTGAATCTCAGCAAATGTCTTGTAAGTTAAATAGGATTAGGTCTCTTAGCTATTGATCGAATCTAGCCCAGGTGGAATATTTTGTAATTAATGAAAGATGGAGATCTCTCTATATATGTGTAGCTTTTTTACTTCGAAAGGGTTGATCGATAATGTGAGAAGACCACTCTTTCATAAAATTGTATTCAGTTAATATACATTTGCAAAATTCTCTATTTTTTGTACCTCAGATTTAGTTTTGGCTTATATGTTATATGTTCATGGTTTTATGTTATTATCAGTTTTCATAGCTTATTGATTACTTGGAATTCATGTCATATTGCTCCAATTTCCTTCAATTTGCTGTGTTTAACTATAAATGTTCACTTCATACCAGTTTAAAGCAAAAAATGGCTCATCTTCCATGAAGCAGTGTTTTTTGTAACCAAATTTTCTCTTAAATGACTCCGTGCCCAATGGTGGCAGTCATCACACTCTCTTTCACCCTCGAAAATCACACAAAAATTGTTACACAGTAATTTGTCACCGTCCCTACCATTCCCCGTCCCGCACAATGGAGGACCCATTATGTGACCTGTGAACACTATCATGCCTTGAAAACATCATCAATGCATCCCTCTGAAAATACGTTTCATTTTCCTCACTTCCTGCAAACCATGAAAATGCTTTTTGCATTGGCGGTAGATGGGGCTCAGTTGCTCGCGTCAATCGGGGAAATCTCAGAAGAGGTTTCATCACATTACTGCGTCATTATAGAGCAAAGAATCGTGCTTTCACCCATTTTTAGGGACCTGTTTTTAAATACATGGATGGCAAGTTGAGTTCAACAACTCAACCACTGCCTATCTTGGAGTTGGGAGGTTTGGTCGCGGGAGTTCTCTGGAAGGGAAGTGGTTTTGCCACCTTCTATGGAACCTTCCTTGCTGATAGGGCCAATCCCATAATAATAGGGATCCCAACTCCCTCCTTCCCCATCTATAAAAGCTTGCTCAGATCCATGGCAAGCTAGTCTTGAAGTGCTGAAGCTTTGCATCTCCTATTCCCAAGCGCCTTTGTGCTGTAAAGAATCCCTTCTTTCCCTTAAGGCCCATTCAAGCGAGGAGACCATTGTTACGAGACTCTGGAGAGGTTTCCCTTTCCTTGGCGAGCTTTGCGAGACGTGGACAACCGGAGACCCGTCCGAAGGAAGCTGCGACGTCAGAACTTGGTTGTAACTTCTATTCGTTTATCACTTTAATAGATGACTATGATTATGGTTCCACTCCGTTTTCTATCATGTTAATGCGAGTAATATCTTTTCTGACCGATGTTTAGTTACGTATGCTGGTTCCTATGCATGTATCTGTTCGTTTCTTCTGTGTGCAGGTGTTCATACACGGAGATCGTGGAAGGATTGTGATCTGCCAGGGCTGAAGGACGGGGACACTTCTTCTTCAGATCATAGCGTTGGAATCCAGGTAGGCTTCTATCCCAAGTCTTTCATTCGTAATTAGGAGCTTGCGTCATAGCATTGTTTGTTTGTTGCTAGACCCCTGCTGGGCTAGTAGGGATCGCCTCTGTCCGCAGAGGGGATTTACCTCCTCAACAAATTGGCGACTCCGCTGGGGAGCGTCCGGTTTTCATTGTCTCGTTTATGTTGTTTCGCTTTGATTGTTTTTCCTTGCTTGATGAACCTTCTGGGTTGGATTCTTTCATTTTTTTAGCTTCTTGGTTTGCTTAGCTTGCATTGGTCTGCTTCTGGAGTAGCTTGCTTTTAATTTTTGACTGAAGAACTCGACTGGCGCGGTTTTTAACCCGAAAGTCGCGCCAATTGGCGCACGTTTCCTTTGTCTAGCCCGCGCCAATTGGCTTCTGGCGCCAGTTTCACGCTCACAGTCGCGCCACCCCTGTGAGTTTTTTGAGTTTCTTCATTTTTGAGCTCTCTGGATTTGATCAGTGTTTTTCTTCTTGATTTTCCGACTGCCTGAGTGTGTTGGAGTCTTGTTTGGCTGGGAATTCACCTCTGTCCTTTGGTTGTTTGCTTCTATCTACCGATTTCACGTTTTGAGCCCTAGGGCATCTAGTGGCTTAGTGTATCGAGCCCTCCTTGGGAGTTTAGGTGTCTTGATTGTCCTGTCAACTTGTTGATTGGTTCTCCGCACTCTCTTAACAGTCTTTGATTGTTTTGATGCGTCTTTTGAGTGATTGTTTGTTCCTTCATTCGGAATTCGTTTGCCCTTGCTTTGGACCTAGATCACACGGTCCGTCGGAAGCTTTTGAGTCTTTCTTCGATTTGAGAGACTTTGGGTCGATTTAGGGATCTGATTGATTGCATTGTTGAGTGAATTTTGTTTGTTTCGCTCTCTTGGATATCATTTCTCAAATTGTTCCTTTTGTTTTCAGTGCACATTAGCCATTAAACATTGAAAATTTAAAAAAAAAAATCTCTCTTGCTGTTGTTAATTAGTGCAAATTGTGATCTTTTTCCATATCGCTAGTGATTAGTGTTTGAATGAAAAGTGTGCAATTGCATTAGTTGCATTAGAGACATTGTTGTTTGTATTCCATTCATTTCGTTTGTATAAAAGCTCTCAACTCTTATTTAACTAGTTTTTCATCGAACGAAATGTTGCACTGTGGCATATAGCTTGCATTTAGGAGTCTTTCGAGACACTACATACGATAGGGCCTGGAAATTGAAACTTAATTGAAGATCAATTGTAAAATTTATTCAATTAACCTAAGGCAACATTGGAACTTAACGAAACATATTTAGAAGGTCTAGGCTAGAGACGTGTTCCGGCGTCGTTAAACCTAGCAGCTGTCGTTCGCCTGTTGGCTTTAGACAGCACTAGTACGGACTTGCGCTCCCCGTACCGTCGCGTATATAAAGGGAGACCCCCATAGGTTTTCAATCCTTTATCCACAGGAAGCCGAGTCTGCCACCCTATACCCGTGATACACCGAACACAGCATTCGGGGAGACTACCTGCACGTACGGAAAGTCCTTGGTCGATTTCTGTTTCATTTTTGAAACCAAGGTGTATATTGCAGTTCACGGATATTTGGTACACCCTTTTTGCCTAGTTTTTCCTGAGTAGTCATTTGGTCTTTTCTGACTCCCTAAACTTGAAAAGACCGTCAAGCGCTTGTCCTTTCACGCTTGTGTCAACTCTGAAAGAGATAGAGTCATCTTTTTATCGTTTCTCGACTCTTGAAACATGAAACGGTAGAACTTCTTAATTTCCAATGTGGTAAAATTAATCGCCCACGATTTCACACCTGTTTAGACGTTGCTTGTTGACCGTTTGAGCGTGTGTCTTAACTCGTTTTCAGCCCGTGTGTGTGTTTGCTCTCTTCTTCTAGTATCTTGCCACGGTGGCGGAACCTTCGGTTTCGTCTACTAGTAGTCCTTACACGGATGATTCTTCAGAGGCTTCTCAGCCTTCTGTTGAACCACAGCAGCCTGTTGTTTCTGAGTTCCCTGACGGGGGACCGGTCCTCGCCGAGCAACCCTTTGGAGAACCAGTTGAGTTCAACTGGCCCTTTTCGGACCCTGTGTCTGAATTGAGATTAGGAGCTGATTTCCTTTCTCTTACATCGGGTTCACCGTTTGTTGCTGCTGTTTTTCCTCCTAGTCCTCGCCGTCTTTTGCGTGATTTAACGGCAGGATCAACCATGAGTGATTCTGGTGAGGAAAGTCCGGGGTCTGATGACTATCAGCGCATCCCTCGTAGATTGTTTGAGGGAGACGGTTCCGAGCTGGCTACCACATCGTCAGCCAGTCCTTCTTTGCCACAGGGATACAGATCTCTGGGTCAGATCATTTCAGCCACTGCCTCTATGGGGATATCATCTCTCGAAGGCCGAGACCAACCTGCCACTACACCCGGTGTTCCTCTTCTCGACGCCCGTCACTTGCTCCCGTGCGGCCCACTCACAGGGTGGTCGCCTCTTCATTGCTGTCTCAAAGATCTGCTACTAGATCTGGCCCAACTCTCGAAGACATTTACCTAGCACGTTATACCGAGAATATCTCTCCGAGAGACTGTTGTTTACAAGCACTTAACGCGAGCCGGATAAACTCTTCCCCAGGATCCTTATCGATCCTTCTTTTCGCACTATGCACAGGACGGCACTCCCGTGTATGGTTTTCCGGGTCAGCTTGACGAGCATGGGGACATTTTGCGCCTTCCTGCTCCCGAGGCTTATCTTTATGTTCAAGGTTTACCGTACAACCAGGCTTACAACCCGCAGGGACAGCCTTTCCAAGGCCAACCTGCAGGCCAACCTGGCTATCAGTACGACCCACAGGGACAGCCCATTCAAGGCTACTCTGCAGGCCAGCAAGGGCCATTGTACAATCCGCAAGGACCATATTACAACCCTGCTGGTCAACCTGCTCAGCCTCAGCCGGGGTATCAACCGGGACAGGCCTATGGTCCTGGGGGGCAAATCCAGCCGTCTTTACCGATGCAACCGCAGTATCCTGTTGTATCTAACGTTGCATATCAGCCAGGACCACTCTATGGTTCTCGCTGCCAACCGGGCTTCGTAGCACTGGTCTGCTCGCCCACCAGCCCAAAGCTCCACATCCCAGCCTTGTCCTCCTCCGTGCCGCCCAACCCATCTGGCACAACCTGGGGCCCACTTACAACCAGGTCACCAAGGCAATCCAAGACCGCCTCAAGTCACCCGGCTAAAGCCTCTGCTCACTCAAAGCCTGCCCCCTCACTCGGCCAACCTCGTTCATTCAGTAGCTCCTCATCTGGGCCACTGCCCAACAAAATTGCTCATTCAATGTCATAGCCCAACCAATACCGCGCCCCCACGTACTGTGCTCCGCAGGGTTCCACTTATCAGCAGTCTACTCATCCTCAGAGTGGTTATTATCCTCATGGTCAGTCTCAACCGAACTATAACCACTCTGGAGGCTCTCAGTATCAACCTCCTCCACCCGGTTCTAACTATGCTCAGCAGCCAAATCCAAACGCTGCTTATACGGGGCAAACACCTAATCAGGGCCCGAACCCTGGTTATCAAGCCCCACACAATGGTTACCAGCAACCAAATCAGTCTGGTTATACGAACCATGCCCCCTACGGTCAGAATCCTATGGGACAGAACCCGTGGGGGCAGGGATATTCACAACCATCGTGGAACGCAGGTACCGGACCTTATCCTGGGACTGGCATGGTAGTTAACCCTCCATTGCCATTCCTGGCTACCTTGGATCTACCGGACGTTTCGAAGTTGACCAATGATCCGATTGCTCATAATCCATATTGGCCCCCGGTTCCAACCAAGATACCAGGTGACTGTCCCAAGTTTGAGGGCAAAGCTGGAGAAGACCCCCAGGCGCATGTGATGACATATCACCTCTGGTGTTCGTCTAACTCTTGGACCGACGATTCGATTCGTCTACGTCTTTTCCAGCGTACTTTAACAGGAGCTGCTGCTAAGTGGTACATAGAGCTATCCCATGGTATTTTTCAGGATTTCAACTCGTTAGCTATGGCTTTCCTCACGCATTTCCAGTTACCAGTCCGGTATGAGACCGGGACGCACCTCCTGTCTTCCCTGAAGCAGGACTCGGCCACTCACATCTCGGATCACATCCATGAGTGGCGGCGCCGTCGTCGACTGATCAAGTTTCACATACCCGATCAGATTTTGACTCACTGGTTCACCACCTCCTTTGTCAATAAAATCGCTCAGGATATCGCGATGGGAGCGTGTGTGACGGAGGAACAAGCTATCGCGCGTGCCCAGTACGTGGATCTTGTTTATTCGCAATCTGGCACGCTTTATGACATCCTGCCTGATGCTCCACGGCCCGGAGCCACGAAGGCCCCGCCTACCCCTACGGTGGATGGTGTCATTGGTTCCGTTTCTCAAAATTCGAAGAAGTCTTCGAATGGGAAGCATAAGGCTAATTCTTCCAACAATACCTCTACTAATCCCGCATCATCCGATTCTGGTAAAACCGCGGAGGTAAATGCCGTTCAGGCCAATCCTGCGGACAAATCCTCCAAGGGGAAGAAGAAGGGAAAAGGCAAATCAAAATCTGATGCCCCAAAACCGGAATCTAAATCTCGAACTGAGGATGGCTCCCAACGTAAGCCGAAATTCCCTTGCCTCATCTGTGAAGGTGACCATTACACTAAGGATTGTCCACGACGGTCCGAAATTAGTCAACTTCTTAAAGGCTCAAAAGGGACTCTGGCTGTTTTAAAAGAGCCATTTCCATCTCAGCAGACCCAGATGGTCGAACAAGGTTCATCATCTGCACCGTTTGGGTCTCAGGTTTTCATGATGAAAACTAATGCACCTATCACTATTGCTACTAGATCGAAGGATTACAATAGTCAGCAGCAGGCACCCGGGAAGGCAGTTGCAGATGGACCGCCTCCCCCACCTGTTTCTGGTCCGTTGGAAATCGAGAAGCCGACTCTCGAACCCGTTGTGAAGCCACCTCCCAAAGGTGTTCTTCGGAGATCCTCTTATAATCCAAACGCTCGTGCCGCTCAACATTACAGTATTGTTGAGGATCTGGCACAGGCGCCATGTGCTATGTCCGCACTTGAGGTTCTTCAAAGCTGTCCTTCACAACGGAAGGCTTTACTGTCTGCAATCGGTGGTATCGATCCCGCCGACTCGAGCCTTCTCACCTTCGATCTGGAGAATTTTACTCCCCGGCTTCCACATCAAATTGCTTTGGTCATTCAAGTCGGGATTAACGGTCTGAACATTCATAGGGCCGTCGTAGATGAGGGTGCATCTACTTGCGTTATGTCCTCCGCTTGCTGGAAGGCCATCGGCTCTCCAGCCTTGTCGTCGTCTCCCAATGCCCTTGAGGCATTTGATGGTCAGGAGTCTAAACCCCTGGGAGTTCTCGAGAGTCTTGCGATCACATTACAGGGAAAAACTGTCAACGTAGAAGTGGAAGTGGTTGACGCTAAACTCAACTACAATATACTTCTTGGCCGCAGCTGGACCCATGCCATGCTTTGCGTGCCGTCTACTGTCTTTCGATTCATTAAGTTCCCCCATGAGGGCAAGATTGTTACGGTAGATCAGTTGTCATTTTTCACCTCTAGCTCTGAGAACAACGTGCCATACGTGGATCAAATTCCGAATCCCCCAGACAGCATAGGACCTGGTCTTTTCAAAGACCCAGTTCTCATGGGTATATTCCCTGCACCGCCACCGAATACCGCTCAAGTCAACATGTTGTCCAGGACTGATGACCCCTGGCTTATTCCTACACCTGAGCAGGTATATGAGTTTGGAGAATCCATGCCTTTAACGCCAGTAGAGATCAGCTACTGTGAGATTGTTGCCGCATCGAACCCTCCACCTCCTCAGCATGCTCCGATGAGCATGGCTCTCGACGTCTACTCACAATCCCCCTGGCTTGGTCAGGCTGATTCACCTGATCCTCTTAGAGAGACTTTTCCTTCAGATGAGGCTATCATTGAAACTATGTCTCTTGAGGAGCTACCCTGGGGCGATGGGCATCATCGTTCCTCGTTTATGCCTAGCTTGGGGGCAATGACTGACTGTCTGGAGCGCTATGCTACTCAGGTTCCTTCCCCTCCTCTTCAAACACCGATCTTGACGCACGAGGTCTTTTCGGAGGGTAATCTGAGTAACATTACTCAAACTGTTCCTATCAACATCTCTGTTAAACCAGGGATTGTTGAGAACATCCATGTGGGTGTGACTTGTTCTCCCGAGGAGATTCAGGTCTATACGGAACTTTTCAAAGAATTCAGAGATGTTTTTGCATGGTCCTACGAGGAAATGCCGGGAATTGATCCTAGTATTGTCGTCCATGAGATTCCAACCTATCCAGGTGCGAAACCCGTGCGCCAACGCTTACGTCCCATGCATCCTCGGAAAGCCGCCGCCATCAAGGCAGAAGTTGAAAAACTTCTGAACGCGGGGTTTATTTATCCTATCCCCCTTACAGAATGGGTGTCCAATATTGTCCCTGTCGATAAAAAGCAGGGTACCATTCGAGTCTGTGTGGATTATCGCGATATCAATCGCGCCTGTCCTAAGGATAATTATCCCACTCCGTTTATCGACCAGATCATCGATGAATGTGCCGGGAGTGAGATCTATTCCTTAATGGACGGTTTCTCAGGCTATAACCAAATCAATATTGCACCTGAGGATCAACATAAGACCACATTCATCTGTCCGTGGGGCACTTTCGCGTACAAAAAACTCCCGTTCGGCTTAAAAAACGCTAGCGCCACGTTTCAGCGTGCGATGTCCTACGCTTTTCATGATATTCGCCATATCGTCCAGCCTTATCTGGACGACTTGCCAGCCCATTCGGGTAAGCGAGAGGACCATCCTGAGCATCTCCGCCAGATATTCCTTTGTTGCAGACGCTACAATATCAGGCTCAACCCTCATAAGTGCGTCTTCTGCGTTGATTCTGGCCGTCTTTTAGGCTTTATAGTCTCGAAAGATGGAATTCGCCTTGACCCTCTAAAGGTTGAGGCCATCGTAAATCTCCCATCACCCTCCTCCCTGTATCAGTTACAGAGTCTGCAAGGGAAAGCGAATTTTCTTAGGCGCTTTATCCCGAATTACGCCGAGGTGGCCAAAGGATTCACTCGTTTGTTAAAGCAGAATGTTCCCTTTCATTGGGACGAAATTGCTCAAGAGTCCTTTGAGAAGCTGAAGACATTGCTAGTCAATGCTCCGTTGCTTCGTCCTCCGGACCACCACCGCGACTTTACTTTGTATCTAGCCGCCGCATTAAGCACCATCGCCATGGTCTTGGTGCAGGATGACGAGAACGGTGACGAACATGTTGTTTATTACCTATCTCGGAACCTTCTCGACCCGGAAACGCGTTATGCACATGTTGAGAAGTTGGCCTTAGCAGCCGTACACGCCATACAACGCTTTCGCCATTACATCCTTTTGCGCACAATAACAGTGGTTTCAGACTTTAACCCTATGACGTATATTCTTTCTAGACAATTACTAGGGGGAAAGTACTCCAAATGGATCGTGATCCTGCAGGAGTTTGACTTGGAATTCACCACTGCCAAGTCAACTAAATCACTGGTCTTCGCGGATCTGATATGTTCTCTCCCTACAGACTCTATTCCTGAACACTCTGAAGATCATATACCGGACGAAACGTTGTTTCTTATCGATACTCGTGATCCTTGGTACGGTGACATCATAGTGTATCTTCAGACCGCGACATTTCGGTCTGAGTTGGATAAAGCTGCACGCCGTCGGATTCGGCACCAGTCCCAACCCTACCACATAGTAGGAGATACCTTATATCGTATTGGAGTAGATTCGGTGCTCCGACAATGCCTTACCTTGGACGAGGCTGAGAAAGTCTTGAATGACTGCCAGAGTGGCGCCTGTGGCGGACACATGTCCGGATATGCCACTTCCCAAAAGATTCTGAGGGCAGGTTATTTCTGGCCTTCTATATTCAAGGATTGTATCACTGCAGTCCGAAAATGTCATCCATGCCAGATTTTTCAGCGCAAGATGCGCGCGCCGCCGTTGCCTTTGCATCCCGTTATTACTGTCGGCCCTTTTGCGAAATGGGGCGTGGATTTTATGACGTGTAACCCTCACTCGGCCGGGGGGCATGCGTATATCATTGTCGCCGTCGACTACTTCACTAAGTGGGCCGAGGCGATGCCTACACTTGCTGCTGACGGCAGAACGGCTGCTTCCTTTTTATTCAACCATGTTATTGCACGATTCGGGGTCCCTCAAGCTATCGTCACTGATCATGGTACTCATTTCCGTGATTACATGATGGCGGAGCCGACAGCTGCGTTGGGCCTGCGTCACGACAGCTCAACGCCATACTACCCTCAAGCTAACGGTCAGGTTGAAGCAGTGAACAAGGTTTTGGTCACTATGCTTCAACGAACAGTTGGGATTCATAAATCCAGTTGGCATCTCCAACTGTTCTCAGCTCTCTGGGCGTACCGAACATCTGCTAAAAGTGCAACTGGATTCACACCATTCCAACTGGTGTACGGTCTGGAAGCTACTTTGCCGGTTGAATGTGAAATTCCTTCGCTCAAACTAGCTGTGGAGCTCTTACCGGATACTTCTCCTGAGGAAGAACGTCTTCTGTATCTTGAACGGTTGGATGAAACCCGTCGTCTAGCTGCTTTGATCATCGAAGCACAAAAGAAGAGGGTCAAGACTCATTTTGATCAATCTGTTTCTCCCCGTTCTTTCATCGAAGGAGACCTAGTCCTCTTGTACGATCAGGCGCATGACAAGCTTGGTGCCGGGAAGCTCCAGCCCATGTGGCACGGTCCCTATATAGTAAAGCGTGTTTTGAAAAATGGGGCCTACGAGCTTATAGATTACGAAGGAGTTCCATTGGCGCAGCCCAGAAATGGGCTGTACCTTAAGAAGTACTACGCCTGAAATGATTTCTTGGTGTGGTGTGTGTACATAGGTGTGTGATTGTCATTTGTGTGCATGGTGT